>JAOTAY010000003.1:3551725-3574042 GCA_025629805.1 Erythroxylum baracoense | reverse complement strand
TAATAATAATAATAATGCAGATCTTTCTATTTCTATTTTCGATTAAAGTCAACATTTTATTTGTAACCTATTACTGTTTACACCTGCTTATATGACAAGTTACAAGATACTTTTATACGCATATAGTCATATTTTAACAATAAATTTTATGATCTTTCATCATATACAAACATGTGAAAAAATGAAATGATAATTAGCAATCTTTGAAAGGGTTAAATAGGAATTGATGTTTTAAATTTATGGCTGGGAGAAAACGCTGCTATGCAGCAACGTTTCTAAATTCAGCTGATTGTCAATCAATCAGCCACTGGTCAAAAGGAGTCAAACCGCTGAAATCACTGAATCAGCTGAAAATTTGGCTGATTGAAAGAGAACCAAACGAAGCCTTAATCTGTTAGACTAGACCAATTTATTATGTATCATTTCATATTTAAACAAAAAAGTGTAATTTTGAACCGTATCGCAATAACACCAAGTTTCGGTACAAGTGTCTCTCTTACCCACTTTGCTTTCTGCTCCAATTGAATTGTACTCCAATTGATCACCCACCATCCCAGTTCAGCCAGTTCAGGGATTATATTTTGTTATCAATATGAATGTGAATATCGTGCCGTAAGGTGTTGGGTTAAGTCTCATAATGAGTCACGCTGTAAGGTGTTAGGCTAAGGACTGTAACAAACCGGAATATGGAATTGGAGCAAACTGCAAGTGATAACAACCTTTCTACAGGGAGAGAAACGTATGAGAAGGCAATATAATCTACAAAACAAAGTGGCAAATAAGGCAGTCAATCTTCTATCACTTTGATGGATGCCAAAAAAATTTGTATCAACATATTGACATACAAGCACTATCACCAATTACCAACTGTACAAACCACCACCTATTTCTATTTCATCATCTCCTAGTTGGTCAGAATGATGCAATAAACTACACTAGATCAACCATGACACCATAATCTAATCAGCATTCCAGGACAATTACAGGACATTTGACATTCCTATCACGGTCAGGACACGCCGTCTACTTTTACTTTACATTCGTACGTAATCAAGGGCAACCGACATGATTTTATTAGTATGTTTACATTGTTAAATCACCTATTGCCTTCTTGCTGCCTCTGCTGACTGGAACTGCATCGGAGTCTGGAAATCTAACAAAGTGCTTCAGCCTTTGCCATTCTTCTGGAGACTGATCTACCTTTAGCCTAGCTGCTTACTTTCTTCTCTTTGGTGTTGGTTTTTTTACCTTGTCTTTCCACTTGCTCTGAGATTAGCAAAATTAACAAGTGTTAAATCAAGTTTACAGCAGTTGATAATTATGTATGAAATAAATGTAAAGCTAATGCAAGTACAAGAGGCTCATCGTCAGAGATTTCAGTCTCCTCAGCATCCAAAGAATGAGATGATTCTATTGGCAATTTCTCTGAGTTTGCATTGCCTTCATTTGCTTCCTCTTCTAAGGCTTCACTCAAATCATCTGCTTCTCTCTCCTCCAAAGCATCATCTTTTTTATTGGATTTTGTTTCTCCCTCCGACAACTCTGAATGATTGGGGCTCTTCTCCGCTTCATCCAACTCTTTCCCTCTAGAAACCGATCCTTCCTTAACAGATCCCTCTACATCTGATAGGTTTTCGTTCACTCTGTCCGTAGGATCGCCTTCAGACACATCTGGAAGGAAATAAACCAGATTTTTGGGGAACGGATAAGCAACATTCTCTAAAAGCTAGCTTTGAATGTCGCACATGACAGTGTATTAGAAGGTAAAAGAGTATAACGATCACAATATCCAACCACATTCAAGAGTGCAACTACATCACTACCAACATAGAACTAAAGATTAATAGAAAAAAGAATATCCAAAACAAACCAAACAGTGGCATTAGTTTACATTAGGTTTTTGTGAAATCTTTTGGAAGTTCTGAATCCACAAATTTGACCTTAAAAATTCCACAACTAACATGCCTTGGGAACTTGGAATTACAAGAATATGAGTCTCACCAACTGATGCCATGGTAGCTTCAGGATCTAATGATGCATCAGAATCACCTTTTTCCTTGGACTCTTTTTCCAACTTCTTAAAGTTTTTCTTGGGAGTTCTTTTTCCTTTCACCCTACAAAATTAAAAACAGCATATTTATAAGGCATTGAATTAAAGTAAAAAAAGAAAAAGTACAACATAAATGCTAGATTGGAGATGAAGCATTTTCTACTGACATTTTCATTGGTTTCTTCATTTGATTCGAAACAGCAGACCCCCTATTTCTATGTGGAGGTGACCTGTAAGACAGATAGATTTCCATATAACTTCAATTCCATAACCAAGCCATGGTATTGCCATAGAGAAGGAAAAGTATTGATATAAGCTTATACAGAAAGGGATGCAACAAAGACAATATCCTTTATTACATAAAAAAAAAAAAAGGATTCTACAACACAGAGAACACTTACCCTACCGCAGAAGAAGCACGCTGAGAAGAGTTCTTCTGAAATGGCAAAAGGAAAAATTACAAATGTAACATTGAATTAGTTATTTTCTGGGACAACACTAGAATCCAGAAGCTTGAGGAAAGAATGCTTAATAAGATGACAAACCTTTGAAGGCTTACGATCAACAAGCTCCCAGCGCTCTTTATCTAAACGGAGTACTTCAACATCTCCATCATCATATAGTATCTGCAATAAGTAACAGATGTCATTCCAAAACTGAGCAACAAAAGTAGTTCCAATATGAATTCAGAGGAGAGATAGACAGACTTACCACATGTTTCCCCTTTAGAGGATCATAAGACTTAATCGTACCTTCATAAAACCTGCCAAATTAACCACAATGAACCCCACAAAATTAATCCAAAAAGCTAAACAAATTTCTCAAAATCCATTGAAAGGAGAACTTTAGGTAATTACAGCTTTTGGTTCGTAAACTTTTAAATTTGGCACCTATCCTATTCCCATCATCTGAAACCTAACTATTATATGGAATCGTGAATTAATTAATACCGCAACACCACCCAGAAGTAGAATAGCAACACAGAAGCATCTTAAACTGGGAAATAAAGTAGAGAGTCTAGTGAAAATTAGCAAAGAAACCAAATGTTAAGAGATACTCACCAAAAAGCATCTCACAGCCATGAGCATATCAATTATAATTATATAAAGCGTACATGTCGACTAAAGAACTAAAAAACCTTGCACATAGTGTAAAGAAAGAGGCAGGAATGGGGTCTTCATAATTTTGGCTTTCAATAAATTAAAGAAAAAATGTACTCACTGCTTATCCATGGGCCACCAAACTTTGACTCTAAAACCAATTAATTCTTCAAAGTCAATGCCACTTTTCTGTGTTGAGCACTGGAAAGAGGAAGAAAAAGAAAAAGAAAAAGTTGAACAAGTAAAAACAAGCATAATATTGTATGTTGAAAGGGAAATGTACACAGCTGTAAATTACAAGAAAAGAAAAACTTCAAGCAAGACAACCAACTGAAAGGAACACTAATAAGAATTTGAGTACATATCTGCCAAAAGACTGCTATTACAGCACAATTATGAATCATGCATGAATCATAATACTACCAACCTGGTACACCTCAAATGTATGCAGGCATGTAAGTTTTCATTTTATGTTTAAAGTGCAAGAAAGAGGGGAGTGTACATAAAACTAGAGGTCAAACTTCTTGCAAAGAAAATATTCTCACAAGTCAAAGAAAAAGGCCTTATTCAATTTATTCATAGGTTGTATTCCCAACTAAGTTGGTTTTAATGAATTAGATGAGCCAAAGTCTTTTAATATTAGGAATTTAACATCTTGAAACCTAGATGACAAAGATCGAGGGGCTAATAATCATTTTTTCAAATAATGGAACAGAAAAAGTTGAGTAAAGGCAGTTGAGAAAACAGCAAATAATTAGTATAAAAGATGCATATGATACATTTGGAGATTACATCCAAAACTGAATGGTGGCTATATAAGAAAAGCACAATGTAAATAGTATCATCATGCTTTTCTTGGTAGTTGTAAAGTATCATGATGTTGGCAATCGTAATGATACGTAACTGAAAAGCAGTTATGCTTAAGTTAAGTACCTAAGAAATAAATATCATATTGTTTCAAGTAAAGGACAAGTTGTCAACCTTTGCTAACCCTTTAACGCTTCTTCTTTTTCGCTTCTTCATGGATCCAGTCAAAGACTTGTTAGTATCATTGTTCTTATCAATCTCCATAAGCAAATTAGGCTTCTATAGAAGAAGAAATTGAAAAACGAGTCATTAGACAATAATAAGAGTATAAGCCACCATATTGATCATTAAAGAGATCTTACCATCAGATCATCGTCATCAGAATCTCTGAATTCGTTGTCATTTTTATCTTGAACCCAATCGGTATTTTTGCCCCTAATTTCTGCTGAGAAGCCTCTGCTTTTGGGAAGGCACGATGCCATAAAGTCAGATTCACTACTATCATTCAGCCTAGTTTTTCTGTCTCCGAAATTGACTCTGGTATCATGCCATAACGCTTTTAAAGAAGCTTTTGGAGGAGTTCGAGTCGATTTGGAACCACTATGACCAGAAGATGATCGCTTTCGTTTAGGAACAGGAGTGGAAGTGATTTCACCAACTTTCCTCTTTTGAACTTTTTGATGCTCCACTTCTGATTTTTTCTCGCTCGAAAAACATTTGTGCCCATTGCTAGACTCAAACTTGGTAGACAGCCCCAAGTTATCCAAATTAATTTCCCTCACCATTTTAAAAATATCAGCACCATTATCAGCACCCTTTGCTTTAACTGACGAGGACTTCTTTTTATCCTTTCTGCTCTTGGTTCCCTGAGACTTCAATTGTTTTATGATCTTCCCAAGAGGCAATTCATTTCCTTCTATTTCAATGTCTTTTGGAACCTCATCCTCAGCAATATCAGAAATAACCTAACGGTACCAAAGGAAAAATATGTTAGTAAAATTGGAAAGCAGCACTAAATGCCACATAACAACATTGCAATTTTTTTTTTTTGGGGGGAAAAACGTCATTGCATTGTTGAAAGTACTTATAGCACTAGAACATACTCGCCCATCAGTTTCCAGGTTAAGTGATTCAAAGTGCGCCAAGACATTTTCATCATCCAACCATGTATTTCCTTCTTTTACCTATCAAAAACATGAAATATCATTGATGAAAATCACAATACTCTCGTGACAGAGAAACTATAAAAGCACATCCCAAAGCTAAATGAATGACATTACAAAACACAGCCATACAAGAGAATTAATAAACTTTGTTGATTCTGGATAAAACAATCAGGAAGTTCTCTTTTCCATGAGTTCAATCAGTTTCCATCCACCATTTGAAGTTGCAAAACTTACCAGAGAATCATCGCCTTCTTTTTCTTCATGTGGTTTATACAGCATTGGAGGCAGAGGTACCCTTGAAGTCAACTTCTGCAGATCATCGTCTTTTTGAATTAAGCGTTTGGTAACTGACAGTCCAAGATTCGAGATAGCATGTGCATTCTGTGGATGTCAATAATTGCATCAATGAGGCTAATTTTATTTCCTTGAAGTTTATGGTGGTTAACCATCAATCAAAAAGACAATGAAGAGTCGAAAGTAGGCATAGGATTCTGAGACCTTCGATTTTGCTGCATCAACTATATCTTCGGAGCACTTGATACTCTGAAATGTAGAAATTATAGCAGAAATATTCTCCTTCTCCTTGTTGGTAACAGACTCTAACTTGCCATCATCTTTTTGCACAAGTATGGACAGAATCAAATATAACTGCCTGAAAAGCAGAGAAGAACAAAGACAATGTTATTTCCAACAAATTTATACCTTCCATTTAATGGAATTACATACATGTGATATTGCCTCAAAAGCACAGTAGAAAACAAATGCGATCAGTGTAATTACACTAACCGATATATTGGTTCAAATGCTTTAAAATCTTTGCATTCATCTACACAGGGGCATGAAAGATGAGCAAGAGAGTGGACCAAATAAGGGAGAACGTGTTCAGGAAAAGGTGCCAAAGGAGTTGCATCACTTTGGCCAGGTGCTTGTCGTGCCTTGGCTTGGTAATGCATTTGAACGATGTCAGCAAAGTTCTGCTTATCCTGCCAATTCAAACAGTCAGGAAAATTCAACCAAGGAAAGACTTGCAACTTTACTACACAGGTAACAAGCAAGTAAAATTGGAAATCGAAGACCAAATATGAACCAACTGGTTCTAGTATAGGTACCTCTTCCAGATCAGAGGGATTGGAACCCATTATGTTAAATAAGAATGCACACGAGTATTTCACATCCAGAAGCCTGTCCTTTATATATTGATGAACTTTGCTTAGAAAGAGCTTTCTAACTTGGGGAAAAGCAGTCTGCAATACCAAACAGGAAAGGAAGAAAATTATAAAGGAACGTATCATGATGTAAACAAACAGTTACTTGCAACTTATGACTACCTGGAAGCAGACGATATAGGGAAATTACCTCTGGTGTCTTCAGCATTAAGTGGAAGATATCAATGGGTATCTTATGATCCCAATGCTTTGATAATCGAAGAAGTGCCTTTCCAGAAGCAAGGTTCAAATGGGCCTTATCAACTGAGCTGTATGATGAGGTAAACTGGTAAATAAAACTACAAATCTCACACACTAAGAACTGATCAAATCAAAGATGATATGCAGACTAGTCTAAAGAGACAATAACATGATACCTTGATTCTATATCTTTTGATAACTCTCCAAAAGAAAGCACGTTCTTAAGGATTTCAAGAAGGTCATCAATACCAGGACGAAGGTGTGCATCTTTGACAGGCAGGTAGCTCTTAACCAACGTCTTAATCCCATAAGTCTACAGCAATTCCATTTCAAATCAACAATGTATAGCTAGCAGTTAGGTATGGTAAGAAGATAAAGTTTGATTCTAATGAACAGCTCATCTTTGAAACGACTTAAATAAGTAAGAAAAAGACCAACCTTCAACAAGCACAGTTCACTTCTGTTATCCCAACCACTGTTAGTGTTGTCTTCTTCTTTCTGTACAACAAAGCACCCTTAATCGTTACTATTAAAAAGTGCAAAATAAGAGGAATTTGAAGAGGATCTTCAGAGGCATACAGTGCTGCATTCCAGGATCTTGTTTTTGATGAAATTTTTAATCTCTCCTTCTCTAGTTTCGAACACTGGCATTGCAGTCTGTGCTATGCATCCCAAAGATTGTAATACAGCTGGCAAGTGTCTCTTCTCCTCCAGCATATCAACAAGTCTCTGAATACTCAGGCAACGTTATTTTTATAAATACATTTATGAAAACTGCCTTGCAAACACTTCGACATATCTGACTACCACTGCATTGGCACACAAGAGGCGAATAAAATAAAGAATAGGGCACCACCTTGTACAAAACAGAGAGGGACTTGAGGCCATCATCCTTTGTTATAGCTGCCAGGGCATGTACAGCATACTTGGCCTGTCTCCGTGTACCTTCTAAGCAGAATCTTTCCAATATGAGGTCAAGTGAACTGCATTAAGCAATAATTGCAGTGTAAGTGTATATTTAAGGAACAAATCAAGAGGCAACAATTTCAAGAGCAATACCTCGATGACACTGCAAGTTGTTCACGGATGGTGCCACCAGCCTTAGCCAAAGCATGCAAAGCACCTTCTTTGATCACTTCATTGTCATCTTTCAAGAAATTTACTAACTCTTCTTCAGCCCCACTCAGCAGTAATGGACTGAAACGTGCAAGAATCTGAAAATTCTCACAGGAAAAAACTTCATTACGTTTTGATGAATAGGAAAAATCAACTTGATACTTAAAAGATGAACTTAACACACACAAGCATATAGAAGAAAAGTTGCGTAGTTCAAGGCCAATGGCACCTTAATGAAGCTTATACTGCAGTCACAATAATGAAAATGATTGAAAAGTTCAACAGGATCTAACACAAAGTTCCAAACTCAAGAAATGTTTAAATGACAGTCAAGAAAAAGCATATTCCAAGATAGTAAATGACCAAATGGAGATCGGATGAAGGATAGATTTCAGATGTTGATCAATGGCATGTTCTCACCACAAGAATATCCATGGACGATTTAGTAAGCTGAGTATTTCCAGAAGATTTGTGTGTAGAAGCCTCCAGAAGAATTTCTTTGACATGCTCCTTGTTGAAAAGTAAATAAGAGCACTTCAAAGAGAGATTGCTCAAAAACTCATAGAGTCTGTGCTTCTCACCAAGGATTTTAAGCAAATTATCCTGCAAAAAGAAAATTCAAAGAACAACATGCAGTTTCTTATTCAATATAAGTTGCAGGGACAAGTAGTTCCAGTTGGAGAAGATTTTAGGAAAATAGCAAAATGGCATTCATTGTTTAAATTACTCATAAGATGACAACAATGTCCGGGCCCAACAAATTTTCTAATAAGCATCTGAAGGAGAATCAGAATCAAATAAAGGAAAGCTATTTTGGCTCGCGTGGCAACAAATTGGCAAGTTTACAAAACTGGATGTAAGATATGTATAAAGATAGAATAATAACTATTAAGCATATGAATCATAATAACAAATTTGTACAAAATAAAGATTCCTTGTTAATGGTATGATCAGAATTTGATGTGTTGGAATGACAACAGCAAAGGTAATAGTAATGCCTGTTATTCCAAGCACACAATTTTCATAAATAAGGTGAGATTACCACTCTAGTTGAAAGCATAAAGCTTCCTGAGCTTTGTGCCCCAAATTTGATGCCAACATATCATCAATTCTAGTTTTCTGAACAGAAAATATTAATAACTGGTGTCACTTACACGAATGTTTAAAGCTTGATGGAAGCTAGTATTTTCATCAACAAGACTTGTCAAAATCTTCCAAATGTTGGCGTCTTTCAATTGATCAAGTATCTGAAAATTCTCCTCAGCTTTTACAGGTTCAGCAAATGAGCGGGACATGATCCGGAAGCAAAACAAGAGCTTTTTCTGGATCTCAGGAGCATCACCATCCTGTAAGTGAATGAGATGCAAATATTTGATTGTTTACCACAACTGTTAATCTAAACATGAATGACTTAAATTCGCTAGATTTGCATACCTGATGCATCTGCCTGAGCGACAGGTATCTCTGCATCTCTTGCTGTAATCTGCATCCAGAACCATCAAATTCTAAAAAATGACAAAGGAAGGCTGTATCAATAGTCATATCATAACCAAACATGAGCTACTCACCTTTGCTTCTGCTCCAGAATCTTCTCAAAAGCTTTAAGCTCAACTTTGTCAAATGCAGAGAAAACTCTGACCCAATGCTTAACTCTGTCTTTGATGGAGAACTCAGCCGGGAATAGAGATCCACCAAGAGCAGATTCAATTGTATCTGATCTGAAGAGGAATGATACGTGTTAGAAACAATTTTAAACCAGTAAATGGAGAAGCAAGTACTAAAAAGCTATAAAGTTCATCAGATCAACTAAAGCATGTCCATGAGCGGCAAATGAGGAAATGGAAAAGAAAAATGCAGATTAGTTTGCAAAGTAAGATGCCTTACCTGAAATCTTTGTCATACAAACACCTCAAAATCTTTCCAGGAATCCAATCAAATTCACTAGGATTTATTAAGCCCTCAGTGGACTTCACACGATAAACTTTGAATATCTCAGCAAGTCTCTCCATTGTATACCTTTTAACAAGTAACTAAAAGTCCCAGAAAAAAAAGAAAGAAAGCATACGCATTAATTACTATAAAGAACAACAAAAAGTAGTTAGGCTACAAGAAAAAAGAAAAGAGTGAGCCTACCGATTTGTCCCTCAGACGGTCTGCAACTACTTTTATTGTTTCTACAGGAACCGAATTCAAGGCATGACATGCCACATTGGAGATCACATCAACAACTTGCTTTCGAACATTCTCATCGTAGTCCAACAGTCGATCGCAAAGGGCAGCTGGAAAACAATGAACCAAAACCAATATCAGTTGAGTCTCTCAAAGAATAAGTTTGTCAAGCGACTCAGCAAACTTACACATGATTTGGGGAGTCTCAGCACGCAACGGATCTGATAATAGGCAGCTTTTAACATGTTCAAGGACGGACATCCTGACCTCAACTACTCTATCAGTCAATCTTTTCAAAAACTCTGAAAAAATTGGCTGAAATGATTCAATAATGGCAGATCCCGGCATAGCAAATAAATCTCCAACTAATTTCACAGCTTTTAAACGAGTGCCTAGTTGATCAGTCTGCAGATTTTGGAACGAACTTGTTCAGAATTTTAAACAAAAAAAAAGTCTTAATATACACATAACCATATCAAAACACGCAAGTAAAGTTGTTCAATTTCTATGTAAGAGAAAATGCTTCAACCAATGATAGCTGTAATTAGATAACCATGGCACAGAAAGAAATTTATCTTGAAATAAGATTATTCTACATCTTAGGCATTGAAGTGCATGAGTAGGCCATCAATTGGAATTACCAATAGCTCGCCTGTGAGGTATGGGACAACTCCTGATAGGATTTGAGGAGCACAACAATAAACATCATATATAACTTCATGGTAGTCAATCTGGTTAATTGTGGACCTGTTATCCCCAGACATTGATGATATGAGGAACTGTTTTATGCCAGCTTCAAGTTTTCCTACACATTGCTTTATAACATTCATCGCAAGCTTCCTTGCAGCATTGGAGATATCCTAGAATTACAACATTACCAAATGCCAACCCAGTAAGGATGCCATATAAGAAGAAATGCAAATTAACACAAAAATTGTAGCTGACAATAAAGCACATAATTGCATCCAATTAAATATAGATGCTTACACTTCTCCGACCTAATACAGATAATATAATAAGCAAAAGATCCTCTCTGACATCCTCACTTTCTTCAATGAGAAGGGCCATGATTGTCTGCATCGAAGACAATACACTTTCCTGATGATTTTCACTGCAAAACCCAGAGTTTCAAGATCAATCACTTTAAATAAATTGAGCATCATAAAAAAGGCCTCGGGATACAACACACCTTGCCACAGCAAGAAATGTACTGAACATTTTATTCACCAGATCATCGCATTCAAGATCCAGCATCACAACACATGACCTATATTTGGCAAGAGTCTCCAAAATAACAACCCTCCTTCCAAATGAGGGACCACTAGTATCACTTAACCCACTAAAAGTGCATACAATCAATTGAAAAATATCCTGCATATAGAGACCAATCAGCTACGAATAAAATTTTTAAGCCTTGTAAGTAACATGGAATCCTTTAGTCAATAAAGATTAAGCACCTTTAGAACCTCATCGCTGTAAGGAGCTTCAGGTGCAGTAATTCTGGTTATCTCACAAATACAGGTTGCAACCAAAAGTTTAACATCTCTATCTTGATGTTTTAGCAAATCTGGCTTGATAATTGCATCAAGAAAAGGTTGCATTGACTCCATCATCAAAGCAGATGGTGATTGCTCCATCTCAGACAGAGAGGCAGCAGCTTGCTGCAAGTACAGCAAATATTATTAGCAAGTAACGAGTAACAATGTAAATTTATGCCCTATAATGAAAATACATGCTAGAGTGCCAAAACTATTTTCCAGTACTAAAAGTCCAATATTACCAACCAAGAGACATACCAAGAATCAGCAAACAGAGCAGATTGATCCAAAAAAACACAAAATTTATTGGACGACTAACAAAGCAGTATGAGATGACAAATAAAACATCCATGACATTAATGCTTAGTTGAACCAGTAATTGGTCGCAAAAACCTAAGTCACACACCAAGTAGTCTCAGCTCAGTCCTAGCAACTTCTGGTTACATTGTGTTGGTCCCCACACCCTTATTTCAACACAGAGGAACTCCAGTTAAAGCCCACAGACATAATTCGCACCAATAAAAAGCCATAAAGCATATTCAACTTATATATTTTCACACACCAAGTTTCCAGTACAAGGATGTAACGATGGCAATTTACCTTTTCTTAGCTCTATGGGATAATAAAACTTAATACATCTAGCCTAAACTCTAAACTGTTAAATGTTCACATCAGGCCATTCAACTAGCAGACAGGTCACCACTCAAAACCTCAATCATTATTTATTAACTCAAGAATTCAAAATAGAAATGCATTTATAAGTTGATCGAAGGATCTGTCTTTATTTCCATCACTTAAGCTGGATTGAACAAAAAAGCATTCAATTGATTATTTGACCTGTCTTAAAGGATGTTTCACACCCAAACTAGAAGTTCACTAACAATCCACTTGTCTCACTAAAGGTCAATAATTTACTCCCCATTAACATATCTCACAACTTCAAACTACAGCATTACCCTAGCAAATATCTCTGTCCACTCTTTGCAGCGAACATAAATTAAACAAATAACAGCAATTTCTATATCGTAACCCCAAAAGGTAACAAGTGAAAGTTTCCCAAAGCAGCAAACCCTAGATGGAAAACAAACCCTATACGAAAAACAGACCCTAGTTCAACCTGATTTTCAAGATAAAATGCTCCATAAACACCGAAGCTCACCAAAAACTAAATCTCTACTTGAAAGCAAGCAAATAAATAATCTCTGACCTAATAAATTCTCAATCTTTTAGCTCGCGTCAAACAATACAGCTTCCACAGAGAAGAACCTGAACAAAGTACTTCTCATCTTCAACTCGAAACTAACTCAATTTGGCCGTCAACTAACCAAACCAAACACCACAAGAAATCCCCAAATACCAAATTCACTACGTTCCATTTTTCCACACTATTTATTTTTCCCAGCAAGCAAACAACCACATACAGAATAACAGAATTAACTAACCAAACCTAAAAAGAGAAAAAAAAAAAAGAAACTTGGTAAAGAAAACCACACCTTAAGGAGCTTAACGAGGGCGTCTTTAGAAGGGGGAAGACTCTGTTGAAGCTTGGATCCCACATCCTTAAGCTGTTGTTGAAGCTTGTCTTCCATTTTTCTCTCTATATCTCTCTCTCTTTCAGAACGTCGTGTTTTGCTTAGAAGCTTCGAAGCTGAAGCAAAACTAGTTCGGTCATGGAAGGTTATAGGGTTGAAAAAGTTCAAGCTTCTATGTTTCTTCTTTTGGGGGGGGTTGAAACAGCACAGAACAGAAACAGAAGAAAACAGGGTCGCGAAATGAACTGGAGATGTAAGTAAGTGAGGTGTAATATATATCTATCTCTATCTATGTTCTATATTCTCTCCTCGTCCCTGTCCTCGTCCTCCCTCGCACATGAACCATGATGCAAGCCGACATTACTTATTTTACTTAAGAAAATTTAATTTAAAATTTAATAAATTCAAATTAAATTCGATAACTTCGATTTTTAATAAATATTAGACACAATTCCAATTTTATTTACTTCTTAAGACATCAATTTTGTTAATGTTCGTTAATAATTAGGATAACAATATTAAATTGTAATCATTTTCTTGGTTTTATATTAACTATATTTTAATTTTATATTATATTAACAAGTTTTATACAATGAAGAAATGGAAACTAAATATGACATTTTGAATATAAAATAATTTATTTCTACTTTAGTTTTTTATTTTTATTTTCGTTTTTTAATTTAGTAAGAAAATTATTTGACTGAGCTTTTTATTTGTATTTTTTATTTTAGATTCTTCCACTTTTATGTTTATAAAAATTATAAAGATGAATTTTAGTTTTCTATTTTCTGTCTTATGTTATAATTTGATTTACTATCAACTAAATATATATTATTTAATTAATATAATATAATTATCTTTAAATTTTAAAGAAAAATTAAATTAAATTTATTTTATTTTATATAAAATACTAATTTTTACTAATTACTAATATATGTTAATAAATATAAAAATTAAAATAAAATTATTTACTTAATTGATTTATAAAATTTAAATTTTATCTAATATATAATTATTATGAGTAATAAAAATATAATTATATAAACATGTATTTATTTTTGTTTAAAACTAAAATTAAAAATTAAAAGCTAAAACAAAAAATAAAAGTGAAAATAACTTGTAAAATATTTATCGACTTCTTCCTTTGTTTCAAAGAATATTTGATAAATTCAATAATTATTTTAGTTCATTCCCAATAAATTTAAATTTTAAGACGCTCAACTTAATTAGCTCAATCAAGCTCAACTCAATCTTACAAGTAGATCTAATTCAAAACATTTTCTAGATTCGAACATAATCTAAAGTCTAATCAAAATTAAAAGTCAAAATATTTGATTCGAACTCCAGTTCAATTGATTTTTAGATATTAAAAAGTCTAATTAAGTCTGAAATTACAATTCGGGTAGCCCTGATTGTATCTCAACCGTTACTTTTTAAATGACATTGTTTTTAAGTCTGAAATCACAGATCGACTAAACCTAGCCAGTAACTCAATCGTTATTTACAAAACGATGTTATTTTATCAAAAATGATATTATTTTAGAATTTTTTTCTTTAAAAAAATGATCAGACTCCTAGACTCGGCTGATTGACATCTCAACCTAAAATATAAAATAAAAAAAATAAAATCCAATCCAAAGTTCCATTTTCCATGTGACTTGACGGATGAGCCAAGCCGAAATCCTTACTTGCAAATTAAATTCAAGGTCAAGTTATGGGCCCGAATCCAACTGCCCATCGGATTGTACTGGTTTTCCTAAGATTGGGGCTTCATTCCGCAAGATTATACCAATGAATCGCGAGTTCGAACCTCACCAGGAGGCTCCTCGGACCGACCTACTCTCTTACTGCAAGCCTACTTCACTTCGTTTCCTTCATGACTTACTTTGACCTTATTTAAGATTATGGTGGATTATTCATGCACTTGCAGGTATTTAACAGCAGCTTAGACCTCATATTCCTCAGACTCGTTCATGCCAATCTTGTCTATTCATATGGCAGAAACATCGCCTACTAAAGCAAGTCTAGAACTGAGATACTTGCATTTTATGATACAATAGTACTCGAACTCCCACTTTCAGGATCCTTGTTTAAGTGCAAGATATCGGGATATTTTCTTTGCCTCCCATAGATCTGAAAAGGGTTTATGGTGGAGGAACAAACGTAGAGGGAAAGAAGCAAAGAAACAAGTAAACGAGAGTTATAAAGAGCGCATCATGACAAAGCATAAGGCTAAGCTCCCGAAAATTAAAATCCATCATTGCTCTGGTGTTTTTAGCACAAAGAACTAGCTAAGTCCTTCAAACAATCACCAAAGTTTTCTAAACACTAACCTATTCATCACTTACTCAATATGTTAGATTTTATGATCGGTTAGTGTTGGAAGTTTCTGCAATCTCATGATCATTTGTTTGGGACAAAAGTTTCGCCATTGGCAACTGCAGCCTGAGAAGAACTTGCATTGGATGCATCTCTGACGTATGTTCCTACCGCAGCTGTGGTGAAAAGTCCAGGGTGACCCATACGAAATGCTGGTGCAAAAGCAGCCATTCCCACCGCACCATACTCCACATTTCTCTTCACTAATGGCTCGCTTCTTAATGAGCTACGTTCGCCCTCGAGTTCGCGATATCGGTGAAGATACACGGTCAGGGGTTCGATGTAGTCATCAAAACCAAGCTTGCTCATTGCATAAAGCACATCCTCAGCTGTAATTGTCTTTCTCTGCTCGCGTTGACACCTTTCATTGGCTTCACTGGTGATGAAGCTAATGTACTCTGATACACACTCCTGGATTGTCTCCTTGGCATCATCTGAGATTTTGGCATGCGAGGGGAGGATCTTGCGCATTATCCTGATCACATTGGCAATTGGCATGAACCGATCTTGCTCCCTCACGGTGCACTCATTGTCATCTGTGACACAGTGTTTGTTGTTGTGGTTGATCTCAGCTAGACTCATGTCGATATCAGATAGTTTCAGCCCTGTCACAAATTTGGCAACAGCTTAAAGGAAACATAACCTATTCATGTCAGTTCCAATTTATGACATCCATGAAGATGTCTCCAAGAACTGGTATCGATAGCTACCAGCTAAAGAAGATTGATTTAACCAATCTCTCCAAACATGAAGACACTCACTACCGAAGAATTGAAACGATTATTCGCTTCTTGTGATAACTTTATCTTGGCATCAAATGCGAAGCAAGAAGTTCAATGATAAAATAGCTTGGAAAAAACTTTTCTTCAATCAATTTGATCCGAAGCACATATCAACTCGAAAACTTAGACCAAATCCTAGGGACTAAAAGCCATATTAATGAGCTCATAAAACCGAATCCTTTTGACTATTGTGCTGACTATATATTCTTCATTTATTAGTATATTCAAACAGGAAGGTGGACCTAACTGGTGGGTTGCATTATATCAGATAATGCATGGCTGCCACTTGTTACTGTGGGGTCAGATGATGCATGCCACTTGTACAACGTTAGTGCAAAGCAGCTTCGATCATCCATTCCCCTTTCCTCTCTACACCACCATCTTGACCACCACCCACAGAAGACTATCTCAATAACGCTTAATCTACTCACAAGGAAGCAATCTACCATATGCAGAAGAGAATAGATACACAGATAAAGAACTTAAAACCAAAAACTCTCTGTTGGGTTGGTCCGGATGGAGGGAAGAACAAATTTGTTTAAAATGATGTGTTCGATCGAGTTTCAACTAATAAAATGGAAACTGCATGCCAAGATAGAGAGCTGGGGATCTCGTTTATGTGTGAAACTGTGAAGAGTTTGCATGCAAAAGAAAGAAGAAGATAAACGTGACAGACATAGCCTAGTGTCACAGTGGAAAAAAAACAGAGAAAGTGATTTCATTGTTAGCATTTTGCATGTGTTGCAGGAACTTTACCAGAGCTAGAGCTGGGAAGCTTGGTGTAGCAATGGAAGCCTCCATGTTCCATGTCTCTTTGAAATGAAAGAACAGAAGTCTTTGCCTTTTTGTGGTCTAGGTGTTGGAAGTGCAATAGGTGTTGAGAAGAGGGTGGTATTTCAATGGTCACATTATCAGGTAGAAGTAAAAGCACGTGGCGAGAGGGCGATGTGAACGAGGAATAAGGGAGTGTTTTTTAATGCCATAGATTACAGAAGAAAGCATGTTGAGTTGGTTCATTCGTTGAAAAAGCAATCACCAAGAGCTTGCATTGTCGTCGTGTCAGCTTGGCTATTGGATTATACATTCGTAACGATTGCAATTCCATTCGACCAGCGGGCAATTTTTCAAAGCCGAAAGTAACGATGGCAACCCGTCTGATTGGATTCAAATTTTATTAAATATTTCAAGAATTTTCAAAATTTTTTATTAAATTCTAATTATTGGGATTATGTTTAAGTAGAATTAGGTTATGAATCAAACCAAAAAACCGGTTTAAGATTTTTACGGAAAGTTAAACATAAAACAAAAGGTTTAATTTTAAAAGGATCAAAATTCGCTAAAAATTAAATAAAATTGAAGAATTAAATATAATCGAAAGAGATTGACTTTAGTTTAAAGTTTAATTAAAGAAATAAATTATTAAATAAAAATTAAAAATCAACAGATTAATTAATAAAATGATCGATTTTTTAAGAATAAGAGTTATTAAAATAAATTAAACTGAAAAGATAGTTAGTTCAAGATTTTTACGGTTAAATCGACCGAATCAAATTAGGTTATATTTATCTATAGTAATATTTTTATTATTATAAATTACTTAAAAATATTTCATAATATTGTAAAAACTAAAAAATTAACTTTTTTATTTTAAAACAATATAATATAAATTTATTAAAAGAACCGTTTTAATATTTTTAATATCACTAAGCACGTTTACATAATTTTAGATCATATGATTACTTTTTAGATTAAAATTACTTTAATAAAACTTTACTCTGCATGTTATTAATATAATATTTCATATTAGAGAATTAGAAGAAAGAAAAAAGAGTGCTTAGATAAGGTAAATTTTAATTAAAATTTGGACCAAAATTTGAATCGGTAAAAAAAAAGTTTAAAGTTTAAAATGTTCAATCGTTATTAAATTCTCATAAAATTGTTAAAACTTAAATAAAATTAAAAATTTTAAAAATTGATGGTTGATTGAAAAAGTTTAAGTTTAATTAAAAAAGAAAATTATTAAATAAAATTTATTAAGTTAATTTTTATTTATAAAATTGATTAGTTTACATAAATTGATTAATTAATTAATTAATTAATTGATCGATTTTTATCGATAAATATTATTAAATTACATCGAACCAAAAAAAATTACAAATTAAACCCATTAAAATTTTTATTATTAAACTAATTAAATCTTTGGATTTTTAGAAGATTCTAAAAGAAATTTTATCAAGATAAGCAAATAAGTAACAAAAAGAGAGAGAACAGTCATGTCTCCTTCTCTCCCATTCGCACCCTCTCAAGTCAACCGTTGCATCCTTTTGAGTTTAAACCAAAACCAACCGTAACCATCACCTTTCTTTCTGTGTATATATATATATATATGATATAGGTTCCATGCACTTCACTAAACGTACGCAGTTCTGTGTCATACGTAAACAATCTCGTCCGCATCTCCTTAATCGGCAACAAGTACTGCTCATAAAACTCTCTCTGTTGAAGACGAGAATGGAGGGAGAGTACGGCTGGGGCAGCGGCTCGACGGTGGCTTTTCTGGTTGTAGTGGCCATCATCTTCTTGGTGCCACTAGGAATGGGGCCTCTGCACCCACCTTCTGCTCTTCTTTTGCTTCTCTTTCCAGTCATCTTGGTTGCTGTTCTATACATTCTCCACAGTGCCTCTAAGTAAAAAGTTAATCACATGTACGTTGTGGTGTGATTTATGAGTTTTAATATGAAAAATAAATTGCAGTTGTTTGATAATATTGTTTTCTTCTAATCCTTTTAATTTTATGTAAAAGAATTCGATAATAGTCATCAAAATTATCTATTATTAATTTTAAAAATAAGATAAAAAAGATGTTATGTTGAAGTAATTAATATTATGGTTAAAAAAGAATATTTCTATTCATTTTTATAATACAGTCACTATTTATTTAATACACATTTTTAAATAAATAATTTAATAATTTAGAATTAATATTAGTGGTGAAAAATTCAAACTTATCAATGGAAGCTTTGTTGAAAATAATAATTATCGCACATTTGATCAAACGGCCAAAGTGATTGGAACGTGTAAGAATCTTTATCGACAAAATGAACGGTCCAAAACCACTCCACGCGTATAGTAAAAAAAACAAATAAACAATGCGAAGTCTTTCTAGATTTACATTTACTAGTCGACAAGAACCTAAGACCATTTCTATTATTAGCCTGTTATGGTGCTTAATCTTCACTCTCGTCTTGTCCGATTCAACAACTGAATCTCTTAAAAGTTACCCAGGTTTCAACGATCTTATCTTGTTCATGAAAGTCCAGGCTTTATGTTCTTTCTCAATCCAGGAATCTGTTCTTAGTTTTTCTTCGCATAAAGCTTCAATCTTGGTTGTTTTCCTTTCTTATTGATAAGAAACCAGAAGCTTCTGATAAAGATTCAATCTAGGTGTTGTTTGCGGTTAAAAATGGCGGACTCAGACAACGAGTCAGGAGGGCCTAATGCTAGTGAGTCGTCAACGAAAGAGTTAGACAGATTCTTGCCAATAGCAAACGTGAGCAGAATTATGAAGAAAGCTTTGCCTGCAAACGCAAAGATCTCAAAGGACGCGAAGGAGACAGTGCAAGAGTGTGTGTCGGAATTCATAAGCTTCATAACAGGAGAGGCTTCAGATAAGTGTCAGAGGGAGAAGAGGAAGACTGTTAATGGAGATGATCTGTTGTGGGCTATGACCACTCTGGGTTTTGAGGACTACGTCGAGCCCTTGAAGATTTACTTGCAGAAGTACAGAGAGATGGAGGGTGAGAAGACTGCTGCCACTGTTGGTGGTGGTCGCCAAGGCGATCATAGAGATGGATCCGCCGTGAGTGGCGGTGGTGATCATCTGAGTGAGTTTGTTGGTGGTGGGGTTTATGGAGGTATGCAAACTGGCATGATGATGGGTCATCACCAACGTCACCACCACAGCCACAACCACCACCAATAACAAGGTGATATCTACGGATCTGGAGGTGGTGGTGGGTGGTGGTGAAGCATCCGTTGGTAGGAACCAGAGGTGAAGTAATTGTGATTCCTCGGATGTTAATTTGTAGAATTTGTTGCCTCTTCGTTTTCTTTAATCTATATTGTTCTGAAATGGAGTTAGCTAGTGACAGTTGTGGTTGATGATACATAAGCAATTACAAGTTGAAACACTTATTGCTTGCTCTAAAATGGAATATGTATATGTCAGAACTTGGATTCCTTTTTGCAGATATAACTCTATTAACAGATTTAATTTGTCTGGTCTTCAGAATTTTTGTACAAGCAACTCTCTTGTTCCGAGAACCTGAACATTTAGATCTCGAATTCTGTTATGTTTCTTTCTGCAACAATGAGATAAGAACAATGACAATGCTCAGGCTTCTGCATACGAGCGTTGGAGAGCAAACCTTGGTAATGTATGTGAGTTACCTGAATTCTTAAAAATCTTGCACATGAACACCAACAGATTAAGTACCCATTCATGGTATATCTTTAAAGAAACTAGTTCTCGAATCTGAATTTCCAACACAAGTAGCTTCTTATTAGAGAGATGGATTACTTGTTATGTTCTACAAGTTCTGATGAAAATTCTGCAGAGAGTGCAACGCCAGGCTGAGAGAATTATGGTAACAAAGTCCTTACAACTCCAGGGGGGAACTTCTTATAGATCTTCTACCTCGTACTAAAACCAGACTTCGTAATTTGATTTGTGCATCCATGAAAAGCAGTGGTAAATGCAACGTTAAAGGTGTAGTGGACGATGATCATATCTTAAGCAGGCATTATTCTGGACTGGAAAAGCTTTAAAATAATCCTAGTTACTCACTTCTCTACAGTAACTATTGAGCTCATATGTATCAAGTATCTTATGTTTTTTTAACCCTAATGACTAAGTTCAACCGTAGAGTTTGTCCCAGGTGCTTGTTAACTTTAAAAGGTATCAAGTTCGATTTACACTTGACTCTTTTTTATTTTGGTGGTAATAATGGAAATCCTGTGATTCCATTTCAGGACTATGTTATTAACTACAAAAGACTTGAATACCAGGTTATGTATGAAAACCTTTTCAAGGGTTAATTGGCATTAAAAAGGAGATAGTAAAAACATAACTGAAGCCAAGGTCTGTGTATTAAGTACCTCAACTCTTATAACTCTTTTAACTTCAAAATGACTTTTATCTTTTTTAACTCCTCTATCTGCGCTTCTACTCCTCTGTGTTCATATGAAGAAGACTAACTCTACAGTTGGTTCATCTCTGTTGGTCTTATTTCCTTGCAGTCTTTGTTTGGTGATTGGTGATGATGCTAAGGTGAAGTAAGTAACCTACAGACATGACAAACTCATTATACATGGTTAAATTTGCAGTAAAGACGATAAACTCTCAACAAACGACAAGCAACTAGAATATAAAGATTTGCAGTAACTCCAAACACAAAGGAAGAACTGTATAATGCACCTTTCACCCGTTTTTATTTGATGATAACAGTAATCAGGTTGCTTTGTACATTAGTAAATACTGGAGAAATAGATTAAATAAGGCTGAGTTTTGTTCAGAGGATAGACACGTCCAAATGAAAATGTAAATCTAATTCCAGCCCTGTCAAGATTTCATTCAAACAGGTTTGTGAACAGAAGAGATAAAACCTATCCTAAATTAACCAACCTCCAATGTCTAGCACTATTGACCTCGTTTTCGTTACTAACATGGTCAGAGGTAACATGATTCATGACCGCTTCGTTGTATAACAGGGTGAGCTCATGAAAGTAAGGGCATGTCTTACCATTTCCATACCGCTTCTTCCCACCTCTTCCCATGGACTTCCTGAAGTACTTGTTCATGTTTTCCCATTTCTCTTTACATTTCTTAGCAGACCGGTCATAGCCCATATTATGCATTTTAGCAGATACCTCATCCCAGATGTTAAGGCACTTGGAGCCAATTAGTTGAAAATTTTTTTCCACAGTGGATCTCAGCATTATGAGGGCTTTAACTTCAGCTTCCGGCCATCTTCTGTCGCTTGAGTTGCACTTGAAGTCTATCTGGGTTGGCAGATTGCTTCCATCATTGTCTCCACTAGTCTCAAGAGGAGAGATTGGCGTCAATGGCTGAGGGACTTCCATTTCATGGCCCATGACATTCTGTATAAAGGAAATGAGCGACAGGCTTCGAGCTCTCTCTTGGGCTCTAGCCTCCTCGTCTCTCTTGAGTCTTTCTATCTCCTGCTTTTTCCAAGCTTCTTCTCTAATAATTC
>JAOTAY010000003.1:3540825-3551625 GCA_025629805.1 Erythroxylum baracoense | reverse complement strand
AGCTTCTTCTCTAATAATTCTCTCCCTTTCTCTCTTCTCAATCATCTCTATCAACTGCTGATGCATTCGCTCTTGCTTTTCCATCATTCTCATCACCAAATTTTCCAAGAAATCTTCCAGCTTTTTCTTTCTTTTCCTTTTCCTTTTACCACTAGCAGATTCCTTCACCGCCTTAAAGGAATCACCACAATCATCCCCATCTGATGATGAACTGGAAAAGAACATAACAAAAGAGTAAAAACAAACACAAAGACCCTTACAGCTCCAGTTACAGCAGACTAAACATAAAGTAAGGAGTTGCATTCTCAAAAAGCCTATACATTTCAACCATAATCCATGAAACTAATTCCCTGAAATAAAATCCACGATCACCCTCCTCTCTTTCACGCCTTGCAGAAACTAAGTTATAGAATGTGGGTAAAATTCCACACAAATCAAGCTAAAATGTAAAATAAGTCGAGAGTTTCAACAAGTTCTAGAAAACCTTATAAGCAGCTAATCCTCATATATAGCGATTATAGCATCACTTGAGTCTCACATACGTTTCGATCACATTAATCATTACTTGAGTCTCTAAAACCGCCATGTCAGTTTGTACATATTGTCAAGAAACAGTAGTTAATCAAACCACAAAGCTTTTAACTTTTACAAGAATATAAGTATCCCACCATCGCAATCACTAAAACACGGACAAGACCATAAAGAGTACAATCACACAAAAAACCTCACCTTGACTCAGCATCGAACGAAACACCTCCCTCACAATTCGGGTCAACCCAATTCGACCGGACTTTCACCGAATCATTTACCACCACTCTCTCACCACAACCACCACCACCACCGTTAACCGCCATATGTCCCGCCACCATGTTGCTCAAAAGCCCCACGTTTCCCAGCGCGCCGTCGTCCAGAACCCCTCCGACCTCCGTCCTCTGCTGAAAAAGAAGCGTCGGATCGTCCTGAAGAGAGATCAACGGCGACCTTCCGCCGTTTCCTCTGATCGGACGGAGCTTCTGAGGCGGGTGGTTGACATCGGGGGAGAGAAACGCCGACGCAGGGTTAGAGAGAAGAAGTGTTCCGGCTGTTGGAAATGGGGTTATGTATTGAGGAAACTCGTCGGCGTTTGTTAACCGCCGGTCGCAGTTTACTAGTTCCATAGTGGTAAAAATTTTAAAAAAGTAAAATATAAAAGAGTTTAAATTAGGGTTACGAAGGGATGCAGGTGAAACGTCGACTAGTAACTGATGTGAGTAAAAGAGGGTAAAATGTAGGTAGTTTTCGTCGGATGATCTTTCTAGTTACCATTATGCCCCTTTCTCTGTTTGAACCGGGTTAAAAATGATTTCTTTTTTTAAATAAGCCGAAAAGATAAAAGGTGATGGTTCAGCTAGGACGGCCCATCAGGTTACGGGGGCTCGAGTAACACCAGCCTGTTATCCATCCACTGTAAGGAGCGTACGGTCATCGCTGCTCTGTGAAACCAGCCTGACGCTTTACCCAACACTTTAGAAGCCATGTCAGTTATGCTTTCGCTCAACCAACACGGTTTAACTCCTTACTTGGATTGGGCAAGCCAGTACTTGTTAATATCTAAACCAACCTTCCAAACCGAGCCCACGTTCCATCACCTCAATGCCCCCACTTGGGTAACAAGCCCACGAAACCAGGCTCGGCGGCAGCAGGTGTTTCTCACAGAGCATATAAAGTTGTTACTGTACATGTAAACTTTCAGTATGGGTTAAATTTTTAAGTTCATCGACTTCAACAAAAAAGGTTTGCATATTCTTCATATTAGTTATCAACAACTCTTGGAGACAAAACAAATTCAGTTTCACGATTCAATTCATCATGATTCAGAATATCTGATTTTGATGTGCCATGCAAGTAATTAAATGCACTCCATAGAATATTTTTAACAGGTGTGTACACGGTGACCATGATAATTCAACCAAGTTCTACACCCACGTCCATTTCAAGGTTTCAACTTTACCAACGTCACATTCATGGTTTGATTTTCCGAATCCATGGTCTCAAGAAATTGTCAAAATTAAAGTTCAGATTGCGAGAAGTTTTCCTGATAGCATGAAAGGAGACATAAAACGAAAGCGGTCAAATGGTAATGAGCGCCTTTTCTTTTTTTTCTCTTCCTTTTCACGATCTTAGCCTAATTTAATTAATTTTAAATAAAATTAATTTTTAATAAACGACGTCATTTTTATCGATTCAACTTAAGTTCTGAGTCAGAAGAAAATATCATGCTTAAGTAACATCTGACTGGCATGACGTGGACAGCACAGAGCAGAGGACTCTCTGTAGCCGTAAAACACGTAAGGGTTGATCATTTCAAAGTAGCGTAATGAGCAGTTCATTACCAGTTAACTTATTCATTTATTAATTAAACAGAATGAACTTAACAGAACATGTATATATAATATGCATTTTATTTGGCAGATTCAGCGTTTTAGCCATGGAAGAAGACTCTCAAGTCCCATTGCCCTTAATACACGAACATGCATTGGACTGTCTTGAACGATTCAATGCCCCATTTCAAAATTTCCTTTCTTCATTCTCCTTTGATTTCAATTCTCTGTTCCTATATATAATGATCAAGCCATTTCCTTCTCTGCGCTGGACCACCACCATTGCTCTTCTGTTCTCACATTTGCCATTTTCTCGTTCTCGCAAGTCTGCTTTTCCCAGTTTGAGGTAATGATGTTCAGTTACAAAATTCTTTTGTTTGTCTCTAATGGCTGCCTCTTTGTTGTAGACTAGTCCCTAACGTGCCAACTGAAAAATGTCAGCTTTTGGAAATTCGTTGGCTGTGATGGAGCAAGTGGTAGTTAACAATGGAATAGTACTCACAGCTGTTGATGATGATCATGAAGGTGTTATTGTTGAGATGAGTGAGCCTATGGATTTAGAGGCTTTTGCTTCGATTCTCGGAGCATCACTTGCTCTATGGAAGAAGCAGGTAATACTTGTTAAGCAAAGACTTTGATTATGCATATCTGCAAGTGTTTGAGATGCGTCACTCATTTCACTTCCTGAATATACGTGCTTTCTTTGGTAACGATGAGTTTTTGAACATTCTTTGCAGGGTAAGAAGGGCATTTGGATTAAAGTGCCCATTGAACTAGTCAATCTAGTTGAAGCTGTAGTTAAGGTTATGACTCAAAAAGACGCATATATTTGTCAAATTCCTGAGTTTGATGTTCCTCCTCGTTGTGTTCTATCTTTTGACCTTGGAAACCATTGTACCTGCGCAGGAAGGTTTCTGGTATCATCATGCAGAGCCAAAATACGTGATGCTTGTAAAGTGGATATCTGAAGATGCTCATACACTTCCAGCAAATGCCTCTCACAGAGTAGCTATTGGGGCGTTTGTTATGAATGAGAAGAGAGAGGTACACTTGGATAATGTTGTTTCCTGAACTTGTTAAAAACTCTTTGCTTCCTACAGTGCTCAATCATATGCAAATTCAAAACTAACTTGTCAGGTTCTCGTGGTCCAAGAGAAGAAAGGAATATTACGAGGGAAAGGTATATGGAAGTTCCCCACTGGAGTGGTTGA
Organism: Erythroxylum baracoense; assembly: GCA_025629805.1. Lineage (NCBI taxonomy): Eukaryota > Viridiplantae > Streptophyta > Magnoliopsida > Malpighiales > Erythroxylaceae > Erythroxylum > Erythroxylum baracoense. The sequence continues at coordinate 3,548,054 of JAOTAY010000003.1, read as the reverse complement.
GGAGGTATCAGTTTTACCATAATTTCTCTCCTCAGGATTGTATTCTGCAGAATTTGCACCAGAACTTGAACAACCTTCTTCTTCTTGTCTCAGGGAGAAGACATAAGTGATGCCGCAGTGAGAGAAGTCAAAGAAGAAACAGCAGTAAGAACATAAGTTTATATCTTTAATTTCTCTATTGACATGAGACACCACTGAGGATTTCGTAATTTTGATTGTGAGGTTCTCCAACCTGATGAACGTTCTTGTTCCTTTTTGGTTTTTGTCAGATAGACACGGAGTTCGTAGAACTGTTAGCTTTCAGGTTTTCACATCTTCAGAAACATCATTCACCAGCTGGGAACTAATCTCTTTGTGGAACTAACGAATATTTTACTTTTTGGTCCATGAACATAATCTGCAGGCAAACTCACAAGGCATTCTTTGGGAAGTCTGACTTGTTCTTCCTCTGCATGTTGCATCCCCTATCTTCTGAAATCCAGAAACAGGAATTGGAAATAGAGGCAGCTGAGGTAAGTCCTGATGGTAGTCCAGTTTATTCAGGATCAAAGTTTTAAATTACTGTACGGGATGAGCGTACAACGGTCAATGGCAATTTAAAACCTTGAATGGGACATTTGGTGGTGATTATACTGATAAGCATAATTCAATTGCTTGTAGTGGATGCCATGGGAGGAATATATGGCACAACCTTTTGTTCATCAAAAGCCATTTCTGAAGCATATCTCAGAAATATGTGTAGCAAAGAAAGATAAGAAATATTCAGGGTTTAAGCCATTGCCTATCAAATCATCTGAATCAGATCATACGACCAGCTTGTACGTGAATGCTCAAGACCTGACAAGAAGCTAACTTCTGGTTTATACAACTGATTGCTGGAGGAATTCTACCAGCTCAAGGGATTCAAGTTCTGTGGTTTCACACGCATTTCCTTTTTAGAGCAAGCAAATAAGTGTTGCCTTTCTTTTCACTAGGATGGAATTAGTTCTGCTTTTGGATTAACTTACCATTCATTAATTCTTCAATTGTTAGAATAAATGCTGCTCAATAATAATAATTATGATATACAGAAGCCTATTTATTACAAATGAATTATTAATATTTTGACTTTTATAAATTAACCTTTAACATTAATATTTATTAATGGGAACGGTTATTGTAATCAAAATTTACTAACAATATTAAGGTAAAAGTATCATAAAATTTATTTAGATATTATTGATAATTTAGGAAGATTTTTAAGAGAATTATTATATAAAATAATTATTTAAATTTTCATTAAAAATTTATAAGTATTAATTTTTATATTTTGATTTTTTTTTTTTAAAAGACAGTGCTATGTATCATCATCATTCATCAAGCACAACCTTCACTAATGAAGACCAGAAATTTATAGCAAAAAGAGAACGAAGAGGAAACAAAAATTAAATGATGTTATTAGCTTGACCTCTGGATTATGCTCCTCCACCACCACCACCAGATCCATACATGTGCCTATGTTGTTGATGGTGGTGGTTGTGGAGGTGATGTTGATGATGATCCATCCTCATTATCATGCTACTTTGGATACCTCCATATATCCCACCTCCAGCAAACTCACCTCCACTACTCACATGGTCACGACCACCACCACCACCCACGGCGGATCCATCTCTATGATCCCCTTGGCGACAGCCACCAGTGGTAGCAATCTTCTCATCCTCCATCTCCCTGTACTTCTGCAAATAAATCTTCAAGGGATCAATGTAGTCCTCAAAACCCAGAGTAGTCATAGCCCACAACAGATCATCTCCGTTAATAGTCTTCCTCTTCTCTCTCTGACACTTATCTGCCGCCTCTCCTGTTATGAAGCTTATGAATTCCGACACACACTCTTGCACTGTCTCCTTCGCGTCCTTTGATATCTTTGCGTTTGCAGGCAAACCTTTCTTCATGATCCTGCTCACGTTTGCTATTGGCAAGAATCTTTCTTGCTCTCTCGTTGACGACTCACTAGCATTATTATGCCCTCCTGACTCGTTATCTGAGTCCGCCATTTTTAACCACAAACACCACCAAGATTGAATCTTTATAAAGCTAACACCAAGAATAGATTCTCGGTCAATACAAAAAACAGAAAATTTTCTATTTTTATCAACCAAGATTGAAACTTTTATACGATGAACACCAAGAACAGATTCTTGGCTGACAACTTCAGGGTTTTTATGAACAAGTGAAGATCGTTTAAACTTGGGTTACTTTTAGTTCAGAGATTAAGCAGTTGAACTGGGACAAGACAAGAGTGGAGATTAAACACTAGAGTTGGCTGATAATAGCAGTGAACTTAGTGGACTTGCGGGGATTATATGTTTTGTGTTTTCAGTTTTTTTGGACCGTTCATTTTGTCGACAAGGTTTCTTACGCGTGTGTTTCGAGCCCGCCGTCCGATCAATCTAACATGTGATTAAAGCCGTTTTCTGTTTTTTTCCTTTAAGTGGCTTAGCTAAATCAGTTCAACCCGAGCCAATTTTAAGTACGTTAAGTGTGGGATCAGATATCCTTTTTTTTTTTTTACTATCATATTTTATTAAATCTTATTTACACATTTACGTAGATCTTACATAAATTTAAAGATAGATTTAATAGAACAAAGTTGAAATAGAAGATTTGAGGTAGTTAAGTGTTAAATAGCCTTTTAACTTTAAATCTCACAAACAAGTGTTTTTACTATTAGAAGTTAGATTATATGATGAAAAACTTTTAATTAATTAGGGGTAAAGTTGCGTACTATTAGATTTTTATAGATCTTACATCTCAGCGAAATTTCTAATAGGTATTGATATTATTGATATAAAAGTTAGTTTATATGATTAAAAACGTTTAATTATTTTGATCGACTATGATTAAATAATCATTTGAATAATTAATTGAATCAAACATGTAACAATTAAAAAATTTTTACATTAAAAGTTATAATAATTATTTGAGTTGAATAGCTACTAAAATCTTTTATATTAAAAAAATTAATTTCTATTTGAATGAAAACATTATTTAATTTTGATTTACTAAAAAGTTTATTTGAATTGCATATTTCCCTTTTCCTAGAAAAGAAAGTATAACCTATAAGAAGACAATTTAACAAAATAAAAAATCTGTCAATTGATACTTATAAGAATTAAATAAATATTGTCTTACATGAATTAAATCATAATTTGATAAATAAACGTATAGTATCATGATTATTAGATGTTTATTAAACATAGAGTATTTGAAAACGTTATAGACAGAATTACAATATAATGGGTAAATTTTAAATTTGATTAAAAGAAGATTGCATAATTAGATAAAATTTTTAAATGTTATATTATAATGTATTAAATTTCTTTTAAAAAATTATTTAATTATTTAATATAATTTTATGCCTAAAATTATTGAAATTATTACTAAAACAATAATGATGTTATTTTACTAATTTAACTTAAGTTTATTCGATTTTTCGAGTTAAATTGAATCAATCTTAAATTAAATCTTACTATAAATTTAATTAATTTTAATTTAAAGGATAGCTGAAACTGCCAAGCTTGGAGGTTTTTGAAGCTTTTGAAGCCGCAAAATTCAGGACTCTTATATCGTAAGGCTTACGAATGTACATTACATATGAGTGTAGTAATGATAAAACGCATGACTGTCAAATCATCGGGACAAAAACCTGTACACATAAAACAAACGGTACTAAAAATTTATTGATTGGTCACATTGGACGATCCCGAGCTCAATGAATTGAAGTCTGTGGACTGGTGTGGGTGAACTATTCACTTTTTCTTTTTCCTTTTCAATGTGCTTGCTGAGAATTAACTTATCTTTCCTTTCCATTTACGTTATGCGTTTCATTATTACTGTAATAAAGCCGTCTTAGTGGTGGTGGCGGCTGACGGATGGGACAGATATTTTGTATTAGCTATGATATTTTTATTATATTTTATTAAATTTTATTTACATATTTAGTTAGATTTTATATAAATATGTGGATAAGATTTAATAGAATAAAGTAATTGAAACAAAAAATTTGATGTGGTGATAATTGTCAGGAATCTCACATCGGAGAATTATAAAAGCATTCAACAATTTATAATAAGTGTGCAAACTTCTTCTCTTGAGCTAGCTTTTGGGGGTAAATTAGGGCTTTCTAATATGGTATCAGAGACAGTTTGTTTCGATAGTTTAGGGCGGTGCCCAGTTACAACCCTTTGCCCAATATGTCTATCAAATGTCCAGTCAAGCTTTGGATTGAGGGAGTGTGTCAGGAATCTCACATCGAACAACTATAAGAGTATTCAATAACTTATAATAATATGCAAATTTCACCACTTGAACTATCTTTTGATGGTGAGTTAGGCTTTCTAACATTAGTTTCCATTATCGAAACTTGAAAGATAACAAGAAATTCCCACTACAAATTTGAAGGATTTCTCCTTTTTCTTAATTACATTTTTCTTAGTCAAATATTTGAAAAAAAGTTATTTATATTTTATAGTAAAGTCTTTGAGTTTCAATGTCACTAATTATGATTTGAGTAAATGCATTAAATTCTTGAATTGGAGTCCTCTTAATATTTACGTAGAGACGATAAAATGCCTTAACACCGCTCAATTTGATCATATTTGTTTTAAAAATAATGGATTCAATTTCGATCTAATCAGGTTTATCTTAAAATTAACATATTTAATTTGAGTTGATTGAATTTTAGATTAGATTTGAGTTTTTTTAAAAATCAAACTTTGAATTAAAGTTTTGAATTAATTCAAATCTAAAAATAATTGTAAACATTGTAGAAAATGAAACTTGTAATTTTATCTAAATAAAAAATTAATAATCTTATTTAATCAAAGATTAAACATCCAATTTATATTTTATGTTGGCATAGGTATCCTAATTGTAAACTTTGACACATGTTATCATTATAAATTAGCATTCAATCTTCACTGTGATTCAAAGAAGATTGATCAACCTACAAAAAAATTGGTCAAACTTGAAAAAATATTTTATACTGTCTACTTCCTTTAAATTAAATATTTTATATTAAATTTAACACAAGTTTCCTTAAATTTTAATTTTAAATTTGAAAAATACATGAAATAAGAAAAATAATTTATATCTATGTATTTTTTTATCTTACAAAATAATTAGTCATGCTGATCTTGATGCATCCGATCTACATAAAGTATTAATCATGTGTGTGTTAAAGGAAGATTGTTACCTTCTTTATAATACAAAAAGTTGTTAATTAATTAATAGGTCATATTGTAGAGGCTAATATTTTGACATTCCAAGTCAACACTGGAGGGCATATTGGAAATAAGAAGACAAGAGAGGGGCAAAAGGCAAGTTCAAGGTGACATATAAAAGAGAAAGGTCTTGGTTTATAAAGTTCGTCTTTGCTAAGCGGCTTTGCTAAGAACAAGAACATGAAGCTAACAGCTATGCCGCTCTTCGATGTCTTCTTCTTCTTCTTCTTCTTCACCTCTATCATCTTCCTTCAAGCATCGTCAATGGCTGAAGAGGATGTCAAACCATTATACAATTATTTAAGCAGAAATGAAATGGTGAAAGTTGCTGGTTATGGAGAGGAAAAGCTCTCAACTGTGATAGTCACAGGCACCGCTCTTTGCGAGGCCTGTTTGCGTGGTGAACCTCAACTTCGTTCATGGCCAATACCAGGTTAGTGCTCAATGGTTGGTCCTTCATATTCGTTCTATAGTGCATACATGGTTTCCGCTTGGTGCACAACAGTACCATGTAGTATAGAATCATCTCTAATATCTATAATGAAGATGATCCTTTTTTTTTTTCCCGAGAATTGTCCAATTTCTTTCTTACATATATATTTTGCTATGTTCCCTTTTTTTTTTTAAAAATTAAGTTCTTAGATTATTTATGTCCTCTTTTCACAGGAAATATCCTGTTTCTGTAATTTATCTAATCCGATCCTTTACTTTTATGAGCTGAGCTCGGGCACAAAAACAAGGGGTCCGATCGGTCGATAATAGACACATAAACTCAGTCTAATTTATTATCATTCCTAGGTCTTCATAATTCATATGAAACATTAATATCATACCCTTAACATCAAGGAATTGGTTTGCATTATTCAGGCTTTTGCCAGTTTGCATAGTCATTACTCTTTGATCTGTGTTTGATTTTGATGATGCCTGATTTTTACCAGCATATTAACTAGTTTTGATCCAAACCCTTTGGTTAGAAAGTATTAGAGTTAGATAGTATGTCATAGCAGAGATAGGTGAAGGGTCACAATGGGCAATCTTTCATTTCATCACACAAGCTGAATATAAAGGCATGACTACCCCAAAAGCATATTAATCTTCTCCTTTAGCTCTATTGCACCAATAAAACTGGTGTGCCTAATTTCAATCTCATCGATGTCATGGAATAAGAAACTGTCTTCTCTTTGTCCCATTTGGAGATTTGCCACGAACTGAAGCTAAGATCTCAACAACCTTACCTTGACTCCAAAACCGCTTCCAGATCTTATAAAGAGACCAAGCGATGGTGAAAATTTTAAATTCAATTGAATTTAAGTTTAGGATTTAAAATATTTTTATCCTAATCCTGAATTCGTTTACTAGAAATCTCTAATACACGACACAATAATTCAGAACATATATCGAAAAATAAGCAAGAAATTGGATTTAAATGAAAACCAGAAACAAATTTTTTTTTGAAAAATCAGGAACTTATTTCTTAATTCAATTTTGTTTGGACATAAATTCGTTTCTTGATATGCAAATAGGAACCGAAACGAACATATAATTTTTTATTATGTTTATAGAACTTAATTGCCGTTTGGTTCATTTACTCTCTTTATCAAGATTAATTATTAGTTACTTCCAATATTTCGTTCAAATATTTAATTTGCACGCAAAACATTTTGAAGATATGTCCCTGTACACTAAAGAAAAGCTCAAATTGTGGATATGGTCTTAGGCTTTGTTTGGGAGAATGGTAGTGGTTGATAACCTGCTGAAATAATAAGTACATATTCTCAATAAGTACTTGTGTGTTTGTGATTGTTATTTTGGTAACTGTTGAAACGTGAAAATAGGTGTTTAGCAAGTACAGTTGCGGTTGTTAAAAAGAGATAAAATGACTAAAAAGTTTATTGATTTAATAAACTATTAATTATTGTATAAATAATTAAAAATATATTATTAGTCATATAAATTTAAAATTAT
>JAOTAY010000003.1:3512544-3540725 GCA_025629805.1 Erythroxylum baracoense | reverse complement strand
TAGTAAATAAAATATTTCATAAAAAATATATTATTAGTCATATAAATTCAAATTATAAATAAGAAAATATTAAATTAAAATAAGAAAATAAAATAAAATAAATTTATTAAATAAAATATTTCATAAAATTATATTATTAGTTATATAAATTCAAATTATAAATATTAAATTATTAAATTAAAATAAGAAGAAGATACGTTAGACTTGCTTTCTATTAGTTGAGAGTATAATCGAAAATAATAATTATCAGAAGGTTATTAATGAAAAGTATAATTTCTATCGCATAAGCACTTTTCTACTACAATTCTCTTTCTGCTTATCGATTTTTGTGGTGGCATCGTATTTTTCTTCAATCTCCAGTTGTCTACCCACAGATTAAAATATGTGTTAGTGTTTGAAAACTACGGTAGATAAGTACTTATCCCCATCATACCGTAAATTCAAACGTAACCTTGTTGTAAGTACACAAGGTCTCTTTACAATCATTGTTTTGATGAAGGAATTGGAATAATTCGATTTTAATAATTGAATGTTTTACCTCATAGTAGATAATTTCGATTAAAGGTATTTTGTCTCAAATAACATAATAGACTATTATAATATTACGATCATAATCATAATATTATTTTATAATTTGTTATTTAAAATTTTGAACTCTTTTAATCAAGTTTTGGATATGTTTTTATTAAGAATTACAATGATTAAGGCTTTATTTGGTAAATGACTCATCAAGATATATGTTTGTTTGACTATAACAAACACCTGATAATCATATTTAATAATCAACTAATTGGGTCGACATATTGAACTTAGTCAGGTATTTTAAAAAACGCTCCTATGAGAAGCATTTTACTCTAGCGATAAATTAAGGGATAAAAAAATGATTGTGCTCAAAAGTTATTACAAATTACAGAAGAAATGAAGAGAGAGATAGAAATAGAGATAGAGATAGAGATGGGCCTTGTTTGATAAATAACTTATCAGTCATTTTTTGGCGGACTGAAAAGTTATAATTGTTTGACTATGTCAAACTACTGATAATTATATTTAGTAATCAGCTGATTGAGATAACTTGTTGAACTCAATCTGTTGATTTAGAAAACGTTCCTATGAGAAGCGTTTTCCTTCGGCTGAGAAATTAAAAGATTATTATATTCAAAAGTTATTATAAATTATATATTCATAGAGATAGAGATAAAGATAATAAGTTTGTTATTTAAATTTAATATTTTTAATTTTAATTTTTGAAGTTGAATTAATAGCAAATTTGTGTCAAAATATACAAAGAGTTATCTTCTCATATAAATTGCACAGATGAGAAATTGAGGAGCGCCCGATATAATACCTTTGCTTTAAATGATGATGTTGACTTCTTTTGCTCTATTTAAATTCTTACGAGAATATTCACTTAAATACAAAGATATAATACTCATGTCTTTATAAATTTTTTAAAGTTATGCTCTTATAAGTCATTTTATATATAAATAGTTAATACTAAACATTTAATTTAATTTATCAAACATTTTTAAATAAACAATGGATGTTATCCGCTGGTCAAATTAGCTAATCCACTGTCAGCTAACTACTGATAAAATTAACAACTAATGCAATCTATTGATTGCCAAACAGGATCATAGAGAGAAATAGAGATAGAGATATATAAGCATAAAGTGTGAATTCAATTAATTCGAAGTAAAAAAACTACGGTTTATTTGAAAAATAAACCAAGTTAGAATTTTTTTAAATAAAATTTTGTGCTTTATACTGTATTATTATTTTTAAAAATTATTAATTTTTTAATTACATAAAATAAGTATCATTGGATTTGATATTTTATAATACAAAAACTACCACCAAATTATTTTAAACTAACCAAAATTTTCTTTTGATGTTAGATTAAAATATTTGGTTGGACAGGAAAGTTTTTAGTTGTATTATTGAACTTATTGATACTTAGATTAAATTTTGTAATTAAGAAGAATTAAATTATTAAATAAAGATATATTTTATATTTAAATATTTTTAAAAAATAAAAATATTTCTACAAATAGGTACTATGTCTAAAAATTATTTTAATGTTAATTAATAGATTAAATTATTCAAAAAATAGTTTTAATTATAAGATAAGACTAATTTTATTACGGGAGTACATTTTCATATAATTAAAAATAAGTGTTATGCTCATTAACTACTAAATTTTTTCAATTTAGTTTCTAAAATAAATTTAAATAATTTTTTATTTTAAACATAGGCAAATAAGTTTTAATTTATTTAATTTTGACTGATTAATTGAAGCAAATTTAAACGTAAACATAAATTCTTATGAAAATATTTAAAGAAATACTAAAATATATTACTCCTGTTTTTATAAATTTTTCTTTTTAAGTCATGTCTTTATAAATTATTTTATACATAAATAATTAATATTAAATAGTTAATTTTACCAAACATCTTTAAATAAGTAACTGATATTTTTCGCTGGTCAAATCAATTATATTAATCTACTGTTAGTTAATCGCTGTTAGTATCATCTAATAGTTAATGCAATCTACTGAATATCAAATAGGCGTAATTATAAATTTGTACTTTTTTATAAATCGAAATTTATTTAAATTTTAATCAAAGTTGAGTTAAAATTAAAATAATATTATTTAAACTAGAGTCGGATTGATCTGGCCTCCGAAATGAATTTTGGACTAGGCCTTTTTTGCCATTCCTAGTTCCTACTGTTTTGTCTCCTTTTGGTTTCGCTTTTAAAACGTACATATCCACTTCACATAGCCCTACTCTCCGGTGTCTGCCTCCTTCATTATGCACCCTAGTTCGTTCACTGCTATAATCTAATCTACACTACTTCGAAATTCTGACAGGCGCCTCAGTGACTGTCAACTGCCGAACACGAGCGAAGCTAGGCGGAAGAACAAGTTCAGCACAAGTTGTGACAGATGAATTTGGAGATTTCGTTATTGATCTTCCTTCACACCTCCATTCTATACCCGACTTGGAAAGAACATGTTGCCTCGAGGTTCTGCGAATACCCAGGAACTCATCTTGCAGACCAGCTCATGTCAGGAAACACAAGACATTGACATTGCTCTCTGCCGACAGTGGCAATCGACACTATAGTACCGGGACAGTGAACTTTCTGCACATGTTATCTAGACCTTTGCAAGCTTGTAATAACAAATAATAACAGAGATGAATGGGTATGGGGAGATTGTGACATTGAACCATGGCTCACTCGGATGGCGCTTCAGTCACAAACACGAGTGAGCTACTTGGATCAAATCTCATTATCTAAGTTGTTTATATCGGAAAAGTCGGTCCATTGTTATAAGCATTTTACTGATTTGTAATCATATGAACTGTGAAAGCCTGAGATTTTCACGTTGCTATGGCATAAACTATAAAGGGTAAATTATATCTTAGAAAAAAGAATTAATTATTTTCCAACACTAATTAGATAATTTCATTTTTTTTATAAATATGACTTAAACAGTTAATGGGGTTAACCATTGCCATTAGCTTTGCTGATATGGAAGGCCACTTAAATTGCATATTCATATCAGCCTACGTATAAATTTTTTAACGAAAAAATCGTTACAATTTTAATAAAAATATAAATATAAATAAGATAATCGTAAACTTCTAAAATTTTAGTTTATTAAATATTTTATTTATTAAATTTCTACTAATTTTTGAATAGAGTGGACTCAGTTCATATAAAAGTTAATTACATGATTTCTTAGGCAGATCTCATAAATGTGTTTGATCTTTACTCAAGTATTACCACACTATGAAGTCTTAAGAGATCATTTTTTAGAATATTGTCTTGTAATTCATGCATAGTTCTCTTATTCCAATTTTTTATGGAAGAATCCTCATTTCTTCATCCATCTTCCTTTTAAGAAGAACGAGGATATCGATCCTGCTAAAGCTACTCATCCGGGTGTAATAGGAAATAGTTTATGACTAGAAAAATTACAATCTAAATGGTATTTTATTAATTAAAAATGAAAAACTACATTTAATTGTTTCTTATGAACTATTCTAAAATATTCTATTATATTAATTTTTTTCAGTTTTCAAAAATTATGAAAACTATAAAAAGTGATTTTTATTTTATGTTTCTTTTTTTCATAATCTGATTTACTATCAACTAAATATATATTATTTAATGTATTAATTTTTAATAATTATTTTGAATACTATATATTTAATAATTTAATTTAATTATATTAAGAATTATGAATAATTTAATTTTAGTAAATAATTTTATCTAATTTTTGAATTAAATTAGATAAATTTAATTTAATAATTATCAATAAATATATTAAATTTAAAATAACTTCAAAATATATAAATTTCAAATAAATTTTGATTTAATAATTATAATATATTTAAAATAAATATTATTTTTAAATAAAATTTTAAATTTTAAATTATTTATTTTAATAAAAAATTAATTTTATTAATAAATATTATATAAGAGATTAAAATAAATTTGTTTAATTAAAATACTTTATTCTTAAATTTTATATAATATGTAGTTAGTATAGTAATACCAACCAAACAGATTTTTATTTGTAATTAAAACAAACAAACACTAAAAACTAAAAGCAAACACTGAAAACTACAAAAATAGTAGTGAAACCATAAATGAGCCAACTAGAGCTGTCCTAACACTTATCATGGAGTGAGATTAGGATAAAGCCATGACTAACTGCGCTCAAATTGAAATCGTACAGAAGAGGGAAACAAGCTTGTCAATTCATGCTCTCTAATCTCCCCTCTAGTTTATATTCCAATTCGATGTGAACACCTAAATCAGATCAGCTCTATCTAGTCCAATCCAGGTTCGTGGTTATGTAAAGACAGGACATCCATCAACCTTGATTCCTGGTGCAGTGGGACAAGTCGCAAGAGGACAGTGATCAAGCTTTGTCCCCCACCATTTCAAGGTTACATCGTTATTTTGGAGAGCAAAGAACAAGAGCACACCCATGAAAGCTGTCCCAGCATCCAATGCCGCAGAAAGCACGTAGTTGTATTTCTGCCACCAGCGTTTATGGAATTTGAAGACGAAGTAGTTGAAGATGAGACCTGTGATGAGCCAGCTCGCTATGTTGGTTGGAGTTGCAGGTGGCATCCCAGCAAATCCATAAGATATGACAGGAATGTTTATCAATGGAATCCATTTCTTTTCAGGGAAAATCTTGCTCAGCATCCAAACAGGCACTGGCAAGAAAGCTCCAATCAGGAATAGCCATACCAAATTCCTGTACAACCCTCCAGGTCCAAAGAGCCTCTTTGGTCCAATGAGTCCCCATATCACAGAAGCATCAAATGTCACTCGGTACTTGGGACAGGTCCAAGGACTATCAGGATGGAGACTTTCGACATCGCATATGTTATCAATGTTATCCAACATCCACCAGGCAACTGAAAGGTTGACTATCCCAGCAACTAGAGTTCCCACCAACTATGAAAAACAAATAACCACAAATCTTCATCGTATCAGTTATCACACTGTAGTAACAAATCCAGGAATTACTAAAGCATAATTCAGTTCCTTAGTTGCAATACCTGAGCAACATACATGCATCTAGGCGGGATTTTCATGTAATGACCGAGTTTCAGGTCCGATAAGAAAGAAAGAGCGTGAATCGTGCTGATTCGCCCGTAAATCTTGAAAAGCAGGTTTGCAATTGGTCTTCCTGGCAGAACATACCCAATAATGAACTGTGCTATTATGTCATATCCAGGTTGCTGCAATACAGATAACAGGAATTCTCATTTCAGGACTCTACATCAGTAGTTCTTGTGTAATAAAAACTGCTGGTAATGGTCTGGTGTAGGCTGCATTACCTGGTTTGTAGTTGCTTGAATCACTCCAATAGGAAGGGTAACAATCCAAGCCAACCCAAATGCAAAGAGCATGCCCCACCATGGAAGCTGCACATCTTTTTTCCAGACGAAAGACATTAATAAAGATAGAACAATGCTCCCTGCTAATAGAATACTGAACCACCATTCAGGCACTTGCTTGTAATTTCTCATTAATTTTGCATGAACATCCAATTTCATGCTCTTCATTGCTGATCTGCTCTGCTTCCATATATCTCTAAACAACGAAAAAATTCATCAAACATGTTCATTGTCAGGATTGCAATTAGATTAAAAAAATATGACAAGCACTTCAACAATCAGTATACCTTCCATGAAACAGGGCAACATGAGTGAGTGTTGCAGTAAATCTTGCAAATCCAGATCCAATTGACAGGGCAAACAGAGGACTGAGGTATAGCTTGCTGTAACTATTGTAAGCCGGAATATCGAGTTCGTAATTCGGAGTTAAGATCTTGGTGGTATCGTACTTGTGGCCAGCAGAAGTGAATAGCTGATTGGAAAATATTGGGAACTTCCTAGCATCAAAAGTGTTGAACTTCCAGTAACAGATAGGGACTATTATGTAGATGAACATGATAAACCCAATCCCAACATTCAGAATGGAATGCCATGGAGTCACAAGGGGGCTACCGTGATAAGCAGAAATTCCAGCCCAATCAAAGGTGAAGGCACCAATACCTAGTCCATGGTAACCTGAACCTACTTGTTGAGCTGTGATGTTATGAGGCCACACCCAGCATACCCATGAGAAAAACGTCAGGATTGGGAACAAGTAGCCTGGAAATGCATAGTAGATAAAGCTTGCCGTCATGGCAACTAGGAAAAATCGCATCCGAGTCATGCCTTTCTGGTCGGAATCCTTTTCATGAAGTGCTCTGCAGAAACAAAAAATTTCCAGAATCAGTTTCACTAGTAAACACAAATTGCCTTCAGGAATGTAATCTTTAAATCATTTCACAGAAGTCCTTATCATGTCAAGAGTTCGATCCGACATATTGGTAGCAAACTTTAACTCAAAACAATGACTAATGAACATGTTGTTCTATGTCAACAAGTGAAATTGTATAAAGAAATGAATAGAATTTTCCAAGAAATCTAAAGGGCAGAAACAAAATGAAAATATAAGGTACACCAAGAAAGAATTTAGACCTGAACAGAGAAACCTGAGCCAGGTTTGAAGGCCACCACATCTCAGCAGGATCAACCAGGTACCTCCTAAGCATACCAGCCCACCCATAGCCTAATATCTGCATTAACGTACCCAAAAATTAGAAGAAAAAAAAATTGAAACAAGTTATGCCATTAAGTTCTGCCAGAAAACTCATTAGAGAAAAACCATGAAGAAGAATTTGTTACCTGAGTAGTTAAGACTATGAAGATACCACAAATGAAACTGAGGCTTTGCTTATAGTAAGCCTTCATAACAGTAATGGCACCAATAGAGTAAGCATCACCTCCACCATAGGACACACCACAGTTAGCGAAGATAGTAATGATCACATGCTCTTTAATGTTAAAAGGCCCAGGGTTCAGAGTAAACCCCCGGCCAAAAATGTTGTACTGAGTGGTGGGCAAAATCCTAGCCAAGAACTTGCCAATGGGCAACACAGCAATCTGCATGAGAATGGCTGAGATGATAAGAGGCTGTGTACGGTAAGTGAAGAAAGTGTTGAGAAAGATGAGGACAGTGCATGAGGTTAAACCCAGAAACCATGCACGAAATGTCAACACTGGAAGTGTTGGATCATCTGTTTCTGGCACAACAAGTGCCACTTCTTCTACAGGACACCTCTCATATTCTTCTGCGGACTCCTGCTTGGCCTTTTCTGTGTCTGTTCCCCCGTTGGTATGGTTCTTGGTCGCCATTGACACAAAAGAGAGATCTTACTCCTACCTCTATCTCTCTCCCTCTCTGGTATCTGAGATTTGACAGAATAAGGACAAGAGAAAGAGAATAGTGCCTGTGAAGTACTGCTTTGTATATCTGTTAGAGTACATACATACAAAGGTCACTGCTTTGGTTAGAAAAGTGTGAGATGAGAACAATATATAGGGGGGTTAAGTGGTCTTCATGTCCCTTCACTATTATTAAATTACGGATTAAATAAATTGCCAGGCAACGAGAATATTACTTCAGCCTTCTTTAAATGGCCACCCATTCCTATGTTACCAAAAAAATATAAATATTAAAAATATCATTTATTCTTAATCTAAATTTAATAACCATTTAACACTAACGTAGTTAAAATCTTAATCATTTAACAATAACCTAGTTAAAATCTTGTTGATCAATTTTGAAAAGTCAAGTAGTACGTAATCTTATTTTTAATTAGTTGAGAGATTGTTTCTTAATCTAAATGTAATAACCAAATATTAGTTGTTTGTTCTTTAGAACATGAAATACAGTAATTGTGTATAAACTTTTAAACTAAATTTAAGAAAATGTTGAGAAAATATATCATGCCATTATCTTTAAATAGCATCATTTGTTTTAGAGGAAAAAGGTAATATACATTTTTTAATAAAAAAAGTTGTAATCAATTAGGAATACAGTATGAGTGAGTAGTAGAAATAAATGGTGAAATTTTAAGAATTTTTTTAGAAATTAAAATTCATTAAATAAATGGAAATGTTTACGCCGGAAAGGTCTCACCCACGTGAGATAACCCTCTTAGAACACTAACACAGGAAACCAAACAATGGCGTACAAGCAAATAAACAAAGAGGGTCGTTTAACAAATAGGGTATATCGAACCACCCCTTACTCGATAACTTTTAGAAGCTTCTCGATTTGAGAGGAAAGGCGATGGCAATTGCGAGCATCGGTAATTTGTAATTTGTGGCTCTTGGTGTCTCACCAAAGTTTTTCTACACTTAACTCTATGTCAAGGAGATCTCAAGCACAGATAACATTCTCTACTTCAAGATTGCAATGTCTTATCGCGATTAGGGCATAACATTTTTTGTTTCCCATCTCAACAGACACTGCTATGGTGATTCAGCCTATGATGAAGGTCAGAGGGGATGATGCACTGCTCAGGTAAGACGAATAATTGTATAACATCTCAAGAATTGAAGCCTCAAACCATAACCATAATTGTATGCTTACGAGTTATTATAATAACAATAGTATTGATTTTTTAAGGAAAACAATGCAAACTCAATCTTGTTTATTATAAAAATATACTTTTATTGTCTCCACTGCAGACTCCTAAATCTCTTCAAACCTCGCGCCTCAGTGAAGTTCAACTAGACGGTGTTGTTATATAAAAATATTCTTTTATTGTTTCAAAATGACTTTAAAATATCTTATCATATTATAAATGCTAACAAATTTATCTTTTATTAAATTTTTATGAAGTAATTTTAACATAATTCATGATTAAAATCATTTTAATTTTTAATTCGTAATTCAACTTGACAATTTAGTATTGTAGGGTATTCGGAAGGGCATTTTACACAAATCGGGTTTAACCCTGATTTTTAAGGCATGGATATGGAATTCAATGAAATGACTTGATTTCATATGCGAATAAACAAAGTAACAATAATGAGCTCAAAGAAGGGCTGGCAATGGCTGAAGCCACCTTTTTCTAAGCATGTGAGAGTCACGTACCGAGTCGGGACTGACACACTTTTGTCTCGGTGTCGCCACTGCCACCCTGGCATTCTTCTAGCTTTTTGCAGTGGGCCCACGTGCGAAGTGCCATGCTGGAAGCTTCGGGCCCCACTTTCGTCCATGTCAATGGCCATGCAGGACAAAAGCTCGTGGGTTACTCACTTTTTCTCGAGAAAGACAAGAACAAAGTGGATTCCACGTGGCAAGCATGCATACGTGGGAAGTCTGCTTTGTCTTGGTCAAAACGAAAAGCGAAAGCAATGTTGTTTTAAAGTTCCAATCCAAAATGAATTTGGTTGGAGAACCACTAACATATAAAATTCCAATTCCTCATACTTCGTACCGTACAATTTTATTATACTTAAAAGATAGACTTTTATATATTTTATGATCCAAATTCATCAAATATATATATTAAATAAATCCATAAGAATAAACAATAGCCTACTAATTATATTTTAAATATATTATTTGAATAATTAAAATTTTTAAATTAAATTATAAGATTCATTCAATCATTTCTATGTGAGTCATTTAGAAACAGTCTCTTAATTAGTTAAGAGTAAAATTGCATACTACTGAACATCTTAACTAGTTAAAAATACTTTGTATCTTATCTCAGTGAACATTTTTGTATAACATGTTATCTTAGTGAATGAGAATGTCCCAAATGTCATACCTGAAAACAAGCATTAATATTGAAACTTTAATGTGTTAATTGGGTATGCATATCCTTTTCCAAATTCCAACATTACCATTAGTATAAGGGACTCGTCATGTTGAGCTCATGCTCAAGTGGCATAATGTATCAAAACAGGGAAAGGAAACAAGGTTTAGTCTAAATGTTATTTCCAATATTTACATAAATATTAAATAAGATAAAAAATGATGTATCCATACTTTTTATGATTCTCAAATAAAAAATATGATTTAAATTAACACAAATTATCGTTAACTGATAAAAAAGTGGTCATAACTTATAATAATATTCGGAAAAAAATGCAATTTGAACTGTAACATTTTCAAAACATTTTAAAAATACCTTAAATAGGTGAAAATTTTGACGAGTTTAGCCTTCTTTTAGTTAAGTATCATGTCAATGCATTGTTATTATAGCTTTTAAATAAAAAGTAAGTCTCACTATTACATAATTAATTTTTTCAAGATTAATTAAAAAGTAGGTATTCATTTCAAAAAGTAGGCTCACTTGTTACGTAATAATAAGGTCTATATTTATATATTTTAGATCATGTTCAAAATTAATTAAAAAGTTGGTATTCACTTCAAAAAGTGGGTCTTACTTGTTACGTAGTAATAAGGTCTATATTTATATATTTTAGACTGTGGGTCTCACCTGTCTTGTAATAATTAATAGAGCCCATCTTTAATCTAATAAATTGAAAAATGTCAATTAAGTATTAACGTAACTTTTAAGTGACTGAGAGTTAACTCTGTTAAATTTTGTCCACTTAAGGTCTACTTTGAATATCTCGAGAACATTGGGATTGAATTTGGACATTTCAAATATTGCGGTTTGTTCTATATTTCATTGTGAATATTGGTGTTCAAAATCCAATTTTAGTCAACAATATTTTAATTATATATTTTTATTTAAAAGTTTGTTTGTATCGTTACAAATAGCATGACCTTCTCATCGTGACAAGTTTTTATCAAATATCTCAATATATTGTAATATTAAAAAATACTTAATAATTCGATTTTAATTAATTATAAATTCAAAGTAATTCTTTTTTCTTTAATTGTGATTTTGGAGATCTTAAATCAATCATATTATTAATTATTTCTTCTACATATATACACGTAAAGTGCAATTTAGTAAGAGTAATATTGCACCCCCTCACAGTCTTCGGCTAGTGGGTGGACCTATAGGTGTTAGGCTTCTTTCAAGAGTTGACCCACGATCAGTGCTCTGCATTCACTTTGTGTTCTACTTCTTCTACTACATGGCATTGTTTTGGAGCTAACACTTGGCCATCGCACATTCCCAGATTTGTTTTGGTACGTGATCATATGACCTGGGTCCTACTGCATAAAGTCAATCTATGGATAGGCTTGAAGTGAAGTAGTGATTGCTTCTCCTTCTCATGACTTGGCAACTTGGCAGCAATCGGCCATGTAAACTTTTTAAGTGACAAGATTATGTAATAGTTTAAGTTCATAGTGGCATAATAGTATCCTTATTTTGAATTTAATATACTTATAGCATTTAAAATAAAAGACTAGAATTTTCTTATAAGTTGATATTATTTATAATTTTTTAAGGGTCGGATGAATTTTCTTCCTCATTGAAATAATGAATTTTTTTGAATTTACCTTGAATTATTAAGTACATATATCAATTGTCTGAAGTTTTTTTTATGATGGCCGGTCAATTCCATTTAATTCGAAAGTTTTTTCTTACAAATATAAATAAAGTTAATCTTGAGTCTCAGATTGTTACCGAAACTAAAAACATTTAAATTGGAATTAATAAGCATTAAATAATTGATAAAATAGATAATAATGATCTTTTTTTTTGACGATTCAACAAGATTATGAAGTCGATTCATCCAATAAAAAAAACTATTTTATGGATTGGAAATGAATAACCAAATTGTAAATCATCCCATATTCAATTTTGATCTTTGGTTTTTCAAAAAATTGTAATACAATACAATATACGTGAGATAAAACCTTGGATGTAATTTTAATTTTTTAAAAATTGTTTTCTTAAACTTCATAAAAAATAATAAAAAAATATACTTGATATAGTTATCGTTCATTAACTAATTAAATGTTGCAAACATAACAGTTTGACCATGTTCTTAAATTTGAATTGAACCAATTAAAATTGACTCAAACTAATAATTTGAGATAATTATAAAACATATTAATTTAAGTCAGATTTAATTAGTTTAAAAAGTTTTAGAGGATAATATTTTTCAAAATTACTTAACTACTAAATTGTTGTTTTCTATCTTAAAATTCTAAAAGTTAATAAAAATAAACTAATATTTATATTTTATAGACTTCTAAAAATTTCTTAAATCACAAAAAATATTTTTATCATCAAATTTAAAAAAGTTGACTAAAAATAAACTAGTATTTATATTTTATAGATTTCCAAACTTCACCCGTTTTTTTCTTTTTAGCATAGATTTAACACCTATTTTATTGTGTTAGATGCTAAATAAACCTAAAAAAAAGATTGAAAGGTTCATTTGATCATTTAATCTTTTAGATTAAGAAAAAAAAAGATGAATAGGAGAAGATAATTTTTTCTGTTTCGTTTATGATATTTTTATCGTATTTTATTAAATTTTATTTATATATTTATGCAGACGTTACATAAATGTATAGATAAAATTTTAAAAAATAAGGTTAAAATAAGATAATGAAATGTAATATGTAACAACATCCCTTTGCAAGAACTTGTCAATGATTCGACAGGAGAAGACCTGTTATCTACCATACCAATCGAAATCGGTGGGTTCGCTCCTGACCTTGTAATCTGCCAATCATGATAAAAACAAACGTCAAGTGGATCCCTCTTGCCAACCTCTTGTTTGTTGTCCCCATTGCCTCAAACCTGCAAGTCCAACGTCAGTCTGAACACAATCCACACAACTCAAACTAAACTAATATAATATATACGATTAAAAATTTGTCTAAAATAACATAAAATATTAATAGTGCTATAAATTTTAACAATTTTAAGTTTTTATTTATTTTTATGGAATTGTCCATTAACTTTATTTATTTCACGTCTATTTTTACATTTCCGCATTTTATAAAAATTTAAATAAACTATTATCGTTATCCTTAAGCTTATTTTTACACTCTACTTGAAATGCAATAAATACCATTTTAATAATATTAAAATATAAAATGATGCATGAAATTACATTAATAACTTAAAATTTTAAAACATTAATAAACAAATCACACTTTTAATTCAAAAAAATGCCATTGTGCATTCTTGTAATTTTTCTTTTTAGGGAAGCGAAGGAACTCGCAGTTATTATCTTTTTGGATGCGTACTGAGTAAATCTCCGGATTAACACAATAGACTGCAAATCACACCAACATGGTACTTCGCACTAAGCAAGCCCTATACGATAGGCTCGATTAAGAGAGTGTAGGTAAAGGATTTGAACACAAGACCTTTTAATCTTATACCCTACTCTACTAACTCGACTGTCCCTGCGGGGCACATTTCTTGTAATTGATCACAACTATATTTGCATTACGCGTAGAATTTATAATTACCATCAAAATTTGTAATTTAATTTTCACTCAAAATTTAATTTTTAAGATGTTTTTTAAGACTTAAATTTCAAGTAACCATAATACCCGATTAATCATTATGTAAACCACATCCTCGTTGGCACCATAGATCGTTAAACATCTAGCTAGATGCTCTCTTGTTAAAATGTTTACACGTATCAATGCCTGGTGGTAACTTCACAAGGTGGGGTTACTTACTTCTGTTTCTATAAGAATGAGAATGAAATGAAAGCTATACAAAAAGTAGTGGGAAACAAGAGAGGGTAAGGCCTTTTTTGTGAGCCAATGGTCCAAAACAAAGTCGCATGGAAAAAACATATAGAAGGTGTTGTGGTTTATAAATCTTCCTCTGGTAATCTTATTCTTCCATCTTTCTTTCGGTGGTCATGGTGGAGTGAGCTAGAACATGATTGAATGTGGGAAGTTGAAGAATATTATTATTGCCCAATTTGTCGGTATATTAGTACAGTACCTTCTCGTGTCTTCCCCACTTTTATAGGGTTTTTAACAGAATTTTTAAAATTAATTATGACTGTAATATTAAAATTATAGTCGGATGTATTATTGGACCAACCTAAGGCGTAGAGTTTGAGAATATACTTTTATTTTATTTTATTTTTAATGTTAGTATTTAAATATTAAATCTTTTAATTTAATCTCCAAATTGTAATAATTATTTTATATTACTAAATTTTTGTAAATATCACACTAAATTTTCGTTAAAAACATCGGTAGAGGTTTTAATATAAAATGAGTAATAAAATTTTAAGGATTGAATTAAAATCTTTAATAATTAAAAAGTTGAAACAAGAATAATATTAAATTAACATACTAGAAATACGATTTATCCTCTCATTATAATTTTTAACGTATGAAAAGACATCACTCTTTTTTTTACCTATTTAATGTGATACCAAATTTAGTGTCGGCATCTTTTGTCCACTTTTATAGTGTTCAACTCAGCCTATGCTTAAAATGATGTCGTTTTGATTAAAATGATTTCGTTTTAAGTATTGCACAAAGTTGGCTAAAGTAAGATTGGATAGAGGATATGAAGTTATAACCTTGAACAGAAAATTAATAATTAAAGAAAAAGATCAAGAGGTAGTTCACACCTTAAGGTAATGGATTGGGGATGACAAAACCTTCTTCACCAACATGTAACTTTCCATCACTTTCCCAACATACCGATCAACATATTGATCAAAGAATAATATTAAATTAGCATACTAAAAATATCGATATGTCTTCTTGTTATAACTTTTAACTTATGAAAAGACGTCACTCTTTTTATTTTTCCCTATTTAATGTGGTACCAACCTTGAGTGGAAAATTAATAGGGCAAAGAAAGGACCAAAAGGTAGTTCACGCAATAATGTAATGGATTGGGAATGACAAAACCTTCTTCAACAACATCTAGCTTTCCGTCACTTTCCCAAGATACTGTGCAGAGTTGGCTGAAGCCATTCACACATGAAATGAAAAGAAAAATCCCAAACGCAAACATCACAAGCTTCACAAAAGACACTCTTTTTGTCTGTGGTGGGTATAAGTATTATAACCAGTCTTGGTTCGAAATCTAAGAGGATGTCACTGTTTTGATTCTACTCATACTTTTACAGGGATTCTTTGGCCTATGCTCGCATCAGAAGCCAACCCTCAAAAGATTTGAGGCCACTCCACTTTGAGAGCAAGTCTTGCTCTTCGAAAGCTCTACACAAAGCGTTAAACTATTTGACTCTTTCTTCTTCACTCATTGACGTGGTACCACCCCACTATATATGATATCCCATCGACAATATGACCTCTGAAGTTCCATCAACCCTCCGTTAATGAGTTCTACTGAAAAATGAAGTTTTAGTGGCTTTGTGGTCCAACCTTGTCTCTGTGGACCTCTTAGCACTAGGCAACATGGCAGATTGGAACATACGAACTCCTGTATTTGCCTATTAGCGGTGAACCAATTGCTTATGGCATGAAGCTGACCTGATAATTTATTTTTTAATATAAGTTTAGTTTCAAATTTGAATTGAATAGTTCAAGTCCGATCTATTCAAGCATGAACTGAGGCTAAAATGATGTTAAAGAACAACATTAACTTGATTAATTTTAGTGACTTGTTTGTGATTGCTAGTCATGTCTTGTGGATTGATGAAAATGAAGCAGAAGCTGAGACTTTTCAATTACACAGATAAGGATAAAAAAACATTTATCATATGAGTAGCTCTCAAAAACCTGTTCAAATCATGCGCTATACTCTTTGGGCACATGACAGTGGTAGTACACTATGAGTGGAGTAGAAACACAATCCAATCTTGAACAGTGCCTTACCACATAGTTGCCTGCTCCTCAAGTTCTCAAGTCCTACTGCTCCAAAATCCTTCACTTGTACTTTTAGAATGGATATTGGTCCTTCGAAAAGACACACCAATTACTCATAGCAGTAAGGAGAGGCATATATATGTATATAATATAAAGCAGTCCTATTAGTCTGAAACGGTGGTCCAAAACAAAGAATTTGTTACTAAGACAAAATTTAAAAGGATCTGAACTGCGGGCAAGCAGATGGTATGGTGAGAAGTGAGATTTTGGACTTTTTGTAATTAGGATTAATTAGTTAATTAATTACTTAGGTTAATTATGATTTCTGTTAACGTAAGGTTAAATATGAATATTTTGAAAGCAATAATGTCAAAACATTTTAAAATGTTAAGATTTAAGTTACTATTAAAAGCAAAATTTAGGGTTCTTTTTGCCTTTTATACGTTATTAATTAAAACACAAAACCGTGCAATTCAATTAAAGTAGCATTTAAATTGTGGAGATTAAATTAAGCATTAACTTCAACACAGTATTTAAAGCCAAAAAGGGAAAGATTGCATTAAGGATACACTTGATTTTATAGGACAACGATGATTGTGCTAGCCATGCCAACATCATATTATAATTAACACGATATTAAGTACATAGAAAATTTGCTTAGACTGCTAATTAAGCTTAAACTTAGACAATCAAAAATTTTAAGTTTACATTACAGAGCAAGCATTAGGGTTCTCATCACTGAAAATTTGAGGAGTGTAGGCATAATCCAAGTGAGAAACGGTTGGCCAATGCTCAAGTCGCTTGATGTCACTCTTCTTATCATCCTCTCCTCCTCCCTTGTCTTCTTTCTCTCCTTCCTTCTCTTCCTCTTTCTTCTCCTCTTCTTTCTTCCCTTCTTCCTTCTTCTCTTCTTCCTTCACTAGCGACACCTGCTTTCTTGTTTTCTTGTACACATCCCCCGCCAACTTTTCTGGGTCAACAACCCCTTTTACTGTTACTTTGGAACTAGCCAAGTCTGCTTCCACTGATTCTACACCTGCATGCGGTATATATATGCATATGTTATTACAATGTGATTCAATCCCCTAGTCCAGGAAATTTTTAATACTAAGGTAGGGAGCATATAGTATTATAATTGAGATGACATGAACATGGTTTTAATAATAAATAATACTATTGGAAATCGTACCTTTGATTTTTCGAATTCGTTTTTGTATACGTTGAGCACAAGCTTCACAGTGCATTCTAACATTCAATACCACTGTTACAACAGCAGGAGGCTGCCATTGACGGATTGTTAGATGCAAGTAACAGAAACAAGCTATAAATATAAACATAAGCATTGAGAAAATTGAAGGGCCTTTTCCAACATGGTCTGTTTTGACATCAATGTTGTAAGTGGTCGTGGTGTTTTTCACTTGTGACTATGTCTTATCCAGCGTATGTGATTGGCACATAGAAAAGAGTGGCCATAAGGTTCCAAGAAAACCGATACCCAACAAGAGTGAGACAAAAAACAGCGTAAAATGCGAATAGTATTCTCGAGACCTGCCAGTAATGTACAAATACTGCTAAAATTGTTTACTTCAGCTCTAATTAGTTCAATAATAATTTCACAAGAAGAGTATGGATTATGGAGTGGACAAGCTTTTTGTCCCATAATGGCATGAAATGATGAGATCATAAACAAAATGTAATTTATCTATCTTAAAGTTATTAGAAAAGTGATTTAAGTCATTTGCTTGCTTTTCTCCTTATTGTTTGCTAAAGCTACCACCTCTAACCTCTTAGCTTTCACTACTTAACTATATACTCTATACCTTATCACACTGACCAGCTTTCCATAGTAGCTGCAACCCTCGTGACCCCATGACAGGAAACTTGAGCAAGCTGTGGGGTGTCCAAGACACCAAATAGTGTACCCCTCTAACCTAGTGAAACGTGCCTCATATTGTTCACTTGTTTTGTTACTATCATGTCAGCCCCAGAACAGCGGTCATAAGGTTCACTGTCCAAGTGGGTAATGGTTAAAAAGGCAAAAAATGACTTACTTTGAAGCTGAACCACCAAACATAGAAGTTACCCAGGTCAAAAAAGAACAACTGAGTGGCTAGACCAACTTTTTTATCTAGTCAAAAATAGAGATTTGAGCAAGATTGATAGGCCTAGTGGGAGGGACGATGGATGGCTGGTTTTCTTGTAAGTAATCATTGAGTTTGGAACTGTGGGTTTGAAAATTTTAAGTACCTCTTCTTTTTTCTCTTCCTTTGGTTCTTTGTTTTCTTCTTGTTTAGGTTCTTCAGGTGGTTTAGGTAAAGGAGAAATTATCTGCACTTTCCTGCCGCTTTTCCTTTGCAGCCTCTCGCATACTTTTATGGGGTCTGCTGTTTTGCCTTTCACTACCACCTTACTGGCTTTACTATCTGTGGTCACTTCTTCAACCCCTGTGTTTAATGCATCCAAAACATCAGAAGGATTCAAACTTCAGTTAAAATAATGGTTTTAATGGTACTGTAAGGTACAATGCTAAGTATTGAATAATGTATTCTCGTCTGAAACAAATCAACATGCTATTACCGTTAATAGCTTATTATAATATTTCCAAATTGGAAGATGACAAAGGAAATTAAGGACGCAACCTGAAATTACCCTAACCTCAAGACTCAACTGATATGCTGTAGTTTCTGTAAAATGTAAGGAAAAACCTGAGGGGAAAGAAATAATATGGTAAGGGGTCGTGAAAGACCTTCAAATCCTTTCAAAGCTCTGGCAACTTTCCTGGCACAGGCCTCACAGTGCATGTCAACCTTGAGAACAATCTCAGGAGGCTCTTCTTCTTTCTTTTCTTCCTTCTTCTCTTCTTCTTTCTTCTCTTCGCTGGCTCCTGTTCCCTTCTTCTCTTCTTCTTTATTCTCCTTTTGTATTCCAGAAAAGAAAAAAACCAAAAACATCAGATCTATGACCACAACAATCTGAAATTTAAGAGATTGACAGATAATAGAAACTCATTTATGAACATTCCCATGAGGTATATGTGCACACGGCAACCAAATGGGGCTCAGGAGGTTTGAACTTACTTCACCCATTTAAGAGATGATTCTGCAGAGTAGTATTCTACTACTTCTCACAGAAGAAGGGGTGTTGTGTACTTGTGTATTGGCAAGTAATTGTTAGGTATGCAGAACAAAGAGAGCAACTCACTGGTTCTGCTACTTATCTCCTTTTTTATTTTTCCTATCTACGTGTTAAGTGTGGTGGAGAATTCTGAAAACGTGAGGTAGAGTTGTTTATTACAAGAGGAGTGGACATATGTCCTTTAGCTGACTCAGCATCCCATGAATTGGTCCTTCATTTACACCTACATGACTTGTAACCTGTACCATAAGGTGCCATTTCACGTAAATGTAGGATACATTGGTCATGAATCCTCTTCTACACAATGTCTCAAATTCATGAAGCAGCATTACCACGTGTTTGCGGACTCCTTATTTGCTATGATCACTGGAAAATCGTCACCACCTTATATTATAAACAAAGAACTCAATGATATCAAAGATATTAAATATATTTGAACATTTATGATATTTTATAAAAATTCACAATTGAAATTGTCCTTGTAAATAAAGACAAAAAATGAAGTAATTTATATATATAGGACTTATAATTTTAAAATTTTATCTTGCAAAATGCTGTGTTAATTATATATATATACTCCTTTAGAACTCATCACTTATATTAGACAAAAATTTTGTTAATGTTAACTTAATTTTGACCATATTATTATAGTGTTGTGAAATTGGAAATGAAATTTTCATATAGAACCAGCTAATTATTTATGATCTTATGATTAACACAGGAATATTTTACTATGGCTTGAGCAACTTGTTTAATGAGATGAGTTTTAATCAAACAACAATAGCTAAGAGAAATTTCAGTTACTAGAGAGATTTGAGGAAGTACAGAAATACGCAACTTTATTTTTAACAAAGATTGTTTTCGTTAGACCACATAATTTAACGAGATAAGTTTTGCGGTTCATAATGTTATATATAATAATTAACTTTTCTTTCTCACGTACTTTCGGAGTTGATAAAAAGTCTAAAAGAGAAAGGATATCGATTAGCTTTCCTTTAATAGAGTAACTTTTCACTCCATTGCATTTATTTACTCTAAGATGATATGATTATGGTCTCAACACATCTAAACAATCTTTGTATAGTTACGTGATTAGAAGTTTAATCAAATGCTTTGAGATAAATTAAAAAAAGCATAAGTCATAAACAGTTGGTATAGGTGAATGATTATAAGTGAAAATGGTGACCACATTACCTGATTCCAAGCTCCCAAGTGCTGACTGCTGACATACGTGAAAAACCAATTTATGGTCGGCCAGGTGGGGCAATTACAGTATCTCGAAAAGGAAAGGGGGAATGAATTGAGAGAGTGTGACCAATCCCCGTGGGAGCGTAGCCAATCACTTAGTGACAAGTGTGGTTTGTAAGCATTATCGTCTCCAAGATAAATGAATATGGATATGCAAGAAAAAAAGAAAAGGGATCGGTGGAAAAGAAAGAAAGGAAAGGTGATGGATTTCTTTCATTTGGTGTCTTCACGTAAATAGGTTGATGAAAAGGGTCCCTTGAGTGAACCTCAACGAGACAGGAAAGCTAGTCTTTATATAACTAAGCTTAATTTGAATATGCATGGTTTTGTCACCTAGGCTACAAAAAGAAAATGTTGTCAGCGTTGATTTATAACATTTTGTTTCCTTCTTGATGGAATGGAACTCGGAATTGAATGATGGATGAAAGCACTCTTGAATGGATTTTAGGTTTTGTAGTAGTTGAATAGAAATCGATCTCAAGTTGAAGGATATATGATGAATAACTGGAGTGGATACACTTAGGCAAAATGGATCATGAAATGGCAACTCAGTGAGGAATCAGACGAAAGGGAAAGGAAAGGAAGAGTTCGGTTATGGAAACGATGCAAGAGAGGAAGAAGTCAATCGAAGACAAAGCACCTTCCATGGATGATCAAAAGTTGATCCTGAAACCTCATAAGAGAATCCTGAAAGCAAAAGTCGCGACAATACCTCAACGACAATGCATCAAATAAACTAATGAATAGTGGTCCCTTCCTCCAAGGAATTTGTGGAAAAACATCAAAGCCAAACAACCGAAAGGGCATAGCAGAGGCTAGTGCATGTTGAAATTCGACCATATCCAAAATCTGTTTTTAAATCCTGACATGTACTTAATATGATTCAATTATGGATTGATTTCTTTCTTAATTAATGCGTCCCCTTCTACTAACATTGACACTTTTTTTTAATTATAAATTGCTTATGCATCATAATAATCTTTTAGGGTTTTGATTGATTTTTATAATTAAAATTACTGTATTTCCAAGTATTAATATTACAATTTATAATGATTTTAGCAAATACTAGTTGGAATTACTTTAAAATTAAATAAAGGTAGTAAACTACTCTAAATAGCATGAATTCGATTAGATTTCAGCATTCAATTAAGTTATTCGAGATTTGAGATATATTTGAAAATCTCCATCTTATTTATTAACTTAAATTCGAATTCTTTATTTTGAATGTAATTAGAACTTTGCTAATCCTCTCGAACTTTATATATAAAGAGTTATCTTCAATCCCGTCTTGTAAATTAAATTGAATATGACTCATTGATTTAAAATTGTGTTAAGCTCATGTCCTTTTGTCATTTTTATATTGAAGAATTCAAATTAAGTTTAAAACAGACTTAAAATTTTTAAAATGATATATGATGAGTATTACGTATTAACTTTTTTATAATAGATAAATTAATGTGTTAACAATCTCAATTTCATAGTTGAATTTAACTTTAAAGTTTATACACCTAATTTTAATTCGTTATTTCATCCTTTAAATGATGCTTTTAAAAGGGTCGGTGTACCCTCTACATTTTGAGTTCTATTGAGAGAGAAGAAAAGGGATCGCCTTCACCTACCTCCTTGTAGATATGCACATTTTAGTTGTGCACTTACCTGAGCTTTTTGGTTTACTTGCTTTTTGTTTTTCTGAATTTGTACATATTAGAATTTGTATTCTTCCTCTTTAGTTGATACATAGTTACGAGACCTAACACCAATTGGAAGGAGTAACTATTACGGTCAGTTATAATATGATGTTATCTATTCTAATGTACATTAATAAAGAGGTGTTGAATTTATGTGCGGCAAACTCCTGCTGTGATAAAAGTGGTTTTTAATTACTCAAAACAGTAAAGAGTCACTTTTATCCTAAACAATGGAAAACAAAAAGTAAAGGAAAAGGACGAAGAAGCATTGACTCTTGTTTTTAATGAATTACAATGTAGAATTTTGATTCAAAATGTAAAATCAAGTGATTATTTCTACTTATACACTCCAACACTAAAACAAGTCTTAATTTGTAAAATTGACAACTGTTTTTGATAATTTTTCTTACCTCTTAAATAAAATTTGTAGAAGGTAAAATAATTTGGATTTGTTTCGATTTTGTTTGAAATTAATTAATAAATTTTATTTTAATCAAGATTAAATTAAATTAAAATTAAAAAATATTGTTAAGCTTCAAAATTTGAAATATCTTGGTATGATTAATAAAATTATTATTATATTAAATTAATATAATAACATCATTTCATTGAATGAGTGAAATAAAAAAAGTTATAATTAATGATAAAAATTAATGTTTAAAAAATCGGATCGAAAGTTAAATCAGTAAGACAAGAGGTTTAAGGTTTAAAAGATTTAACTGATATTAAAGTGTTATAAAATTAAATAAAGCTTGAATTAAAATAAAGAATTTGAAATATAATTGAAAAAGATTGTCTTTACTCATTGAACAATTTATAGTTTAAAAATATTATTATAAAATAAAATTTATTTATTTATTTAGATTTATAAGAATTTATTAATTAATAAAAGTTGATCGGTTAATTAATAAATTGATTATTTTTAATAATAAAAATTATTAAATAAATCGAATTGAAAAATTAAATAATTTAAAATTTTTATAATTAAATCGGTTAAATTAGTTAAGTTTTTTAGTTATTGATAAAAATAATATCACTTTATGCAACAAATGAGACAAAAAGAAGTACTCGAACCTCATGCTTGAGCCTTAAATTAGTAGGAGTTGGGATCTAGTCCGGCCCTATTGCCAGAATGACTTCTTCCTCTTTATACGATGATTTCAGACACAACTCGGTGAGGGGAGTACACGACGGGAAGGAAACATGGGCCTCCGCAGCCTTTAAACGTTAAGTTACGAGATCTTCTTGGTATGAGTTCGGACATAGGCTCAAAGTATCCATACAAAGAGATGCTCCACTAGCTCATTTAATCTTGGACGTGAGGCCCAACTATGCTCTTCTTTGTCTTGTTCTCGCACGAGGCTATATGAATACTTTGTTGTTATTAATATTTTAAAAATGAATTGAAATTTAAATTAATAAATTAAAGAAATTTAAGGTTTGAAAAAATTATCCGAAATTAGATTATTATAAAATTAATTAAAGATTAATTTAATTTAAAAAATTTAAAAATAAATAAAGGAAATTTTCTTTATTTATCAAAAAATTAAAGTTTAATTTAAAAAGAAATTATTAAATAAAAATTAATCGATTTGTTCTCGTTTAAAAATTGATTAATTTATTAAATTGAATAATTGGTTGATTTAATAATAAGAGTTATTAAAGTAAATTAAATCAAAAAATTAAAAATTAAACTGAATAGTCAACCAATTCTAAATTTTTACAGTTGAGTCAATTTGATTTTTTAACCATATACTAAATTAGAATTTCAAGAAAGTCTTTACATCTTACGTTATACGACGTCGTATAATCTTATACACATGCAACACAAAGATAGAGAAGCCAACTATTCCTTGAAAATGTTATTGTAATTGGCTTTTGAATAGGGATGGTATTTTGGATCGGGTTTGGCCCGACCTAAGATCAACTGATCATGTTTGAGTTGATCGAGGCTCGGGCTGTCTAGACCCACCTGAGACTTGACAATTATGAAAAAATGATATTATTTTCTATTTTTAATTTTTTAAAAATAGACCGGGCCAATTTAAATCAAACCTAATTGTCTTAATCCCGAAAAGTCCTCTATCTTAGCTCAGAGCCAAGCCAGCTTATTATCATCACTACTTTTGAAAGATGACATAGGTTGCACTATGCTTTGTTTTGATATTAAAGAATAATTCTTTCAACTAAATTCTTCAAATCCTCGGTGGGAATCAATATTTAATAAATTGGCAAATCATCATGTTGGTAATTGAAATTTTTTAAAATTTTAGATATTTAAATGATTATTTATATTAAAATTTTTGATTTAATTTTGAATTGTTAATTTAATAATTTATTTATTTAATAGATATGATTTATTGATTATTGCGTGACTCATTTGAAAACAATCATTTTATTAGTTAAAAATAAGACCGTGTTATATTAAGCCTCTCCAAATTATACATGTTAAAAACATTTCTACTAGATGTTCTTGTTTTATAATTAAAGCAAACAAGCCTAAATAAATCTCCTTGAGCCATCAATTCGAATTTGGAGTTGGCCTTTAAACTAGAGAGGAAAAACACAAACAAAAGAAAGTTCAAAAATTCTATCCCAGATTAATTTGAAGGTAACTAATTTAACTCGAGTTAATTGAATTTTAAATTAGGTTCAATTTTTTAATAAAACATTAAAACCTAAGTTTGAAATTTTCTCATAAATCGAGTAAAACAATTATTTAATATATCAAAAGAAGGAATAGCATGAAATTAAACTTGAGTTTTATAAGCTTGAGATAATTTAAGTCAAATTTTACATTTGATTTTAAAATATAAAAATTTTAAAAATTTAAATGTTTAAACAACTATTTAAATGGAGTTTTTTATTTGATTATGAATTGTTACAAATAAAATAAAATTACTTTTAGTCTTAAATTACTTTTTTGTTAGGTTTAATTTAAAATTTATGTTTAAATTTGAATCAAATTTGATTAAATATATATTTTAAAAGTGCTAAACACTTTAAGACTCCGCTCGTAAAATATGGTTGACCAAAAGTAATAACAATGTATGCTAAGTTATGCCTTGCCATAACTTAAAAAGGGTGATGAACTATGTTGGCTTCATTCTCTACTTGAACTTGGACTCTCTAATGTTAAACGACTTTTGTACTGTGACAATATCGGCACTTCCTTCCTTGCTACGAATCTTCTCTTTCATGTTCTTACCAAACATATTGACATTAATATACACTCTTATCGTGATTTGATTGCAAAGAAATTTCAGTTCATAGGTCATATATCTAGTTCACATTAACTTGTTGTCTTACCAAACTATTAGGTTTACTTCCTTCTTGCAATTCCATCCTAAGCTTAATATTCTTCCAAAATATTAGCTTGCGGGGATTTGATAACAGATCATCTTCTCATTTGAAATTATCTTAGGTATACTTATTCTTTTATCTTTATTTTTCAATTGTAATTATATCTTGTTATACTTATCATATCATTTTAGTTTTGATAATATTTGATCATTATTGTTTAGATTGAATCAATTTATAATTGAATCAACCTTATCTACATTTTTGTATAAATACATATACATTGTAAAGAATAATTCACTCAAAAATCAATACACTTCATTTCACTCTCACTACAAGAGTTAAGACATTTAGTGACAATTTTTTTGTGACTAACTGTTATTTCGTTACAAATACGAGCTTTTTTGTGACAAGACAATTTATTGACACTGTTGTTTGGATTATCTGTGATGATTTATATTTTTGTCACTAATACAATCGTAATTGTGGCAATTTAGTTTCTTTCACAATTAAATTGTCACTATTAATACATTAATAGTGTTAAATTTTATTTTATCACTAAGTGTTGTCACTAAAAGCCTATGAAATTTGGCGCCAAAATAATTTTGGCGGGAATTAATTGTAATTGTGACAAAACATAATTTGGTAACTAATATTTTCTATTTGTTGTGACCAAACATAATTTTGTCACTAATATTATTTTATTGTTGTGACGAAATAGTTTATCGTCACTAAATAATTTACTTGTTGTGACTAAAAATTTTGTCAATAAATTTGCAATTAATTTGTGTCTACTTCATATTGTCACAAAAACGGAACTATAACTATGGTCACTATTTTTTGTAATATAGTGACAATTTTTTTGTGACTCATTATTTTTGTCATCACAAATATGAGTTTTTTCAGTGACAAAACTATTGATTGGCACTATTGTTTGAATTATATGTGATGGTTTATATTTTTGTCACTGATACAATGGTAATTGTGGCTATTTAGTTTCTTTCACAATTAAATTATCACTATTAATATATTAATAGTGTTAAGATTTATTTTATCACTAAGTTTTGTCACTAAATGCCTACGAAATTTGGCGCCAAAATAATTTTGGCGGGAATTAATTGTAATAGTGACAAAACATAATTTGGTAACTAATATTTTCTGTTGGTTGTGACAAAACATAGTTTGGTTACTAATATTTTGTTGTTATTGTGACGAAATGGTTTATCGTCACACAATATTTTACTTGTTGTGACTAAAAATTTTGTCAATAAATATGCAATTAATTAGTGTCTACTTCATATTGTCACAATAACCGAACTATAACTATGGTCATTATTCATAATTTAGTGACAATTTTGTTGTGACTAACTATTTTTGTCATCACAAATATTAGTTTTTCAGTGACAAGACAATTGATTGACACTATTATTTGGATTATCTGTGATAATTTATATTTTGGTCACTAACACAATGGTAATTGTGACAATTTAGTTTCTTTAACAATTAAACTGTCACTATTAATATATTAACAGTGTTAAAATTTATTTATCACTAAGTTTTGTCACTAAAAGACTATGAAATTTGACGCCAAAATAACTTTGGTTTATATAGCATTGTAATTGTGACAAAATATATGTTGGTAACTTGATCAACTTTTTGTTACAAAAGTTATTGTAAATATATATAAACATAAAAAATTAATGGTAGATATTTGTTGTTGTAATAACATATTAAAATTAATCACTCTAAAGATATATTTTGTCATTATTGTAAAAATTTTAGAGACCAGAAACTACTTGTCATGATTTTTTCTTTAATATGATTCTTTAATGTTGATAATCTAAAAAGTAATACTTTTACATATCAATAGATATTTGGTATACATAAATTTGAAATTTCATTAAAAAAATCAAAAGAATTAAATGTTTAAGTATGATAAAAATCTTGTTTCAAAATATTAAGCAAAACTCTTAACCTAATGAAAATTAAAAACAAAGTTCTTGTCAATGCTCAATCATTTTCATCGTTGCCTTCGTCTTCTTCACTTACTGAATTTGTTTTATCATCATCGATAGAAGTATCTTCATCACAATCAATTTCGTCATCTTCTCCAACACTCATAGTATCAATATTTAACGAATTTCCTTCAATAGTTGCAGTATCTAGATCAGATCTATCTAAAGATATTATATTAGTATCATCTTCTAAAGTAGATTCGTGAAGTGTAAAATTAAAATTTTCATTTTCTTGGCATGACTCATCTCTTATGACATCATCAGGAAGATTATACAAATCACTACGCTTTGTCTTGACAACCACCTGCCAATTGAGCTCCTTAATATCTCTTACATAGTAAACTTGTTTACCTTGAGAAACTAAAACATATGGTTCATTAGTTTTCAACTTGCGAGTGACATTTACCATATGAAACCTAAACTTGTTAACCTTATATCCACCTTTATGATACACATCCCACCAGACAGCCTTAATAAAATGATACTATTTCCCCATGATAATTTAATTGTATAATATCTATCAAAATACCAAAATAATCCAAATTGCCTGTATTCACATCACCTTTTACAAAAATTCCATTGTTTTGTGATTTCAATTGCAAATCTCTGTCCTTTGTGTTAAACCTCCAACCATTGATGAGGAAGCTTTTATACCGG
>JAOTAY010000003.1:3486656-3499825 GCA_025629805.1 Erythroxylum baracoense | reverse complement strand
TAACTCAAGTGGTTAAACAAAATTTAACGTAAATAAAAACACTTGAGAAAGAGACAAGAATAACTTCCCAAATTTTTGTGCACTCAACTACGACAAAGTTAATTCGCGTAAGAGCCAAAAACACAGTCACGACTATATCAATAAAATAATCAAGAAGATTCCAGCAGCCTTTTTCTTGAAGAACCACCCATGTTTGTGTAAAAAAAAATCAGCCATGGATTATTTGAATGTTCAACATCTACACTCATGCCACCATTAACAAAAGCATATACTCCGTTGCATTAGAATACTCCACACGCGTGAAAGAGCTTTTGATATGTATCTTCACTAACACCCACTGCTCAATACACGCATATTACTCACATACCCATTAGTCTTAGGATGACGTAAATCCTATCTATTTTTCCAAGCAACACACATGTAAATAATCAGCTAAAAAATGCACCCACTACACTCACAAGACATAATCCGTAAATCCCATTTAATTTTTTTAAGCAGTATACACGTAAATTATCTACAGAAACATGCACCCACTACACTCACTTTATACGCACCCCTACACACACACTCATCAAATATGCTGTAGATTTTTATTCACTCACAACTCACTTCGCACATACTGCGCACATACCTATGAGATAAAAAAAAAACACAGCCAACCAAGACACTCACACTCTCACCTAAGAACACATCAGCCGTAAGTGTAATTCTTTTTTAACTCCCACAACAAAAACCCAGGTCTAATTCCTTTTTAACTCACACATAACCATAGGTTGTTTTCTTTTGCACACCAAAAACCCACTATCATATATTCTCCATAAGGTCACTTAATTCACAAACATAAACATATAGCTATATCCCTTTTTCCTCTTCTTTTACGTATATCAACTTAAATCACAAAAAACTTCCGACAACACCCTTCAGTCACATCACATAATCAATCAAATCTCTAGTCAAGATAGAGTTCTATCACATCTAAAATATTATACAAGATAGCTTTTTTATTTTTGAATCTATGTCAAATAAAGATATATGATTACCTATCATCATTCAAATAATATCTTATAGATCCAATTAATAATAAATATGTCAAAATAAAATCAGAAGATATATACCATATATCTAATAATCTCCCCCTTTTTGGCATATTTGTCAGAAATACTAAACTCCCCCTAAATAACATAATTGGACATATAAGTATTAGATTCACAATTCATATGAACTCCCCCTCAATCCAACATCATGTTGTAAAGAACATCCAAAGAAACAATAATCCAATCATCCAAATTTCTCCCCTTTGGGACAAAAGATGTCAAAAAATAAGATAAATAGTCATGAAGGTACCTTAAAATCTTCCCTTGAATTGAACAGTCACCAAAAACAATTCGATGTCTTCCTCTTGAAACAAAAGTGTCAAAACGAAGAATGCCTTCAACATAATCAATCTCAACGAATAAAGAAACATATAAATCAACAGTAGGTGCAGTGGAAGAATCATATGCACACCAAGATGATAATTTACTACCATTTAAAACACCGAGAGATATGCCCGAAAGAGAGAGAGACCCATACTAATAAGAGAGCTGAAAAGTCTTTGGTGGAGCCAAATAGAAGTCGCAATGCAAACTACTAAAAAGATGGGACGACAATGACAACATAAAAACTAAAGAAAACAATTTTTTACTTTTCTTTTCTTTTTTTTACAAAAAACAACAAACTATACTTCAAAAATGTAAAGCACATGGTCCTGGTGCTCGAAGAAATTCAAACTGGGATTATTTCTCATCACATTATCTCGGTCATCAACTGTCTGATTGATTTCTTCATCTGAAGTAACTGACTTATCCTCAGATTGAACAGTTGCTTCAAAAGCAGTAACTAGCTGTGAATCTAGACATTTTCTTATTTTTCCTTTACTCTATCTTTGCGCTTATCCTTGACCCTTTCTAACCTAAATGGATTTCGGTACTAAAGGTTGATTTTGAAATTTATATAAGGGATATAGGGTAAAATGACACATGGGTACAAATCTTTGATTCTTTCTCGAAAATTCTTTTTAGACAGATCTAGATATGTCATCTTTCTTCTCATTCACTTTAGAGCACTCACCTTTGTAACCAATGCCTTGAAGATCCCCTTTAACCTTACCTATTTTTATTGACTTTTCTAGTTTTTTCTGTGCCTCTATTCAACATTCTCAATCCTTTTTTAGTACTTACTAATTTCATTCTATCTTCACCAAGCTCATCTGAAGTCAAAGTCAATTTCTTTTCTAACTCTTGGATGGTGTTCTTCATGGAGAGATTCTCTTCCTTCAACCTTTCATTCTTTTTACATATTTTCAGCCTTTTTTGTACATTAATTCGTAAGCCTCATAAATATTCTCCTTTTTATCACTTGAACCACTTTCATCATTGTCATAATTTGAAATCGAGCTTTGAGTTGAATCATTTATGTTTTTCTTAAAATTTTTCAATTTTCTCACTTTTTCATCTTCAGTTATTTCCTTCTCAGTTACTGTTAAACAAGTAACTAGACTTTTGCTAATTAAAACAACTAACGCAGTATCATTAGTGATTTCTTCTTCACTACTATACTCACTCTCGGATTCATTATTACTCCAAGTGCTAGTAAAGGATTTTTCTTTTCTCTTCTTCAAAGTATTAGCACATTTGGCTTGAACGTGCCCGAAACCTTAACACTCATAACATTTGATTCTTTTCACCTTTCTTTCACCTTTTTGAGTTTTAACATGTAATGTCAATCCTTTGCTTCTTTCTTGCTTACCCTTTAAAAGATTCATTTAGAAATTTGTAAGAATTCCGATTACCTTCTCCAATGGCAGATCATTAATGTCATGGCCTTCCTTTATTGCTGCAATTTTCGGAATAAATCTTGGAGGCAGTGATCTCAAAGTCTTCTTGACAAGTTTTTGATTGGAATACTTATTTCCGATTTGATACGCCTGATTTGCTATATCTCACAACCTTTCATGAAAGTCTCCAATGGTTTCATTTTCATACATCTTCAGTTCTTCAAACCTCACAACTAACATCTGTAGTTTTGACGCTATAACAAATTTGGACCCTTCGTGAATAGTTGGCAATGTATCTCACGCTTCTTTAGCCGACTCACAGGCCGATATCGTTAAGAAGCGTCCTTCCTCAACAACACTAAAAATTGCGTGCATTGCTTGTGAGTTTCCAAGTGCCATCTCTTCTTCGACTCATGTCCATTCAGATGGATCTTTTAGAACTGTCTCTCCTTTATCGTCAATAATCATCGGATGCATCCAACCATGTAACACCAGGTTCCATGTTCTTGTTCCCTGTTCCTGAATAAGACCCTCATCCGTGATTTCTATGCAGGATAATTGGAACCATCTAACAGTGGTGGTCTAGTGATCGATGCAACCTCTCTAGTAGCCATGCTCGCAAAACTAGGATCTACACCAACTTGCAACCAAGTTCTAAATTGGTGACCTTGCTCTGATACTAATTGAAAAATCGTAGGGGGTAGTAGTTTCACAAACTTTCCAATTTTATCGTGGTTGTCTTTGGCACAAACAAAAACAAAACCAACCGAAAGCAAAATAATAAATGACACCAGAAATTTGGTAACACAGTTCAGCACTCCTTGTCTACGTCTGCGAGGCCCTCACCCAGCTTAATCACTTTCACTGAAGTACAATAGATTTACCCAAGGCTTTACTGAGTCGACACCACTCAACCCATGACACTATCTCTCAACCTTACTTCCCGTGAAAGATTTTCACACTCAACAACACGATCGATTCGTGTTAACCTCAATAGAGGATTTTCTTAACGTTCTTTTTAATTAAAAAACAATTAATAAAAAATAACTCAAGTGATGAATCAACTAACAATAAAAGCATAAAACACTTGAGACAGAAACATAACCACTTCCCTATGGGTTCAACTCCTCTAAAGATTAATCTGATAGTTGTTCACTCTACTGCTGCTATCAATTTGTCGTAGGTAAATATGCACCCACCATAAATCACTTTATCTTCTCTCCACCAATTTGCCGTATGTTCTTTTTCACTCAAAAATCAACTCATCATCAACACTCAACACCTCATACACATATTACGCACAAACCCATTAGTCTTAGATTGCCATATATCCCATCTATTTTTTTAAGCCACACACAAGTAGATAATTAGCTGAAAACATGCAAGCTTCTTTTACACAACACAAGCCGTGACTCCCATGAAGGTTTCAAGCAAAACCCACTTAAACTACTAGCTGAAAAACACGCAAAACCCACTCACTGCACACACACAATAATCACGCAACTTCTACCATAAATCTCATATAATCCTCCAGCCATAGACACGTATATTTTAAGCTAAAAAGAACACCCACTTTACTCACTTCATGTTCACACACCTGCACCTCATACTCACAAAAAATATTGCTGGTTTTGTGTGTTTTTGTTCACCGAATGATGCACTCACCTCTTATGCAAAATAAATGTATATATATTTTATCTCATTAAACAGCAACCACCTATACTTTCTGCCGCAAGTTTAACGTATATCATCACTTCTTAAACAGCAACAACGTGTAGTCTTTGGCAGAAAACCCTTCATATATGCAAGTAAAAATACCACAATACCCTTAAACAATCCTTCACCAAATCAACTCCAATACAAGATAGAATTCCATTCTATCTACAAAGTTATCCAACTGGTATTTGAATTCAAACTTAATAAAAAATGCCAATTTAAAATTATGCCAAAATAAAAAATAAAATAGATATAGTTAACATATATCTAACAATCTCTCCCTTTTTGGCATATTTGTTACAAATCCAAAGCTCCCCCTAAGTCACATAATTGGGCATATAGAAATTAAATTCATAATTCATATGATAGTTACTCCCCCTCAATCCAAGGTCAAGTTCCAAAGAACATCCAACAAATATCAAATCATCCAAATTTCTCCCCCTTGGGACAAAAAATGCCAAAAAAAGCAAGACAAATAGCCACACATATATCTTGAAATCTCCTCCTGAATGGAACAGTCACCATAATGAATCAAATAACTCCCCCTTGGGACAAAACAATGTCAATATAATCATAATAATTAACAATAGGTGCATCAGAAGAATCATAAGCACGCTAAGAAGACACATTACCACCATTCAAAATACTGAGAGATATACCCGAAAGAGAGAGAGATACCCGAGAGAGATCCATATTAATGAGAGAGCTAAAAAGCCTTCGGTGGAGTCAAATAGAAGTCACAATGCAAACAAAAAGATAGGACGATAATGACAACATAAAAAACTAAAGAAGAACTAAAGAAATTTTTTTTAATTTTCTTTTCCTTTTTTTGTTTTTTATAAATAACATCAAACTATACTTCAAAAATGTAAAGCACACAGTCCCGGTACTCCTCGAAGAAATTCAAACCTGAGATTATTTCTCATCACATTATCTCGGTCATCAACTGTCTGATTGATTTCTTCATCTGAAGTAACTGACTTATCCTCAGATTGAACAGTTGCTTCAAAAGCAGTAACTAGCTGTGAATCTAGACATTTTCTTATTTTTCCTTTACTCTATCTTTGCGCTTATCCTTGACCCTTTCTAACCTAAATGGATTTCGGTACTAAAGGTTGATTTTGAAATTTATATAAGGGATATAGGGTAAAATGACACATGGGTACAAATCTTTGATTCTTTCTCGAAAATTCTTTTTAGACAGATCTAGATATGTCATCTTTCTTCTCATTCACTTTAGAGCACTCACCTTTGTAACCAATGCCTTGAAGATCCCCTTTAACCTTACCTATTTTTATTGACTTTTCTAGTTTTTTCTGTGCCTCTATTCAACATTCTCAATCCTTTTTTAGTACTTACTAATTTCATTCTATCTTCACCAAGCTCATCTGAAGTCAAAGTCAATTTCTTTTCTAACTCTTGGATGGTGTTCTTCATGGAGAGATTCTCTTCCTTCAACCTTTCATTCTTTTTACATATTTTCAGCCTTTTTTGTACATTAATTCGTAAGCCTCATAAATATTCTCCTTTTTATCACTTGAACCACTTTCATCATTGTCATAATTTGAAATCGAGCTTTGAGTTGAATCATTTATGTTTTTCTTAAAATTTTTCAATTTTCTCACTTTTTCATCTTCAGTTATTTCCTTCTCAGTTACTGTTAAACAAGTAACTAGACTTTTGCTAATTAAAACAACTAACGCAGTATCATTAGTGATTTCTTCTTCACTACTATACTCACTCTCGGATTCATTATTACTCCAAGTGCTAGTAAAGGATTTTTCTTTTCTCTTCTTCAAAGTATTAGCACATTTGGCTTGAACGTGCCCGAAACCTTAACACTCATAACATTTGATTCTTTTCACCTTTCTTTCACCTTTTTGAGTTTTAACATGTAATGTCAATCCTTTGCTTCTTTCTTGCTTACCCTTTAAAAGATTCATTTAGAAATTTGTAAGAATTCCGATTACCTTCTCCAATGGCAGATCATTAATGTCATGGCCTTCCTTTATTGCTGCAATTTTCGGAATAAATCTTGGAGGCAGTGATCTCAAAGTCTTCTTGACAAGTT
Source organism: Erythroxylum baracoense (assembly GCA_025629805.1). Taxonomy (NCBI): domain Eukaryota; kingdom Viridiplantae; phylum Streptophyta; class Magnoliopsida; order Malpighiales; family Erythroxylaceae; genus Erythroxylum; species Erythroxylum baracoense. The sequence continues at coordinate 3,493,223 of JAOTAY010000003.1, read as the reverse complement.
TTTGATTGGAATACTTATTTCCGATTTGATACGCCTGATTTGCTATATCTCACAACCTTTCATGAAAGTCTCCAATGGTTTCATTTTCATACATCTTCAGTTCTTCAAACCTCACAACTAACATCTGTAGTTTTGACGCTATAACAAATTTGGACCCTTCGTGAATAGTTGGCAATGTATCTCACGCTTCTTTAGCCGACTCACAGGCCGATATCGTTAAGAAGCGTCCTTCCTCAACAACACTAAAAATTGCGTGCATTGCTTGTGAGTTTCCAAGTGCCATCTCTTCTTCGACTCATGTCCATTCAGATGGATCTTTTAGAACTGTCTCTCCTTTATCGTCAATAATCATCGGATGCATCCAACCATGTAACACCAGGTTCCATGTTCTTGTTCCCTGTTCCTGAATAAGACCCTCATCCGTGATTTCTATGCAGGATAATTGGAACCATCTAACAGTGGTGGTCTAGTGATCGATGCAACCTCTCTAGTAGCCATGCTCGCAAAACTAGGATCTACACCAACTTGCAACCAAGTTCTAAATTGGTGACCTTGCTCTGATACTAATTGAAAAATCGTAGGGGGTAGTAGTTTCACAAACTTTCCAATTTTATCGTGGTTGTCTTTGGCACAAACAAAAACAAAACCAACCGAAAGCAAAATAATAAATGACACCAGAAATTTGGTAACACAGTTCAGCACTCCTTGTCTACGTCTGCGAGGCCCTCACCCAGCTTAATCACTTTCACTGAAGTACAATAGATTTACCCAAGGCTTTACTGAGTCGACACCACTCAACCCATGACACTATCTCTCAACCTTACTTCCCGTGAAAGATTTTCACACTCAACAACACGATCGATTCGTGTTAACCTCAATAGAGGATTTTCTTAACGTTCTTTTTAATTAAAAAACAATTAATAAAAAATAACTCAAGTGATGAATCAACTAACAATAAAAGCATAAAACACTTGAGACAGAAACATAACCACTTCCCTATGGGTTCAACTCCTCTAAAGATTAATCTGATAGTTGTTCACTCTGCTACTGCCATCAATTTGCCTTAGGTAAATATGCACCTACCATAAATCACTTTATCTTCTCTCCACCAATTTTCTGTATGTTCTTTTTCACTCAAAAATCAACTCATCATCAACACCCAACACCACATACACATATTAAGCACAAACCCATCAATCTTAGATTGCCATATATCCCATCTATTTTTCTAAGCCACACACACGTAGATAGTTAGCTGAAAACATGCAAGCTTCTTTTACACAACATAAGTCGTGACTCCCATGAAGGTTTCAAGTAAAACCCACATAAACTATTGACTGAAAAACATGCACAACCCACTCACTGCACACACACAATAATCATACAACTTCTGCCATAATTCTCATATAATCCTCCAGCTATAGACAAGTATATTTTCAGCTAAAAAGAACACCCACTTTACTCACTTCATGCGCACACACCTGCACCTCATACTCACAAAAAATACTATTGGTTTTGTGTGTTGTTGTTCACCAAATGACGCACTCACCTCTGCCGCAAAACAGATGTATATATATTTTATCTCATTAAACGGCAACCACCTATACTTTCTACCACAAGTTTAACGTATATCATCACTTCTTAAACAGCAACAACATGTAGTCTTTGGCAAAAAATCCTTTGTATATGCAGGTAAAAATACCACAATACTCTTAAATAATCCTTCATCAAATCAACTCCAATACAAGATAGAATTCTATTCTATCTACAAAGTTATCCAACTGGTATTTGAATTCAAACATGATAAAAGAATGACAACTTAAAAATATGCCAAAATAAAAAATAAAATAGATATATTTAACATATATCTAACAATATTCATTGAAGCTCATATTGAGAAAATCCTATTTTCATTTATTGAGAGCTTGAAAAGGCATGTTAAATACTACTAGTGTGGAAGGTTAAAGAACCTTGAAAAAGATATACTTGTGAACTTGGAGAGACTCGTCAAATTACTACTTAGAGAATTTTTAGTAAAACACTCAAGTTGGATACTTGGGGATTAGATGTAAGCTTGGTTACAAGTCGAATAGGTATAGATTGATCGTGTCATTCTTTCTCTTTCCTTATCCTTTAAATTTTCACGTTATAATTACTATTGTTTTCAATTTGCAAGAGGCTCATTTCATTTTAAAGTTTAATAGGCTCTTTTTGTTTTAAAGTTTAACAGGCTCCTATTGTTCATACGAATTGACATTAACTTACAAAAATTTTCAAGTCACATACAATTCATCCCCCTCTTGCGTATGTTTGCTTTATTATTTGGTATATCAGAGCAAAGTTTCACATTTATTGTGTTTTGTAGCATATGATAGATTATGAAAAAATAACTCAAGAAGTCTTGAAGGAAAATTTGTCACAAAGCCCCATTATTTTAATATACTAAAAGCTTCATCACTATATTTAATCTTTTACAGAACTGTGCAAGTTTGCAGTTCTACATCAAGAATGAGCAGGCACCAAAACTAGTAGATAATTTCTTTGCTTTGGTGATGGAAAATGATGGGACCGAAGGTTGAAGAAACAATTTCTACTAAGAGAGGAAACTGTAAGAATCCAAACAGTGTCATTGGGATACCAGCTAACAAGATTATTGGACCTACAACCCATTTCAGTCAATGAACAAGAACCATATGAAGGGCAGAGCTGAAAGCTGCCAGCATGAACGCCATTGAAAGAAATAGTGTGATGAGGCCAATGCACATTCTCATTGGCAATGCTCCTAGAAAATCCTCTTCTCAGTAGCGAGACGTGAGTATGCCCAGAAACATGAGCACTGAAGTGGAAGAAGCAAAGAGCCCTAAAGCGTTTGATATAGTGAAGATCAGGAAAGACAGGTTGTGTAAGTACACAGGAGTTCCATCACTATTATTGCCTCTTGGTAATGTGAAACATGCTGCGAATACGACGGTGACCAGAAGTGCTGCCACTACTGTACATGAGGAAGCTGTGTCTTTCGTCCATTCTTCACCTTTCTCAACTAATTCCTTGTGCTCTTCTGTGAAGACTTCTCTTGGAGTTTTTCCTGCTTTATTTTCATTTCTTTGTATAATGGTTGGACGATATTTTCTACTTCTTGAATAATGTAGAAAGTCTTAACCTATCAGGTTAGAGTCCAGGAATATATTAGATAGAGAAATGACGTTCAATGTAATTAAAAGAAACCTTGAACCACTGTAGTTCCCTTTGTATTTGTAGAGCTGCTCCAGCTATCCTATTTGATGGCTCCAACTTACCTGCTAAATGCAATATATTGTCCTAAAACTTGTCTGTGTAGGACATGACATAATGCTTTTGCAAGCTCAATTGGTATACTAGGTTATACACTTGTTCTTTCCGATATAGAACTGCCAAATGAAATATATATCGTTGATCGTTATCCTAGCACCAAACCGCATCAGGGAAGGTCTTGATGATCTCTGAAACAATCTCGCGAATTCCCATTCTTATTGTTGTCACAATTGGAGTTGCAAACAACCCTTTTTTGATCAAGTTTCTGTATTTCACAGTTTCTGCACACAACAATTTAGTAAGTTCAAGGGCTTGCTTGTGCATTAGCATTGTCTTGTGTATCTGTTGCAGGTATCTAATTTTTCTTGGTTCTTCCAGGTGACGTCCTATATTGGATGCAGGATTCTCAATATCTTCAAGTCAACGAGCTCTAGCTTTCTTAAGGGAAGTACCTATCATAAGAGGAAGTCATCGTAGAGCTCTTAAATCAATCTAACATCAGATAGATAGTATTAAGATTATGAGACCAAAATTTATACAACATTCGTTGGGATTATCGCAACTGACTTCCACTTAACAAAGCATGAGGCTTTAAAGCCAATATGTGTAAGCCAGTAAATCCTTCATCGTCTCATTCAAATGCTAAGCTAGGATAACGTCTTAGCAGATGAATAGTCAAGTTTACAAATGGAAACATAATCAAATGGTCCAACGTATGAAGTCTAGCAACTAACTAAAATGAAACAAAATGGCCATAGGCTCATGTCCTAGCAAAAGGTCAAGAAGATACAGAAAATTGCTTGGTCAATCTCAATCTCACAGACTAATTAAGAGAAAAGATCATAGAATCCAATTGTTTGTCGAGACAGGAGGCGGACCATAACCATTGTGACCACATGAAGTGGGATGAGCAGCTATAAAGTGATTGCGAGGCGTATAAGTAGTATCAGGCTCATACGCAGCAGCTCCAGATGCACAGACATCAACACTAGGCTCGTTGTAAGCAGTTGGAATATTGGAATGGGAGAAATCCCATATTGGAAAGGAGAAGAAGAAGAGAAGGAGTTATAAGTCAAAATGGAGCCAAACCAAAATGCCTTAGGGTATTTTAGTAATGGGCCTCCTAATCTACAAGCCCAACAATGCTCTCTCTCTCATGCACTCCCCTTGTATTGGGCCCCATCAATTTTCAACATGGTATTAGAGCCCACCCGCTTTGTTTCGGCCCATGAAGATCCTCAAAATCTTGGTGAGTTAGATCTGCGGCCCAAGATTGAACCCCAATGAAAGAAGGCTCAGTAGGGAAGACCCAGGCATAAGACAATAGACCTGCAGCTCAAGATTGAAGTCCAATGAAAGAAGGTTCAGTGAGGAAGACCCAGGCATAAGACAATGGACCTGCGGCCTAAGACCTGAAACCCAAAAAGTGAAGAAGACAATGGACCTGCGGCCCAAGATTGAAGCCCAATGAAAGAAGGCTCAGTGAGGAAGACCCAGGCAGGCGAGAAGAAAAGAGATGGACTTGTGGCCTCTGAGGTTCAACAAGAGTACAAGCCCAAATACAGACATGTGGCCTCTGAGACTCCATGTGAACACAAGCCCAGGCAAGTCAAAAAAATGTCCAAGAAGCAGAAAAAAGAAATGTAAAAATTGAAGAAAAAGGAAAAAAGAAAAAGAAAAAGAAAAATTGAAGGCAAGTCACAATTGGGCAAGCCAGTTGGACTTGAGGGGGAGTGTTGGAATATTGGAATGGGAGAAATCTCATATTGGAAAGGAGAAGAAGAAGAGAAGGAGTTATAAGTCAAAATGGAGCCAAACCAAAATGCCTTAGGTATTTTGATAATGAGCCTCCTAATCTACAAGCCCAGCAATGCTCTCTCTCTCATGCACTCCCCTTGTTTCGAGCCTGTCAATTTTCCAACATAAGCAGTTCCGGGCGTAGGTAGCAGACCGGAGGCGTTGTGACCATGGCCAGATGTATTGCAACAAGGTATAGGAGCAGGATAAGCACCATAAGGCACTGATCCAGACCCTGCAGCAGCAAAGTGTGCCACCGGATGTCTCCACTATTCAGGCGCGACATTAGTGTGTCTAGAACCGTTCCTTCGTCAAATTCGAAAACACTTCTTTGTCGTGTGTCCCGGATTCTCACAAAACTGTCAAACAACTCCATGAAGAAATTGAGACCCCTGTTGAGGCGCAATTGTTTGTCCAAATCTATAGCAAAACGTAGCAGCAGATCCTCCTTTTCCAGTTCCAAGAGGTGTGCGAGTAGCCAGATTAGTAGCTACAACCATTGGTGAACGATTCTGCCTCATCAAAACAGACTCATGATCAATGAGTTTATCAAACAAATCAGCAAATAAGATCAGTTGATCCCTAGCCAGAAGAGCAGCAGTGAAACTATCATACTCAGTCGATAATCCATTTAATGCGTGCAAAACCAAATCCGAATCCTCAACCTTGCTTCCAATTATTGCGAGTTCATCTGCAACTGATTTAAACTTATGCAAATATGCAGTCATTGAGAGGCCTTACTTGGTGAGTTTGATAAGCTGCTCCTTGAGACTCATTATTCTTGACTTTGAGGCATTAGCATACAGTTTGGTGAGGAGGAGCCAAGCATCACAAGCAGACTCAATGGAGCCTAACATGGTAATTACAGATTCATGAACTGATGATGTTATACAATCATCTTACCTTGGCAGATCCATCGATGGTAATTGGCATCTGTTTTTTCAGGTGGTTCAACAGTACCATCGACAAAGTGCAACAAGTCATATCCATCCAGTAAAGATAGAATCTGAATTCACCAAGTAGGAAAGTTTGATCCTGTGAGTTTGAAACTCGATTGAAAATTGAGAATTATGATGCCAGAATTAACATCAGGTATAGTTGTTGTGTTCGTTAAAGGAGTAAAGGAGGCAGAGCTAGTCATGTTGAGAAGAAGCACCAGCAAGAGTGAACCAGATAATAGCAAATGAAGAACAAGGGCGCAGAGGAGGATTAGAGACAACAGTAGACATAGAACACGAGAGTAGAAGGCCACGCAACACAAATGAAGAAATAACAGCAAACATTCATCTGTTCTTCCAAAAAAAAGCTCTCACATAATCGATAAACTGTTAGGTATATAGCTCTGATACCATAAGAAGCTTTAACTTGATAAGAATAGTTTTAATATATAAATAGTTATATATTTTCAATACAGTACACTTGTATATATAGAGCTATGGTTGGTTCTGAGATCCTAACTTATAGGATTGTTGAGATCGT
>JAOTAY010000003.1:3464529-3476830 GCA_025629805.1 Erythroxylum baracoense | reverse complement strand
TGAAAAATAATAATAATTAAAAATATAATAAAAATAAAATAGACATAAATAATAATGATAATATAAAATATAAATAACTACATATGAATAAAAATAAAACATATGTAATGTAAACATAATACAATAAATATAAAACATGATAAAAGTAACAATAAAAAACAAAATAAATAAATAAACACATATATAAGAAAGAAATCAAGTACAAAAATAAATCAAACAAGTCATTATAAGGAAATAATTAGGCTAAGTAAGGAACTGTTTAGGCCAAATAAACTAGGAGGGATATACCACATAATCAAAATATTTAGGCTAAATATAAGACAAAAGATTCAAAGAAAATGTTTAAAAGAATTATGAGAATGAGAATGACCTTTCTAAATAAAAATGTTGGAATAGGTTAGCCTGTGGCCTAACTCGACCACAGGTTGACCGGTTGTGGCTAACAGACCTGATCATATTTTAAAAAAAATAAAAACTTAAAAAACGACATCATTTTTTATAAAACAACATTGTTTTTGAAATAATAGTCGGACCACAAGTCAGAATGGGTTAGACCAACCGTTGCTCGGCTCATGACCCAACCTAAAACGGGCCGGGCTGGATCCTAAACTGATTATATAGAGACAATTGCTCCAATAGCTAAAATCAATCATGTTTCCGAGGTATAAATTTAAATTGGCCATACAAAAATTTGAACATTCTTTGCTGTGGATTGTCGGAAGAAGTCTATGTAGAGCTTCCACTGGGACGTATGGCTACAACAAGGCATAATGAAAAGGTTTGTAAATTGAAAATTCATTATATGAGTTGAAAAATTCTCTAACGAAATGGTTTAGAAGATTTACAAAGTCTATGATATCTTTTAGATACCACCGTAATAATCTTAAGAGGTGTTCGTTTTTATTTTTAATTTTAACTTTTTGTTTTCAAATTCAATAAAAAAATCTGCTTGTTTGAGATTTTAATTTCTATTTTTAGTTTTAGTTTATTCTAGTTTTCAAAAATTATGAAAACTATAAAAAGTAGTTTTTGTTTGCTGTTTCTTTTTTTTCATAATCTGATTTACTATCATTTAATTATTAATAAAAATTATAAATAATTTAATTCAAGATTATATATTTAATAAATTAAAATTAATTATCAATAAAAATTATGAATAATTTATTTAATTTAATTTTTATAATTAAATTATGTGTAATTAAATTTTAATAATTAATGAATATAATTCAATTTAAAATATATAAATATTCGAATAAAATATGATTTAATAATTAAAATATATTTTAAATAAATTTCAATTTATAAATACATTTTAATCTTTAAATTATTTATTTTATTAAATTAAAATTTTTAATTTTTAATTTTTAATTAAAAATTAATTCAATTTATTTAAATATATATTTTTTATCATAAAATGGTGCAATGTTAATCATTTTGTAATTCTAGTTTATATTTATTTTTAACGTGTTGCTTTGAAAATCTTTTCATTTCGTATTTGCGTTTTTAATTTTTTAGTTTTATTTAGTTTAATAAATTTTGTTATTAACAACTAATCAATTTAATAATTAATCAGTCCATTTTTATAAATAAATCAATTTTTATAAATTAACATAAATTAATTATTTATTATTTAAAAATTTTTTAAATAAACTTTAAATTTTTAATAAGTTAGAACAATTTTTTAATCATTTTTAACAATTTTCAACTTGTTTCATTCTTTAACTGAATTTAATAGATAATAAATGACGATTAAATTAAGACACTATCGGAAACCCGAGACGTGAATTAATTTTCTTGATCTATAATATATGTTTCTCTAGGAGTAGTCAAATTGGTAGAGGGAAGATATGAGGTTAAAAGATTCTATGTTTGAATACCCTACTTTCATTATGTCAATTGAGTTTATCATACAAAATTTACCTAGTATAAAATATTCGATTGGCATGATTTATAGACTATTGCATTAATTAGAAGATTTATTTAGTACTTATTTAAATGATAACAAGTACAGATTCCTCCGTTAAAAAAAACATATATATTATTAATTCATGTGTATATACACGATTATCGTGTCTCAAAATTATGCGTGGTGTCACATAGTTGAAAGATTTATTTTACTACTTTTATTTTATTAGCATAATTAATTTATACCTTATGTTTTGTTATTGTGATAACGTAACAAATTCTAGGGATTATTAAAATTTAAAATTCAATATTTTAAAAACTCATTACGATGAAAAGTTTAATGTTTAAAAGATTCAATCAAAAATAAACTTTTATAAAATCGATTAAATATTAAGTAAAATTGAATTTTTTAAAAATGATTTAAAAAATTTTCTTTACTTATTGAAAAATTTAATTTTTAATTAAAATATTATTAAATAAAATTTGATTATTTTATAAAAATTAGCCGATTAATTAATAAACTGATAATTTTTAACAATAAAAATTATTAAATTAAATCAAATTTAATAATTTTATTGATTATGAAATTACTTATTTCAAGTAATTTGTAAAATTACTTTAAATAATTACTATAGTTTAGAAAAATCTGCTTCAAAAGACTGCACGTGCCTCCGTCATTTGGACATTGAATTTTAGAAACTGATATCATGATTCATGAATGGAAGCAATTCCGGATTTGCATTCTCTGTTATACAATTCAACTTACATAAAATTCCAGTCAAAACATAACATCAATCGATCGAATTCCTACTTTCATTTCAAACAACTCGATTGGTGTTTCTTTTTTTACCAACTTCTTGATTAAAATAATATATATGTAAGTAGATTTATCATAATTAAACTCTCAACTAATTAAGTACGAGGTTATGTATTAGTGAATTTTTTTAAATTTTCGTATTAGCAAAATTTTTACGAAATTATTGTTATTGTTGCAATAGAGTTTTGATACATTTTAATTCTCACAGAAAACACATATTTGCTTTTTTTAATGATAAAGTTGGTAATTATTATTATTTAAATATATAATAATATAAAATAATTATTCATAAATTATGTATTCATAGATCAAGTGGTCCAGTTCCTACTAATGTTGTTTCTCTGAGTTTGTCATGGTCTCTTAGATTTTTTTTGGCACCGGATCCAAGAAACTCGATCCAGCTCAGGTTCCAGCAAATATTGTTGACAAATCGTCGGCAACCTAACCAACGACAAAGCTCTTACGTAGGTTAATGTGAAACTTTTGGTAGCTATGATATTCCAGACAGACTTCGCTCGTGAAGTAAATTATGGAAGTAAATTATGGCGCATACAGTCTAATCAATTGGGAGAGAATTAATAGATTCTTTTTACGAAATGATACATTAATTCTAAATCATTGGCTTCGTTTGGAAGACAATTAATTAGTTATTTTTTAGTTGATTAGTTGTCTTCAATTATTTGACTCTTTAAACAATTACGAAAGCTATTTGGAGACTAACAAATCTGGCGGCTAATTTATAATAAACAACAAAAAATGAAAGCGTTCTTATATGGGAGCGTTTTCATCAATCAGCCAAAATTTTAACTATCAAAAGTCAATTATATCTTTTAATTGAGGTTTCTAGATACCTATGTGTTTAGGAAGAGTGTTTGTTCTTATAATTTTTTTATGCAACTATAGGTTATAAATAAAATGTTGACCTTAAACGGAAATGAAAATAGAAAGAGTTGCATAAAATTTTCATAGATGATGAAACAGTACAGGTAAATATGACTTCTCTAAAATCTAAATTCTTATAAAAATATTAAACGAAATATTAAGATATATTCATACCCTTATAATTTTTTTAAAAGTCATATCCTCATAAGTCATTTTACACATAAGCAGCTAATACTAAACAGTTAATTTTATCAAACATCTCTAATAAACAACTAATGAAATTTGTCGGTCAAATCAACTGATATAATTAGCTACTAATTAACGGCTAATGCAATCAGTTGATTGCCAAACAAGACATCGTCTAAATAATTGGGAGAGAATCATTAGATTCTTTTTACGAAACGATTCATTCATTCTGAATGCATGTCCTAAATTAATGTGTAACTTTTGGTAGCTATGATAAAGAATCGGAGACTTCATTTGTGAAGTAAATCATTAGACCTATAGTCTAATTAATCGTAAGAGAATTATTAGATTCCTTTTTTCGAAGCAATTCATCCATTTTGAACGAATGAATAGAATTAGGTTATGAATGAAATATAATAAAATAAACTTACTTTCAAATTCTCTAGAGAATACTATATGAAATGAAGACATTACAAAAAAGTTTTGAGAGTTAGAAAGAAACATTAAACTTATACTGGTCATAAATTGAGAACAAGGATTAAACATTACAAAATCTAATCTCCCGTTGTTGTCAGTAGTTAAGTGATTGAATGATCGGTTCTTATTAGACCATTAGTATCTATATGCATAAAGATCACAATTTGTGGATCTTTGAACTACTTAAACTTTTGTTCACAATTGTAAGTTCTTATTAAATAATATCAAAAAAGAAAATGTCAAATTACTATATAAAACGAATTTTCGTTTGTATGATTAATTAAAATAATCATAAGAAAATGAAATAAGTTAAATACAAAAACATTAGATTTTTTAGAATAGTTTAAATCTCATTTTAAAATTTGAACAATTCGGATTGGGCCATATATTGCTAACCTTAACTTTAGGTGATTGTTTGGGCTAATGATGTACTCCTGGTAGAGCCCAATTTCTTCTTACTAAAGCCCATTTCAAGGTCCGCGTACATTGTGGACGCTTGGTTCCGTCGCTTATTTTCGTATTGATTGTTTATAGAATTTAATAATATATTTTTTAAAAGTTTGGATTTAGATTTAAGTTTTAAAAGTTGGGAAGTTAAAACTCCATTTGTTGCTATTTCTAATATAAATATTAAAATTAATTTATAAATTTTGAGAACTTACAGATCTTCTTAATTATTTATAAATATCGACTTGGGATTTAAGGTGCTCGTTGACATTGCAAAATCCAGCCCGGCCTGCTTTTGGCTTAGGTTGGTCGGCTCGGCCCGTGATCCACCTGTTATTTTCAAAATGACGTCATTTTAGAAGTTTTTAACTTAAAAAATAAATGGCCCAGCTCGTTACTAGTCGGTTGGGCTATAACCTGGGCCATGAGCAGGACGATCCAGGCCAGCAGGGTCATGGGCAGGACCGAACCAGGGGCGGCCCGGACTCGGCCTAACCTATTGATATCCCTAAGTGCTTAACTTGAAGTTTAAATTGAAATTTATATTTTTTAAAATTAATAAAATTTAAAATTGATTTAAAAAATAAGCTTGAATTATTTAGTATGTTCAAAACTCAAAATTAGAATTAGATTAAAGTCAATTTTAAATTTTAGGAGACTTAGACTTGGATGTGATCTATTATTATTCTTAATAGAAAATAAATTTATAATTTCTTCTTAAATTTTTATAAAAGCTTTAAAAATTATTTGTAGTTTTAGGAGGTGTTTTTTTTTCTATTTTTGTTTTTGTTTTCAAATTTAGTAAAAAAATCTGTTTGATTGAGATTTTAGTTTCTGCTTTTTAGTTTTGGTTTCTCTCGGTTTTCAAAAATTATGAAAACCAAGAAAAGTGATTTTTTTTTTCATATTTCTGTTTTTTTTATAATCTGATTTGCTATCATTTAAATATATATTATTTAATTATTAATAAAAATTATGAATAATTTAACTCAAGATTATATATTTAATAAATTAAAATTAATTATCAATAAAACTATGAATAATTTATTTAATTTAATTTATATAATTAAATTATGTGTAATTAAATTTTAATAATTATTAATGAATATAATTCAATTTAAAATATATAAATATTAAAATAAATTATGATTTAATAATTTAAATATATTTTAAATAAATATTAATTTATAAATAAAATTTTATTTTTTAAATTATTTATTTTATTAAAATAACATATTTTCATTAATAATTTGTAAATAAATATTATATAAGAGATTAAATAAATTTATTTATTTAAAAATAATTTATCTTTAAAATTTATCTAATATATAATTATTATCAGTGATAAAAATATAATTATATTAATATTAACAATCGAACAAAATTTTGTTTTTATTTGAAAGAAAAATAGAAACAAAAAATTAAAAACAAAAACTAAAAACTACAATAAAAAAAATAGAAGTAGAACCAAACGGCATTAGCTTATGTATTTTGTTTTGGTAAATATTAGCCTCATCCTAACGACTTAAGGATATATTTACTTTAATATCAAGTAAAGTTGGTTATTTAATTTTAAAATCGTCAGCTCATTATGTGATTTATTATAATTACATAATTTATATATTATTATCCAATTATTTATAAAATATTGACGATGTTACTTAAAGTTTGAGTAGGAATTAAATTAAAATTAGTTTAATTTACTAATTTTAAATGAATATTCAGTTTAAAATATTTAATTTTCAATGATATTTCAAATTTTAAAAAATCTTCAAAAGTAATCAAAATTGAATAATAAATTCAATCCTTTCATTGTGAAACGACGTTATATTGGAAAAAGTTTTCGAAACGATGTTATTAAAAAAACTTCTTAAATTAATATCATTTTAATATTAATCATAAAGTTTAACACCAAAATAATATCATTTTGAATTTTCTTTCTAAAAAAAATTATTTACGATTCAACTAAATTTTAAATTAAATTCGAATTACATTTTAAAAGATTAAATCGAACTGAACTGAAGATGACACACTCGACTCTTTGCCATCTCTATGTATAAATCCCAAGGAAATGCCCAAACATCATTTTAGAGATGACAATTAAGCTTGGACTCACGCTGACCCTACAGAATGCCTGACAACTATCACAAAAAATGATGTTACTTTTTATTTTTACTCAAGACAACTCGACCTAAGCTCCAGCCTAATTTGATCCAACTTGATTTGATATTGTTATCTTACTAAAGGCAGCGCCTATCAAATCAGGTTGGATCAAATTGAGCTATCGTAAGTTTAATTGGGGCTTAGATCTAGTTACTTTGAGTCCGATTAAGCTTCGGATAAGGACAAGCTGCCTTGAGTAAAATAACAAAATCAAATCAGGTTGGATCAAACCAAGCTGCCTTAAGTTTAATTGGGGCTTAAATCTAGTAACTTCGAGTCCGATTAAGCTTCGGATAAGGACAAGCTGCCTTGAGTAAAATAACAAAATCAAATCATGTTGGATCAAACCAGGCTACCTTAAGTTTAATTGGGGCTTAGATCTAGTTACTTGGAGTCCGAGGACAAAGCCCGATGGTTTGTTAGTTCCCTACGGCTACTAGATTCTTTTCAACATTCATATTTGTCAGATAAAACTCCTTTTGTGTTGTACGATTTGGTTGGCGTTTGATCCTTATCGTTATGGATACATTTTTAGGAAAAGTCTAGTTCATGCATTTACCTAAAGTTAGATAGGAAATACAAATTTTAATGTCATTTAAGGAAAGGGTTATTATGCAAGTCCCATAAATTAAGGGAACATGCACTATCTTTGATTATGGGTATTAATTACTACACTTTCTTTAGGAAACTTTATATAAATTTTAATACTATTTTTGATCCTTATCATTATGGACACTTTAGGAAAAGTTTATGCAATTACCTAAAGTTAGGGAATACATTTTTAAATATTATAAAAAGAAAGAATTGTTATTCAAGTGCTATAAATTAAGGGAATATCCAGAGTCTTTGATTATGAGTATGAATTACTAAATGTTCCTTTAGTTATATACATACATATTCGTTAATTACAAAAATAAATATCAAATTTTATTTAATTTTATAATACTGATTCAAATTTCAAAAAATAGTGCAAAAATTTAGTTAAATGTTAAATTTTCATTAATGCGGATGATCTGACGAGGGGTACTAAATTAGTATTTTTGTTATGTGAACGTCACATAGCATATTATATCTATGTTATGTATGAATTTTATCATTTAATAATTAAAAATATCAATTACTTTAAAAAAATTATGGAGTAAAATTTATGAAAGAGTATATAATTAAAATTTTGAACATTTTAGTGTTTTTTTTTAGTTTAGACAAACATCAGTAAAGTTTTAGAATTTTATAATTAATCTTTTATATAAAAGATATGAGCCACTAAACCTAATAAAATATTATATTTATTTTATCTATATCTACCAAAAATGTCATTTTTATGTTAATTGAATTATGGAATTGAAAATGGATTCTTAGTAGTAAATGAACAACCGTATTTGTAAATTATTTCACGAACTAACCAATTTTATATGATCGTCTCTGATACAAATAAAAATAAAAATCAATTAAAAGAAATATAATAGATGATACCAAAAATTTGATAACGCAGTTCGGCACTCCTTGCCTACATCTGCGGGGCCTTGACCTAGCTTAATCACTTTCACCGAAGTACAATAGATTTACTCAAGGCTTTATTGAGCCGACACCACTCAACCCTTGACATTATCTTTTAACCTTACTTCCCGTGAAATATCTTCACACCCAATAACACGACCGACTCGTGTTAACTTTGTCAGAGAATTTTTCTTTACTACTCTTAACGAAAAATAATTAATAAAAATAATTAATGAATAATTCAAGTGATTAAAATAACTAAAAATAAAAATGAAAACACCTTAGACAAAAGAAAACAACTAACTTTCTAAAAAGTTAAACACTACTTAAAAAAATCTCAAAGTCATTATAACAATGATGAGAAAGTAGTCCATCTAAAAACCACTCCACAAATCTTCTTCACGTTCATAATCAAGCTAACTTTTTCCTTAACCGTTCACACAGGGACTTCAAAGTTGTACAGTGGAAAGAATCAACGTGAAGTTTCTTCCCTTCTCCTTTGAACTCTTTTTATGTCAATTTTTATTTTCTATCGTGTCCACTAATATTATTCTTCCCTTCTCCTTTGAACTCTTTTTATTGTAGAAATTAGGGGGAGAAATCATAACAGTGACTCATAATTGCATGATTTGCGTAGCAATGATCTTCACACGGTTCCCAAAAGCACATGAACATCACATTACATCTTGACTAATCCAAACTAGACCGACATTTGTTAGGCATCTACGAGAAATATTATTTTGAAAGACTCCGTTCATAGTCGATATCAATATTATTACTAATAAAAAAATTATTTTGAACAATTGTTGAATAATATGTTATTGAGAGTTAAAAATTTTAATCGATTTGGTTTTGAACTAGTCAAAATTTCAATTCAATTTATTTTAATAATTTTTATTGTTAAAAATAAATAATTAATTAATTAACCACTTAATCTGCTAATTTTTGTAAATTAATAACTTCTTATAAACTAAAATAAACTAATTAAATTTTATTTGATAAAATTTAATTAAACTTCAAATTCTTCTGATTTTAATTAAACTTCAAATTCTTCTATGATTAAGAACAATCTTTTGCGATCATATTTCAAATTCTTTAATTTTATTCAATCTTTAATCAATTTTATGACGGCTTAATACTAGTTGAAACTTTTAAATCTAAAATCTTTTGTCTTATAGATTTAACTTTCGGTCTAGTTTTTAATTATCATTAAAAAACCAATTAGTTCGATCGGTTTAATCATAAAAATATTAAATTGACTAACTCTTAGGTTCAGTTTTTAATTTTTTTGTTCGATTTACTTTGATAATTCTTATTATTAAAAATTGATAAGTTAATTCATAAATTAATAAGGGTTAATTACAAAAAAAAGCCCAAACTTTCATCAATTTTTTAATTATAATTCGAATTTTTAAAAGTTGCAATAAAATGCTGAAACTTTCTATTTTTTTTTCAATTCTAGCATGAACTTCAAAAAATAATAATAAAATGCTCAAATTTTCAAATTTTTTCAATTTTAGCCCAAAATTAGTGTTGTCATGAAGTTTGCCGTCGTAGCTTACCGCATGTTTCAGAAACCTTAACTATTAATACGCATCAACTAAAATTAACATAACAATTGAAGATTAATGAAACGACGTTATTTAATCACATAATTAAAACAACGTCATTTAAAGATGACCTAAATCAGATTACGCAACCCTGAAAACCTTATGCTTTGATTTCAGTTTTTTCTTTTTTTTTTAGTTTGTTCTCTCGAGCTTTCACCCTTCAATTTTTAGATTATGCAATCCCAACACCCTCACACTAAGGGCGTAAGGAGAACGAACTAAAACCGAAGAACTTACTAATGCAGTACATTATAATGCGAGAGTAGTTTGGGGCGTCATAAGAACATACAGAAAATAAATGGCTGAGGGCTGAGGGCATCGGGAGAATAACTGATAAGGTCGAGCTAGAATTAAAGAAAATTGAAATTTTGAGCATTTTATTGCTACTTTTTAAAGTTTGGGCTATAATTAAAAAAAATTGAAAGTTTGGATATTTTATTGCTACTTTTTAAAATTAAGGTTATAATTAAAAAATGAACAAAAGTTTGGATTTTTTGATAATTAACCCAATTAATAAATTCTTGTAAATTAAAATAAGTCAATTAATTTCATTTAACAATCTATTTTTAATTAAACTTCAAATTCTTTAATAGGTATAAATAATATTTCTTTAATTATATTTCAAAAATTTTAATTTTATTCAATATTTGATTAGTTTTATAACAGTTCAATAAAAATTAAATATTTTAAACCTTAAATCGGTAGAACATTTTAAACCAGTTTAAATTCTAGTATAGGTTTTAAAACATTCGTTTTTAAAACATGGTAAGGGTGTTCGCCTTGGTCAATACGGCTGGATTCACAATTTTACTCTACCACCGCTAAATCTTATATTTGAATATTCGTTTCATCACAAAATTTAGGAAAATATTTTATGAATTCTTGTAATTTAATTTTTATTTTAAAAATTATCACTTACCCTTATAATATTATTTAGGCTAATTAATTAATTATTTTTATTTAAATTAACAAAGTATTATTAAATTTAGATACTACATTAGTCTTGAAATTATGAATAAACAAAAACTATGAAATGATAAAATGACTTGTATAACAATTAAATAATGTTATAAAGAAATTGATAATAATTTTAAAAATAGAAAAATCAAATCAGAAAGAGAGACAAAATTTAATTAATCTTAAAATGAAATATCGTGCAAAGGAATAAACTTTAAGGAAGATCGTAACAACTTTTTAAAAATAGATAAGAAAAGGTTGGAAAGGAACAACTAGTGACTACGACAGGCATGCAATGAAATATCGTGCAAAGGAATTAACTTTAAGGAAGATGGTAACAACTTTTTTAAAATAGATAAGAAAAGGTTAGAAAGGAACAACTAGTGACTACGACAGGGGCTTATTGCAGATAAGATCTTCTTTCTAATTTTATGATATTTTATTTTATCCTATAAATTTCAGCAATTTATTTATATGGGTCTCACATTTATTTATGCGAAACTCACACGGGATTCACATAAATAAATAGTTGAGATTCAAAAGATAGAATAAAATACCCTAAAATTAGACAGAAGATCCAAATTCGATAGCAGTGCATGACTCATGTCTTCTATCTAAGTTTTAAAAAATAATATTATTAAGTTATCACAAAATCAAATAATTGTATTTCATTAATTTTCATCTTTTTTTTTTGAAAACAGTATAATATAAAAATTTTAAATTACAATAAATAGATTAACATAAGACCTAAAATTATATAAAAGGTAAATAATATTAACAATTGAAAAGAAGAAATGAAAATGTCTTGCCTCCTGAATTTTTTCTTCGGATGCTTTGAGGTTTCAAAATTTGCGGTCGAAACGAACTTCAACTTTCCACATGGAAACTAAACAACTGAACAACTAAAACTTTCCTTGCTATTTCAATTCTCTTATAAACTTCCCATCTTAACACTTCCACTACTACCCATTTTCAGTGAAGTACATTTTTCTTCTCCTTCTTTTGTGATTAATCCATTACCAGCCTGAGTTGAATACCTCATAACACTCTTTCTTCTGTTCCTTGCTCAAAACATGTCTACCCTTATCCAAGCTCCTGTTAAGCGGAACCGCAGGTGGCGCTTGGCCTTTCTTGTCATCTACTGCTCCAGAGCTCTATTCTCTCTGGTGGTCAATAAGGCCACAAAGAAGAAGGTGAATGGCCGTTCTGTATCTTTTGTTGCACTCGATATTGCACCAGAAGCAGGCCACTTTGGTATTGATCAAACAAGCCTTTCTCAACTTGTGAAGGAGGAAAATGTCCAGAAGCTTGAAGATTATGGAGGAGTTAAAGGTGTTGTTGCAGCTCTCAGAAGCGACGT
>JAOTAY010000003.1:3439595-3453682 GCA_025629805.1 Erythroxylum baracoense | reverse complement strand
CAAACACATTCTGTCCTCCAGACGGAGACAGAAATTTCTGTTCTGTCCACCACAACCAAACACCTCACTGTCTCCAGTTTTTGTTTCGTTCCGTCCTGTTCCGTTCCGTCTCCAGATACTGGAGACAGCAACCAAACGTAGCGTAAGTACAAGTCTTTTTCAGGTGTGGCTACTGTATCCCTTTCAGTTTATCACCCTTTTGCCTTTTCAAGTGGGAATATCTTCTGTCTAACACTGTCCAATAAAAAATATCATTGTTTTTGTTTAAATTTTAAAAGATCAATCACTTATAATTGTCACATGTATGATTTAAGTATCACGCTTATGACTTATATCACGCCCGTGACATAAAATATGACACTTAAGTTACATCCGCGACGTTTTTTTTATTTTTAGCACTTTAATTTTATTTTTATTACTATTAATTTAATAAAAAATTAAATTAAAATTTAATTTTAGTTATTCAACTTTTAATTTTATAAAAAAATTTAAAAACAAAAAACAAAAAATAGTTTGAATTTGTGTTTCATTTTTTGTTTTTATTATTTTAATTTTAATTTTAATTTTTAAATTTATAAGATAAAAAATTTTAATTTTGATTAATTTATTAAAATTATTTAATTGATTTATAAATTATGGAAAAATAATAAATTAAATTTAAAATTTTGATTCATAAATAAACTAATTTTAACTAACATCTTTAATAAATAGTTGATGCTTTCTGCTGATCAAATCTGCTAATATAATCAGCTAGCAGCTAATGCAATAAATTGATTGCTAAATAAGGCCTTTATAAAACACAAACATACAGATTCTATCACCAAAAACATTGCATTATGTAAATGAAGAGATACTTCTTTTAAGCTAAGAATAACTAAAGAAATAGTTAGGAACTCCCATGATAAACACGTTAATGATGAATATAACGTAATTAATCATAATATTGGATCATATACAAATCGAATGAACAAAGTGTAAATGTATTTTAGGCTATTTTCTTTTTGTGACACCCTGTTAAGTAGCAACTAAGTAAAAAGTTAAACTTTAAACGTAGCAATCAGTTGATCACATCAGCTGATAACTGATTTTATCAGTGATTACCTGATAGCTGATTATATCAGCTGATTTAATCAACGGATAACATCAGCTGTTTATTAAAAGAAGTTTGGTAAAATTAGTTAATTTATAGATCAATTTTTTAATTTTATTTAATATTTTTTATATAATTTATAAATTAACGAATCAATTTTAAGAAATTAATCAGTTTTTAAATTTTAAATTTTTTATCTTATAAATTTTACTTAAAAATTAAAATTAAAATAATTAAAAAAGAAAATTTGTGTCACACGCTAAGTGTCACGCCTGTGATACAAATTCAAACTAATTTTTTGTTTTTTATTTTTTATAACACAAATTCAAACTAATTTTTTATTTTTTTGTTTTTTATTATTTTAATTTTAATTTTTTATAAAATTAATAATAGCATAATTAAAATCAAATTTTAATTTAATTTTTTAATAAACTAATAGTAGTATAATTAAAATTAAAATGATAAAAATAAAAATAAAAAAGTCAAGAGCGTGACATACTGTGTGACACTTAATTTATAAATTAATTAAATAATTTTAATAAATTAATTAATTTTTAAAATTTAAAATCTTATCTTATAAATTTTATTTAAAATTTAAAATTAAAATAATAAAAAAAGGTCAAGGGCGTGACTTAAGTGTCACGCCCGTGATAATTATGAGTGACCGGTCGCTTAAAATTTAAGCAGAAACGATGGCATTTTTTTAACTAGACAGAGTAACGTTAGACAGAAGATCTGGACTCTTTTCCTAAACAAAGAATTTCAAGCCCATAGCCAAAATAATCTGGACTGGAAATATGATTGAACATTGAGATTATTTCATTAACATAAGGATTGGAGACTATAAGTTGCATCTTTTCAGTAAATCTTTTTCATTTTATAATTAAGGTAGGAGGACTTCGGTTCAATTCAGCCATAAATGTATGAACCAGTAGGCTTGATTAACCATTGTGCAGCCATCGTTTCTTCTCTCGTCTTTTATGGAGTGGGCTTAACCCAATGATTTAAAAATCGTTTCGTATTGGCCTGAAAGTACCGTATCGGTTGAAAAATGAAACAAAATATCCAACTTTAGCATCGGCCTTGGGTACCAACCAATACCAGAAGTTTCTCCTAGTACTAACTGGTATTTCAAATACCTGTCAAATACCAGTCGGTACCGTAAATTTTAACAAATCCAAGGACTAAATTGCAAAAAAATATTATCAAAACCAACCCCCACCCCTACTGTCTCACCTCTCAACTCTCTTACTCTAGATTTTTTCCTCTCCCTCTCACCATTCTCGCTCATCGCTCTCACTGTTGCTGTTGTCCTTTAGTCACCACCACGACACCACCACCCCTCTCCATCGCACCTCCCGGCCTACTGGTCTGTCTCTCCAGTTGTATACCAAGCCTCCTTCGCCTGCTACTCTCCGCCTCTCCCTCCTCGCGCTGCTGCTCAATTGCTCTCCTTCACTAGTCCACCATTGCTGTCACTGCTCAACTTGAAAGTGAAATCAGATTTTTCAGATCTAGTTTTGACCTGCCTCTGACCTAAAAAACCCAACTTGACCCACCGAACCAAATTAAAATTGTGATTTTTTTGGCTGTGTTTTCAATAACTTTTTTCCTACTCATGAATTGCACTTGTGAATGGTTGTGCTCAATGTGTTATGTTAAAATTATTGGAATTATTGGGGTTGAGATTTAAGAAGTTTAAGTTTGAATTTTGAAAATTATAAATATTTGATGATGGTTAAATCCAACTATAGTGTAAGTAATTTCTTAATCTAATAAAATAAAATGCAAAAATTTTCTTCATATGATGGTGTTAATCAATTAATATGATGAAACTAGTAAAGAACAACCAAACATATTTAACCAAATTAGTTCTTGGATTTGTAATTAGAGGTGAAAAGCAATTTGTTTCTTGTAAATATTGTATCGATTCACTTGCATTAGAAGGACTTAATTAATGTCTTAATGTAATATATTTAGACTATACTGCATAAACTTCATTCAATTTACATTGATATAATTGAATCAAACTAAAAGGTTAAACCTTACTTATATCAATATACATCAAAATCACACCTTAACGTCATTGTCCTAATGCTGATTTTTTATTTGTGTGACTATTTTGGTATGTTTTATGTCCAATGAACATGTTTATTTTTTAACATATCATGTTCATAATATAGGTTAGGCTTCCTAAAAATTTTTGAAATCATTTTTTTGTTTATAAATTGAACAAGAAATCTACTCTTAAATTTGAAAGTTCTTTTCATAATTGTTAATATAGCTCATTGAATATAGTGTCCTAAAAATCTATTTCTTTTGTGGAAAAAGATTAAATTTTAACTTTTGATACTATTAGACCATTGTTTTTGATAATGTAAATGAATGTCTTAGTATGTTAAAGATGTTGTTTCGTCGAAAATGC
Organism: Erythroxylum baracoense; assembly: GCA_025629805.1. Classification (NCBI taxonomy): domain Eukaryota; kingdom Viridiplantae; phylum Streptophyta; class Magnoliopsida; order Malpighiales; family Erythroxylaceae; genus Erythroxylum; species Erythroxylum baracoense. The sequence goes on along the minus strand of JAOTAY010000003.1, from coordinate 3,450,167 downwards.
AAATATCAAATTATCATCTATATAAACTAATGTTATATTTAAGTCATATATATGAAGCAAAAAATTTTCTTTATTTATTAAGTTCAATTCACTTTCACTTCATACATGTAATTTTTTATATTTGTCTTTAAACATATTCAAGTTGATGACTATTAAGTGTATTGCATTATTAAGTATATTGAATACTTGAATTGTTAGTTTTTGACTTATGGTGAATTGTGTTAGATGAAATTGAATTGTGTATGATGTAATCATACAAAATGAGTTATATTATATAAGATGGACGTGCTTATTGTGTAATTGTGTATATTGAATACTTGAATTTGTTAGTTTTTTATTTATTGGTAAATTATGTTGGATAAAATTGGATTGTGTTGGAAGAAATTAAATTGTGACATGTGTATTGTATAATTTGGTATTTTGAATACTAGAATTGTTGGTTTTTTGACTTATTGGTGAATTGTGTTGGAAAAAATTGAATTGTTTATAATGTAATCATAAAAAAGGAGTTTTATTATATAATATGGACATACATATTGTGTAATTGTATACGTTGAATACTTGAATTGTTGGTTTTTGACTTATCGATGAATTGTGTTGGATAAATTTGAATTGTGTATGATGTAATCATACAAAATGAGTTATATTATATAAGATGGACATGCGTATTGTGTAATTCTGTATATTGAATACTTAAATTGTTGGTTTCTGACTTATTGGTGAATTATGTTAGACAAAATTGAATTGTATTGGATAAAATTGAATTGTGTATGATGTAATCATACATAATGAGTTATATTATATAAGACGGGCATGTATATTATGTAATTGTTTTAGTTTGGATTTTTGAGTTAAACAATACATATTTTGTTATAGTAGTTGATAATGAAATTATGTGTTCTTTATTTTGATATATTTCTTCATTTATTTTTATACATAAATGGAAGACAGTTTAAATACTCCTAAACATTTAACCACTTTAGGAAGATACAATGATCGAGCTTGAGCTTATACTGCATTGGTCCCTGGTATGAAGAATCATACTATTTGCTTATTTTGTAATAAGCATTTGAAAGGTGAAAGAATCGCTTGATTAAAGAAGCATTTAACTGAGATTAAAGGAGATGTGGAACCCTATAAAAAAGTAAGTCTTGATGTAAAATAGCAAATAAAAACTTTGCTTGAAGAATATCAACACGAGAAAGATAGAATGGAGAGATTGAATTATGAAATTGGTAGTAGAAGTTCGTTTGCTAGTGTTCATGATGATAATAGAAATGTTGAAGATGGTAGTGATAGTGGTAGTGGTAGTGATAGTGTTCCTTCCCAATAAGAAATGAATGTTACATCTGGTTCTGTTGTTAGGAAAAGAAGAAGACAGATGATAAATTTTTTTGCACCATGAATAACTCTTAGAGCTTAGCCTTCAATTCGTAATGTCATGCAATCAAGGAGAAGCAACTCACAATGTAGATATAGCAATGGCTAGATAGTGGTATGATATAAGTGTAGCATTCAATGCTTCATAAGCTTACTATTATCAGCCTATAGTGGATGTTATGGTCTCTTATGGTTCAAGATACAAAACTCCTTTTATTGATGACTACAGAGGTAAACTTTTGAATTGCTTAGTTTTTGAAATTAAAAATTTTTTGGAAGAAAAAAGAATGGATTGGGCTACTTATGGGTGTTCAATCATGTGTGATAGTTGGACAAATAGGAAACATGAGCTTATGATTAATTTTTTAGTTTATTCTACAAAGGGCTCAATTTTTTTAAGTCTATTAATACATCTAGCACTGTTAGAAATTCTGATACTTTATTTTAAATATTCGATGAAGTTGTGAATAAAGTAGGACCAGAAAATATTGTTCAGTTCATTATTAACAATGATTCTGCTTACAACGCGGCGGGAAGAAGGTTACAAAGCAATTATAATTCTTTTTCTTGGACTCCTTGTGTTGTATATTGCATTGAATTAATACTGAAAAATATAGGAGATGCTAGGTATTTTCTTATTATTGATAAGACTATGCAGAAAATCAAAAAGGTGATCAAGTTCACCTATAATCGTACATGGGTCTTAAATTTAATGAGAAAGGATTTTATCAATGGTAGAAAGTAGAAATTTATGTTGTACTGTTGTTACAAAATTTGCAGCTAATTTCTTATCACTTGAGTATTTTGTTATAATGAAGAAAACGTTGAGACAGATGTTTACAAGTGATAAGTGAGTTGCATTTCAGCATGTCAAGTCTAATGCTAGATTAGAGGTTTCTAGAATTATACTTGAAGATATTGAATTTTAGTCTCAATGCTAATTTGTCACCTGAGTTTGTGAGCCTTTGGTGAGGGTGCTTCATTTAGATGATAGTGATGAAAAGGCAACAATAAGTTATTTTTTTATGTCATGGAGAGGGCAAAGGAAGCAATCGAGGGCAATATGAAAAATAGACCTTCTTTGTACATACCTTATCGTATAGTCATCAATGACAGATGTGAAAAGCAACTTTACTCTCTGTTGTTTGTAGCTGGGGCATTTTTGAATCCTAGTGTCTATTTCAAACTAAGTTTTACAAAGAAAGTTAAAGTTAATAAGGGAATGTTATTAACTATTACAACAATTGTTGCTCATGAGATAATGGAAAATCTCCTGAGCTCACAAATGAAGTTTTATAAACTGTCTTCTGGAGATTTTGGGATGTCAATTGCTATTCAACAAAGAGCAAAGCTTTCTCCAGGTATATATTTTTTCACTTTTGTTACTTGTTGAAAATTAGTTATCATTTTATTTGTTTATAACGCTACTTTTATTATCTTACGACTTACAGTTTCTTAGTAGTACTAATTTGGAACTGGTGTTCTATAATTACAAAGGTTTGCAATTCAAATTCTAAGTCAATGTAAGAGTGTAACAACCTGTGAAAGGAACTGGAGCACATTTGAATTCATCTATTCTAAGAAAAGGAATATAATGGAGCACAAGAGATTGAATGACTTGGTCTTCGTTCGTTACAATTTAAAGATTTGGGAAAGATATGTTATTCTTATTATTAATTTGGATATAATTTCTTATAATTTTTTAATAATTAAATTTTATTGTTTAGTAAGACTCTTAATAGAACAAGTAGTTTAGTAGATCCAATTTGTATTGATAATATTGATCTTTTGGCGGATTGGGTTTATGAGGAATCGAGTTTGGTAGATGTGATTGACTTAGAAGATAATTTTGAATGAGAAAACATTGACATGTCATTTGTGCATTGAATTTGAATGATGATAATGATAAGAGTCCTCTCAATAATGAAAATTTTGTACCAAATGATAATTGAAATCAATACAATTATAGCGGGTATCCCACTATAAACAATTGAATGAAGTTCCAAGTTTTTTGTTTATCCACTTCTTTTAATTTTACTTACATTCAATATATATATTAAATTATATATATACCATGTAATTATAAATGCTTTTATTTTAAGTTTCACTTCTACTTGGTTGTTTTCTCGTCACAAATTCTTACTGTAAATTGTAATAGTTAGAGAGTTAAGGATAATTATTGTTTCTTTTATTTGATGATTTAATATAATTATGATTTATTATATGATGAAATCGATATATTTTAAATACTTTATATTACTCTTAATTTTATATTTGTATTATCATTATCTTTTTTTCATATTAATTGTAGATATTATTTATATGTGAAATATCTAAAAATTAATATTAATAAAAATAAATAAATTATTGTTATTTTAAATTTTTATTATTATAATTTTTAGAGACAGAGTTGATGTAAAATTATAAATTATACACTAATGGACTATTTTGTAATTTTTAAAAAATTTAGAGAATATTTTATAAATTTAAAAATTACCTAAAATAGTATTCAGTATTAACCGATACCAATATACTACTACTGTATTAGAACTCAATTTGACACCAAATCTGATACGGTGGTCATAGGATTGGCTTGACGTGGTGAAATCGTAGGCCTAGTTTGTTCTTACTTATTGCGATTCACTTGCTATATTCGTATGGAATTGGAAGGCCAGTGGATAAGAAATAAGAATATGTGCCTTCCCTGTATTTGGTTATTAGTATATATTGCATTAGTGATGTACTTACAATTGTATTGGTTTCTTAATATTAGTTATTTAATCATTTACTGCGTCGTCAATTTCAGGTTAAATTCTGAGCGTGTGATGGAAAAAATTTTCCGTCCGTATTTTATGGTCAAAATGGAGGAGGATGCTGCGTCTAAGGTACCCCGCCATTACAATTGGCGGGGTTATTGACTCACCCCGCCATTGCGAATGGCGGGGTGATCCTCTTGACTCACCCCGCCATTGTGCATGGCGGGGTGATCCACGTGTGAATCACCCCGCCATGCGCAATGGCGGGGTAGGGTGAGTCCAACCCGCCATTTACAATGGCGGGTTGGACTCAATTTTATTAAATTTTTTAAAGGCTTAAAAGTTTAAAATTATGATTTTAAAAGATTTAATTGTGGTTAGGGTTGTATTTTTTAGCTAAATTCTTGATTTGGTATAAAATATTTTTTCAATTCTTGATGTGTGGTAAAAAAGAAGAGGGTGTATAATTTTTTTGAACTGAACACGTAGCGCACCCCGCCAATTACTGTGGCGGGGTGGTACTATACCCGCCACCGCCTTTGGCGATGTATCCTACAGTTAGACTTGTTCCTTTTTTCTGGTACAGATCAAGGATTGAAAACAAAATTTGTAATAAATCAAGAATTTAGCCCTAAGATAGAGATGGTAGTATGGTACAAGTCAGGCCGGGCTGTTTTCTATTTTTTTAATTACAATTTAAAAATGATATCAAAATGAAGTCATTTTGCTTACGTCAGACTTGGGCCGATGTTTTTGAAAAAATCTAACCAAAGACCAAGTCGGCCCTGGATCTGAGTGTAGTCGGATTTAATCAAACCAAATTATGAGTGAACTTGACCCGGTGTATCTTTTTCTGATTCCTAAGATTGATTTGCAGGGTACGGAAGGAGACCATTGCCTTCATCACAATAAACAAGTCGCCGTCAACCCATCAATATGCTTTTCAAGTACTCTCCAACCTAAAACAACAGCAAAACAATAATACAACCAAAGTCTCGTTACACGCAATATTTGAAAAGCTTATCCATAATTAAAAGAAAATATTTTTAATAGCTCACTTAAATATATAAATAAATGAATATATTGTTAAGTTGTTGTTTTTGTACTAATTTTAGGATAAATTTCTTTAATATGTTAAAATTATTGTTCGAGACTGATGGACTTGTTTTTAAATTGTTCTTAAATAGTTTTTAACACATAAAAATGAAATTGGATTAAAAAAATGGAAAGAAAAGAAAGACAAATTGAATTCCTAGTTGGTAGAAAAATAATTGATTAAGTGTGGACACGTACAAAGGAAAAGATCATCTGCAAAATCTAATTTCAAATCAGATTCGATCCATCCAAAATCACGAAAGGAGGGAGAGGAGAGAGGATCGAAATTGAATAAAAGATAGTTACTATTCATGCAAAGCCTTAGTTTTAGTTTTTACAATTTTATGCATATAGATTTCTTGTCAGGTTTTTCTAGTTTTAGGCTAAATTTTTTGTATTTTTCAGAAAAGACCGGGGATGAAAACTTTACTTTTTGTTATTCTTCTATTTGTTCTTACTTTTGTTATGCGTAGTTAAACTTATTTTCTTGGTTGAAGGGAACCACGTTATAAAGTAAGATTTCTAAATAAAGTTTGTTTTATTGACGAATATTAAGTATCTTCCAAACTGCTTTTCATCATTGAATTGATTGATTTGTAGAGTGCACAACTAAGAATTAGTTTGTTTAATTTATAGTCAGATTAGTAAGATATGACGTTCAATCTTGCTAATCATAAGTGGCAAGTAAGATTACCATCTTTACGTTAGAGTTTGGAAATTCTAAGAAGATGATTAACTTGATTAAACTCATGTCGTACGTGTATTGTCTCGTCATTGATTTCTTAATTCTTAAAGCTATTAATCAATTAAACTTAAGATCGTATTTAAGTTGTTGGTTAATAAGAATGTTTAAATACATATTTTTAATCATTTAATCTAAAGAGAAAATATCACCTAGTGAATGTTTGTTAATGGACTGGGTTTTATATGGAGGATCTATTTTAGTTTAATAACGTAGGTGACCCGAAACAAAGGCTTGTTTACTAAATTTTCAGATTTTAATATTTTTGTTAATCTTCAATTTCAACCAATTTTAATTTCTTTAATTTATGTTAATTCAAAACCTCCCTTTTATTTTAGTTTTCAACTCTTATAACAATTGCCGTTAGAATTTCTCATGGGAATAATCTCAGCTTTTCACTAACTACATTTTCTGTCATTACTAAAGTTGATATTAATTTAATTGCAGGTGATAGCAGCATCAAATTAATACCTAATATTATTATTAGACAAACAGTTAACTCTAAAAATTACTTTTATAAAACTTTAAGAAATCAACTTATTGATTGTTAACTAAAATAAATCTCATTTACGAGCAATAATTCTTATGCCGTACTTTGTATTTTCACAAGCATCAATCCAAATTTCTTTTGTATTAGCATGCCTAAACTACATGGCTACATTAAGTGGTAAGTACTAGCTTGTCGTCGATAAAAGGACGGTGGCCTAGACGAACACGACACCCTGGGCCATCAAATTCAATTTTCTTTTGTACGTGCATACCCTACCTAATGAGTGCATTAAGGCCACCTTCAATGCATCTCTAAAATAAAGGAGAAATATCAAAATAGAGGAGAAATCTCTATCTAATCAACCTACATTTTTTCTTTCATCTTAGAGATATAATGCCACGTCAAATCTAGAATGGTACTGTAGTATCTTTTTATTATTGTTCATATTTTTTAATTTTTTAATTTTTCTCTCAATTTTTTATTTTTTCATTCATTTATTCTTTATTCTTTTATTCTTTATTTTGTTATTTAAACAATATTCGAACATTTTTAATATATGTTTATTTAAGTAATTATAACTTTATAATAATTTGATGTTTAATATTACGTAATTATATTGTCATTTACTATCATTAAATAATATAAAATAATACAATATATCTCGTATATTATTTTATTTAGTATTATCAAATAATAAATTATAATTTAATTGAAATTTTATTATTTATTAACATAAAAAATATATCAACAATAATATTGTGAATAAAAATATATGTAAAAAAATAAAGTTGTGTTAATTTTATAAAATAATTTTAACAACCATTAATGAAAGGTAGTGTAAAAAATATAGTTGTGGATTAGAGTGAAAAGGATGGAAGACGTTTCAAACTATCTTCTAGGATATTGCAGGTGTAACCTAATAAAACGTGGGTGTTCGTAAGTAGCTAATGAAAAGTCCTCCCCTTTCATGAAAGTTGAAATTTCGAGTTAGTATTTACACTAGAGACAAGGAAAAAGAGGGAGTCCTTCAATATGATCGAATATAATGGAAGGAGGAATACCATGATACTAAATTTAAGTTTTCAGAGTTTGGAATATTTAATTCAAAATTTAAATTTGATTTTAAGATAGATGTATATATATATATATCTATTAATTTTGTATCTTTAAACAACTATTTAAATTGAGTTTTTCATTTGATTTTTAATTATTGCAAATAATTTATTTGAAATACTTAATTCATATATTATTGCATACATTTAAAATTTTTCATTAATAAGCACTTAAAAAATAAGTGAGTAAATTTTTATTCATATTTAGTTAGTACGTATAAAAAAAGCATCACTCCTTTATTGTCACATCTGTATTGTGGGTCTACCAAAAACAGCCTCTCTATTATGTAGGGGTAAGGTTGCGTACTATCAGACCTTCTCAGATCCTGCTTTATTGCGGAACTTCAAACTGCTTGTGATGATGATGATGAAGTTAGTACATGATTTATTTTATAAATAATTAATAAGAATATTGTATATTTTTATAAACAATCGATCAAAAAATTTCAATGATTTATAAAATTACTAGTTTTAAATAAAAATAAAGTACCAATAAAATAGAATAAAATAAGTAGCAAAGAAATAATCATAAAAGACCCAATATGTAATTTTGACGAAAATATTCTGATAAGAATCACAATAATTTGATAGTATTTTGATAATATGTTAATATTATGATAGTATTTTGATAATATGTAAATAATATCCATTTATCTTGTTCTTGATATTTTACTTCACCTTATGCTCACTTTTCCTAAAAAATAAAAATATAGGGTTATTTAGATTTCATTTCAATTTTGTGATATCTTGATTTATCCATTCTAAATAACCAAACAAATAAAAATTAAAGAATAAAGGATGCATTCATATTTCAACCTCTTTATAATTTATTACTAAATAAGAAATAGAATTAGGTACTCCTAGCATACTTATTTTTTATTCTTTGAATTCGACTTTACAATTTATATTTAAATTTCAGTTAAATTTTTATTAAATATTTTAATTTTAAAAATAATATTTTAATTTATAATAATATTAATTTATTTAAAAATTTTAAATTTATATTTAATATTTCAAGCCTTAACTTAAGCTAAAAGTGGAACCACTATCTAGTTTACTCATCTTTGGTTAATTAATATGGGAAGAAATAAATGAGTAAAAATAAAAAAATGGTTGATAATATAGTATAATTAAATAAATAATATTTTATATTTCTTTTTATCTCAAAAAATAAAAATATATTATATCTATTATAATTTTAGTAACTATTTCTTCTGCTCCACCGTTCCACCGCAAATCTCATGTTTCGTTTTTATCTTCTTCCTGAAAAGTACGCGAGTCTGCCCGTATAAATATTGCTCGTTAAATTCTCTGTTTTGTTTATTTTATCTCAATTAACCTTTTATAATAGATAAAAGAGGTATTTAGTTACTCTAACAATAAAGCGGTTACTTTTATCCTAAACAATGGAAAAAAAGTAAAGGAAAGGGAAGAAGAAGCATTGACTCTTGTTTTTAATGAATTACAATGTGGAATTTTGATTCAAAATGTAAAATCAAGTAATTGTTTCTAACTTATACACTCCGATAATAAAATAAGTTTCAATTTGTAAAACTCAAAAGAGTTTTTGATAATTTTTCTTACCTTTCAAATAAAATTTATAGAATGTAAAATAATTTGGATTTGTTTCGGTTCTAATTGAAATTAATAAATAAAATTTGTTTTAATTGAAATTTAAATTTAAATTAAAAAATAATATTTTAAGCTTTAAATTTTAAAATAACTTGATATGATTAAAAATTATTATTTTATCATATTAATATATACCATCATTTTATTGAACGAGTGAAATAAAATAACAGTTATAATTAATGATAAAAATCAATGTTTTTAAAAATAGGCCGAAAGTTATCTAATAAAACAAGATGTTTAAGGTTTAAAAGTTTCAATCGGTATTAGACCATTATAAAATATTGTCCTTATTATTAAGTTTAATTTAAAATGATTACAAAATAAAGATTAATTAAGTAATTTTGATTTATAAGAAATTATTAATTAATACAAATTATCTCATTAATTAATATATTAATCGGTTTCTTAAAAACAAAAATTATTAAATATATCAAATTAAAAAGTTGAAAATTAAATTAAAAATTGGATCGTTCAAGATTTTTACGATTAAACTGGATAAATCGATTAAGTTTTTTAATCATAGATAAATATAACATCATTTTATGGAATAAATGAGACAAAAGAAGTGCTCGAACCTCATGCTTGAACTTAAAATTCGTAGGAATTCGGATCTGGTCCGGCTTATTGATATAATGACTTCTTTAAAAAAGGAAGGAAATTTTGAAATATAAATTAAAATTTTATAAGGATATTTAATATTTAAAAATAGAAATTCTAATTTTGTTTAAAAAATATTTATATATGATAAAATAGAGGGGAGTAAAAATTATTAATTAATTATTTATACTTTTATTGATTGTTTAATTTGAATTAAATTTTTGTTATTGAACTAATCCATACATATAACGTTAGATTAAACCAACAGAGCTTAGCATGTATAATATAACATATATTATATATAATCTAATTAAATGTTGCTGACACAATTTTATATTTGATGGGCATCAATTAAATTTAATTAAAATAAGTAGTTTATTGTAATTATTAGTTCAATTTGAATTTAAAAGATTCAAATAAAATTGAACAGTCATGTTAATAAACTTTAATTCTTTCATATAAATATATTTTTTTATAAAGATAAAATTTGCAACCGTAAATTTTTTTGTGAGTGTTAAGTAAATAAATCTCATTTACACGTAATAATTCTTACGCCGTAGTTTTAATATTCACCAGCATCCATTCAATTTTCTTTTGTACTTGCGTACCTAATGCCTGTGTCAGGGGGTAGGTAGTGGTTTTTGGTGTAATAATTGGTCTTACGATAGACGATATCACAATTACACAAAGTGAATGACAATAGTCCAATGACATTCCTTAAGATCGTTCCCATATATTCAATTAGCACCATAATTACAAAATTAATCA
>JAOTAY010000003.1:3384752-3396404 GCA_025629805.1 Erythroxylum baracoense | reverse complement strand
CGTTCCTGCATGGGGCGTTACATGAAAAAGTATACATGGAACTGCCTCTTGGACTTCGCCGACAGGGGGAGCATATGATATGTCGTCTCAACAAATCTTTATACGGCCTCAAACAGGCTTCTCGAAATTGGTTTGCCACTTTTTCTCATGTTATTCAAAAGTATGGCTATTGTCAATCAAAGGCGGATTATTCATTGTTTGTCAAAGTTCAAGGGACGTCAATCACGGTTGTTCTCATCTACGTTGATGACATCCTCTTGACGGGAAATGATCTCAAAGAAATGCAGCATCTTAAAAAGTGTCTTCTTGACCATTTTTGGATCAAAGATCTTGGAGAATTAAAATATTTTCTTGGCATAGAATTCTCTCGTTCAAAAACTGGAATCTTTATGTCTCAAAGAAAAAATGCACTGGACATTTTAGAAGATGTTGGTCTCACAGGCGCTCGGCCTAAAAAATTTCCCATGGAACACAGCCTCAAATTGAGCCTCACAGACGATGAACCACTAAAAGCCCTACCAAGTATAGGCGTCTCGTCGGCAGACTTATCTATCTGATAGTTACTCGGCCAGACTTAGTTTATTCTGTTAGAACACTGAGTCAATTCATGCAGGAACCTCGCAAGCCTCACTGGGATGCAGTTTTGCAGGTCATCAGGTATATAAAAGGTACACCCGGACAAGGATTGTTACTATTATCTGACAATGATTTGCAATTAAAGGCATTCTGTGATTCAGACTGTGGTGGGTGTCAAACAACACGAAGGTCAATCACAAGGTATTGCATTTTTCTCGGTTCATCCCTTGTGTCATGGAAATCAAAGAAACAGACAAATGTGTCCAGATCTTCGGCGGAAGCAGAATATCGAGCAATGGCAAATACTTGTTTAGAGTTAACATGGTTGTACTATATATTACGAGATTTGCAGGTTTTTCCAAAGATACCAACGCCTTTACTATGTGACAATCAAGCCGCTTTACACATTGCTGCCAACCCAGTTTTTCATGAGAGAACTAAACACATCGAAATAGATTGTCACATTGTGCGAGAAAAACTGCAAGCCGACATGATCAACCCCTCGTACATCCCAACTCAGTTTCAACTGGCAGATATTTTTACAAAAGCTTTAGGAAAAGATCAGTTTGTACTGCTGCGTACCAAGTTGGGACTTCACAATATTCACTTACCAACTTGAGAGGGAGTATTAAGGAATTTATCTTCTTCCTTGATCATAGGAGATATACTAGCTTTACGTAAATAGATAGAAAATAGGATTCATATCACACAATTAGTGGAAAGGAGATATTATGTAATTAAGTGTATCTTTCTCTTTTAGGTGTTTAGTTACTGTATAAAGCTTGTATCGACATTCATGGAATAGATATCATTCATCGGCAGATTTATGCAATTCTTTAGCATCTTCTATTTTCTTTACATTAGTTGTCTCTATGACATATTTTCTCTCGTCTAAGAAAACTTTTACTCAAGTATATAAAAAAATTTTAAAAGTAAATTTTGTAATACAGATAATAATTTATAAATTATATTCTCTTAAAAATTATTTAATAATTATAATCAAAATTAAGCCATGAGTTCAAATCTTCAATACAAACAGCTTATGATGCGTATTATTGGATCTTTCTAAACTCTACCTTTCGGCAAGATTTCAATTAATTGTTGATGATGATGATGGAAGCAATACTACTATACCATTCATGAGTTGCGAAGATGAATTGAGTTGTAAAATTCGAATCGATCTTACTAAATTATCTTTTGTTTCAATGTTTTAAAAATCGAAGCTAAAGTTAAATTAGTAAGACAAAAAGTTTGAGGTTTAAAAAATTCAACTGGTATTAGACTATCATGAAACTGGTTAAAAATTAATAAAATTAAAGAATTTGATATATGATTGAAAAAATTATCCTTATCTATCAAAGAATTTGAAGTTTAATTAAAAAAAGATTGTTAAATGAATATTAATTGATTTATATTGATTTATTAATTTATAAAAATTGATCGATTAATTAATAAATTGATTAATTTTTAACGACAAGAATTATTAAAGTAAATTGAATCGAAAAGTTGAGAACTAAATCAAAAAGTTAGATAGCTCAAGGTTTTTATGATTTAACCAACTGAATCGGTCGAGTTTTTTAATCTTTTTTTTTTTGAAAAAAAGAAACTTTAAGCAACCTACAATTTAACAATATTTAATTAAAATTCCTAGCCTCTAGGAAATTAAAAAGAAATTCAAAAGTGACCCTTATGAATTCACCTGTAATCAATTTACTAATAAAAGATTGTGCTGTTACAACTTAGTCCTGTCTTTTAGGATTCCTGTAGGAAATGGAACAATTAAAGACTACCTCAATACCCAGAAAACTGATAGATTCCAGAGGTAAGAAATAATTCTTCTTTTTCAATTCGATTTTTTGGTGCTGTCTAATTTCCAATCAGCAATTTTGGGATAGGATTGAATAAACTGTTCATAATTTTTTTCTAGTTCTTTACATCATGGTTTTTTTTTTCCTGAATATCTTGATTTCTGAAAAAAGCTTTAAAGGGCTTGATGATGATGCGACAGATTTACAAACCTGACATTTCCTAGTTCAGAAGTGATTGTTATATCACTTTAGACTTAAATCTGTAAACTAAATGCATGAAGTTGACCTCCTGAAAAATTCATCGAGTTCATGCAGGCTGGTTGGAAGCATATGCAACTTTCATCAGATTTTGATGGCCAATGATGACTCTACCCAGTGTTTGCTTCCAGATGCAAATAGTCCCCAAAATGCCTATGATAATCATGCCCTTCAAAGAAGAAGATGTCGACAACTAACGAGTTCTAATGAATCAGACATCAGATATCAAGAGCAAAATGAGTGGCGATATTTGCAGTGGATTGAAACATTCTTTGAGAAAGAAAAGTTCAGATTCGAACAAGTTTTTGTATTGTTGGCATTTTATCTAGGCATAGGAACTCTTGTTTTCTTCCTTATCAGGAACCAGCTCGAAGGCAAGAAAACCAATGGGTTTTTTGATGCCATCTACTTCTGTGTTGTGACTATGACCACTGTTGGATATGGAGACCTAGTGCCTCAAAGTACATGGGCAAAGCAGCTCTCTTGTGTTTACGTCTTTTCAGGCATGGCTCTTTGTGGGATAGTTCTAAGTAAGGCAGCAGATTATTTAGTAGAAAAGCAAGAGATCCTTTTTGTTAGAGCCATTCACAAGCATGAAAAGATTGGTACATCTGAGATCCTAATGAAGGAGGCTGAAACATCTAAAGTCAAGTTCAAGTTTCTTTTTGTCACAGCTCTTCTTGCAGTGCTTGTAGTTGTAGGAACTTTGTTCTTATACCTGGCTGAGAATCTGGAACTTGTTGATGCGTTTTATTGTGTATGTTCTACCATCACTACACTTGGCTATGGAGATCAGAGCTTCTCAACCGGCAATGGTCGCATATTTGGTGCATTCTGGATATTGAGCAGCACAGTTTGCTTAGCTCAATTCTTTCTCTACCTTGCTGAATTATGCACTGAAAAGAGGCAAAGATCGCTTGTTAAAGACATTCTATCCCGAAACCTGACATCCTCAGATCTTGAGGCAGCAGACCTTGATCATGACAATGTTGTCAGGTGAGATTACCTGATCATACTCTTGAGTTATTTTAATATAATCTATACTTACCCTTATCCGCTTTATTTTCTTTCATTATTACTTTGTAGTGCTGCAGAGTTCATTCTGCACACATTGAAGGAGATGGGGAAGATCAGTCAGGAAGATATCTCAATGGGAATGGAAAGATTCGAAAAGCTGGATGTGGATCAATCAGGAACATTGACAGAATCAGATATTGTGCCTTCTCAATCATATTTAAGTAAAAATCTACATTAACACCACAACAGTAAAGTGAATTCCTCCATGTTCATGTAACATTTCAAAACAGGTGGAAACTAAGATTTTTTCGTTTTCAAATTCACATATTCACGTCTTGTTATTTCATTGATGAAAAAGGGTGTATTAGTTTCTAAAACTTTCAGATTTTGCCGCATTCGTTTCTAGCACAACTAAAAATCAGAAAAATTAAATGCATCAAAATAATCGATATTGATGTTTGTTAACGCAGTTCGACACACTTTGTCTACATCTGTGAGGACCACAGTCAGCTTAATTTTTTTACAAACGACAATAATTTTATACAAAGTTTTACTAAGCCGATATCATTCAACCCTTGACACTATCCCTCGTTCTCACAACCCGTGAAAGAATTTTATATCCAATAGTTCAACCACTTCGTACTAATCTTAACAGAGGATTTTTCTCAACAATTTTTTAACCAAAAAATACTAAATAAATAACTCAAGTAGTTAAACAAAAATTAACATAAATAAGAACACTTGAAAAAAAAACAAATAACAACTTTCTAATGTTTTCAACCCTTCCAAAGATTAATCTGACTGTTGTTCACCAACGACACTAATTGATTCACAAATCCATAACTGCATCGCTAACCAAGATACACGCAGCCCACACAAAAATCATTAACAATTGTTGCTACCCAAAATGGAGTTGTAGACGCACACCATCTGCAGCCAACCAAAAACGATGCAGCCAAAAAGTCACACATTCATAGAGTCGCACCTGCCCAATCTACGACTACCTTGAAATATTCTACACTCCACTTCAACGTAAACTGATACATATGTAATCCTATTCTAGTTTCCACTCACACACCTTCAGTTAATCATCAAACTAAGCAATCACGCAACATCCCTTAAATCACCAAAATAATTAGATCAAAGTTTCAAAATCCACTCACAGCTGCAATCAACACTGAAACCAAAGAATCACCAAAATCACTCGTGGGTATTATAGCATAAGCAAGATCATGCATACCCTATCAAGTAAACGCCTAGCCAAAACTTCACCAAATCACTAATGTTTTAAGTGCAGAAGCTAGGTCACACACATATGAATCTTTTTGATAAGAAAATCAAGTATACAGCCACACTCCTTTAGCTATCTCACAGTATAATTCAGACAACAGCAACATGATGCGCCCATACATACTTAATCAATCAATCAAGTCACCAACAAAGCAATCACTCACGCAAGCCTACCTTGTTTCATCAGAAAGACACAAAGTATCTATCCATAATTTAACATAATTCACTTGAACTTCAATTAGAGATAGACTTCTAATTTCACTACAATTCTTATACCAAAGTCCAACTCTACTCTCAAATAAGGAGTGTTACTTATTTATACCAAATCTTGATTTGAATTTTTAAACATTATCTTAAAAATTCAATAATAAAAAATGTCAAAATTAAATAATTGAGATATAATAAATATCCTAACAGTAAGTTTCACTGGGAATTAACAATGTAAACTGTGCGTCTAGGTTGCTTCTTATTTTCTTGTAATAAATCTTCTTTCACTACTTTGAATAGCATGTTCTTTTGGTTCTTTTGGACTAAGTGCATGTTAAGCTCTGAAGAAACTTATGATCTTTTCCTATTTATGCTTGTTAACTTGGAAGCAGTTTGGCACATGAACAAGAAGTGGATAAAATGAAATATACTGGAAATAAGTTCATGAGATCTAGTGACAGGAGAATTTATTGGGGTTCAGTTCAGGCCTGATATTAACAATGTTCAAGGAAACAAACACAGACAGGATATGATTGTTGGTGAAATTTACATCTAACTTCATGTTTATTTAGTCTCTCCAAGTTTTTATATGCGTTGAGATTGCGAGTTCTTGAACCTCGTCTGCTATGAGTCATATTCTCTAGGCTCCTGGAAGTACTCTGGACGCCCTGAGACATAATCAAGAAGCCCTTCACCAGCTTTGTCACCATGAACCTGATCGGTTGCAAACTTCGAAACACCACCACCAAAGGCTATTATCAAGACCAAGAACACACCCGTTGAGGCAAAAAGAGGCCAAAAGTATGCAACAATGTTGAGCATCCTAGGAGCTGCATATACCAGTAAGGAAAAGACAAGTGAAGCAATGACTGCTACACCAAACTGTTGCCTGTACTGCAACAGCTTTTCCCAGTTCCCCATGACCTCAAAGGAAACAGAAAATGAAGAAGAAGAAGAAGAAGAAGGTAAGGAGAGGATTGGGAAGATGGAAAATGGATATTAGATATCTGTTTTAAAGAGATGAATCCAAAAGTTTGCTTCTTTTCCTTCAAATAATTCTTGGGCTATCTTATCTTTGACTTTGCGTAGATTCTCCATCTATTCTCTTCTGCAGTTCTGCTTATATTTTCAATTACACTAGTGCCCTCCTGCTCTTACATTTCCTTTCATATTTGTATTTAATAAACTTTTTTTAAAAAAATTGATCTTTAAAATTTTAGAAATTTTTATAATTCTTAATTTTTCAAGAAATCTCTTCCCTTAAATTAACACAAGCGGTATACGTGTCATATACGAATTAATCAAATATTACTAGAATAATAATTTAACTTAGTTCTTAAATTTAATATGAATTAATTAAATTAAATAATTTAAAATAATCATAATAAATTATTAATTTAGATTAATTTGTTTTGACTTTAATGAATTAGGTTATTATGTAAGTAATATTTATTCGTGTGATATTGATATCGCATATGTTTTATTTTTTAATTGAAATTAAAAAAAGAGTTGTTTTGCAAATTTTAGAATTACAACAATTTTTAAAAAATTTTAAAGAAGAAAAGAGTTTTTAAACATGTTCTTATTAAAAAATAATAACCTTAAGGGGCATAGGAGTCATTGTATAAGAAAGCCAAAGGAATGCGATAGGTATATGTGCTTTTATCCATACCTTACATTGGTCGGTTGCTTTGTCCCCCTTTTCAGTTGGCAACTTCACAACTAATTAAACCGAAAGATTAGTACTTGGGCAAGGAATAATCGCCTTTTTCCTCCATGTGATCATCACTTAATGGTGGGTGTTAAGAAAAAGTTAAACTGATGACATGGAAGATAACATGATTAATTGTCTTCTTGCTCGAAATTCAGCCCCCTTTTGCAAAACAAGGTTACATCTAATCATGTTGTACTAATATCAATTAAAAAATCAAAGCCAGTTCGATTAATTTATTCGAAACAATTTAAAACCATTTAATTTATTATTTCAATCTATTTTAATAATTACTTTATTAAAAATTGATTATTTTATTAATTAACTGAACAATTTTTGTTATATCAAACACATAAACTAATAAGCTGGCTCAGGAAAGGTGTCTTTGGATTTTGCTTAGCAACAGGGCCTCTCCTTTGGGTCAATTTACTGAAGAGACGGACTCATGGACTCTTCCTCTGTATGCTACTGTTATCTGTCACAAAAACCCTGTTAAGTTGCCTAATAAAACCTTACAGCAGTTTAAGCCTGTAATTAAGTTTTTGCATACTTCTTTTGTAGTGCAGCAGCATGATCACGTTGATCATTTTATGCATATTATTGAAGTTCTTTGGCGAATATAACAACGGATCGAGTCGAATTTTGAATTTTATTGAAAAAAATTTGATTGATGCGAGTTTAAGTTCGAAGAATTTAATTAGTCAAAACTTCAATTATACCATTTGGAAAAGATCTCGAAGACAAAAGAAATGATGATCCTATCTTAGATTTTTGAGTTCGGACTTAAAAAACATTATACTCAATCCTGATTTCTAACTGGAACGGACCATGATAACCAAAACATTTGAAATATACAGGTAGAAGTCATCCTGGTGTGGCTGAAAAAGCACAGGAAGACCAAAGATCTCTAGTATTTGCTTACAAGTAAAATTTACAATCAACAACTCTAAAACCTCCCTGGTTTCCTTCCCTCGGAACTTTTCCTCGACCATCCATTATAGAGTTACAAGCTTTCAGAAGGGAAATTATGGTTGAAATCGAACCAGCAATGGAAAACTCTTGGAATATGCATTTTGTTTAAAACTTCTGCACCTCCGGAATTGTAGCCAAAGATGGTTGCCATTTTCTATCTGCTTTAGGTTTGCACTTGTTGTCATTTCCCAACAGCAAATCCAACTGCTGCCTAGTCAACACTATTCTCAGTTTCTGCTTTCGACAAGTCTCTGGCTTGCCAAGCTTTGATGAAGCAATTTGCCTGCAAACTGGATGCTTGATGGGTGGCATGAGATAATAAACCTCTCCAGGCTCTAGCTGGGTTTTGGGTGGCAATGGTGCATAAGGCAGGTTATGATGAACCAGGACAAAACCAGAGAAATAACCTGAAGTGATGTTTTCTACACTTGTTGAGGCTTTGAACTCCGCTTCTCCGCCATTGTAGATGAGGACTCTGCTCTTCTCTGTCTGCGAGAAGCAAGGTGCACGTATGCAGTTCCCCATGTAGCACTAACCCTATCAACCAGACAATGGTGTGCATGGATTTATAGAATGCTCTTTTAATTGACTTCACGTTGGAGGCAATTCAACGTGCAACCCATCACAGTATTGCATCCTCTGATTGTTGACTCCGTTAATTTTATAAGACAAGAAGAGAGACATCCCACTCTTATTACTTCAATGCACTGCACTACTTTCTGAAGAAGGTCAAAACTGTATGTGATTTGAACGTTCTCAAAGGCTTAGAGGAAATAATATAGAATATGATGTTGAAGTCAATCATTTCTATATTAATCAGATTAAAAGTTTCTTGGACCTTTGGATTTCTTTTTTATGTTTCTACATACAATCCTCTTTTTTTTAATCTTTCTTGTCTGCAATTTGATAGTCTTTTCTTCTTTTTCCTTCTTATGTCGGCCAAGAACCATACAAGATACATGCTATAAGCCTAAAGTATGAATGACTCATAGCTATACAAATATAAAAGCTCTGCAATGGTTGATTAAACTGTTTTTTTTTCCTCTATATTTTAGCTCCTGAAAACTTTCCATTTCAAGCAAGCGAAGAAAGATAACACCTCTCAGCCCAGCACCTAGAGCTTGTTTCGTAATATAGGAACAGAAATTAACACATGGAAGGTTAATCATAGGGCCTATGCTTAAAGCACTTGTATCAATTTATGAATTTGACACCAACTTGTTAAAGAATGACTTAACAGAACTGTGATTTATCTTCCTGCTTTTATGGTGCTTAACCTCGGAATATATTAATATCTTATCAACTCTTTTGCCCTTGGAAGAGAAACAGAGAAGTACACCAGTTTTCATATATATTGCCTGAGCATGAAATGCTATTTTTTCATTGACGAGTTATTAAGGTATACATTGCATTTTTTAGACAGCCGTGTCATGACCTCCACTAGAACTAGAGACGAGTAATAACTTCTTACTAATCATAGAAGCATTAGAAAATAGCCTATATTGGATAAAATGGATAAAATTTTCATATCTTTAGAGGTAATGGAGGAATTGTAGCTTTATCTCAAGAGATGCTTAAAAACAGTAACCCAGCCATGGTTTCCTTCACAGATTTTTGTTTCTGATAGTACAAAAACTCTCCAGCAGAGGAGACAGCATCAGCAACACAAGTGGAGAAACCAACAAAAGCATAGATTCCATGCACATTTAAACAGGAGAATCTGTATGAGCATGCTAGCTATGCAGCAACTACCACGGTAGATCTTCTAGATCTAAGCCATGATTCAGCTGCTATCTTCGTGGTCAAGAACCAGCCCACCTTATCTGGGGCCTCATGAAATGGAGCATCCATTTCTTTCAAATGAGACTCAAACACACTGGCTAAACCTCGACTTGAATACTTATGCTTCCCATGCCCGGTATTGACTCCTAGGACAGGTGGAAGCTCTTCTCCAGATTCGAATGCCTTAGACAATTCATTTATCCAAACATGTAATGCCGTTAGAGCTGCCCCAAGAGACAGACTTTTCAAATGAAGAGACCACTGAGTTGAAGACTTGGATTGTATATCTCTATAAATTCCAATAGCAAGCCCTAGCTCCAGTAATTCACAGGCTTTCTCCAACATATTGAGGTTGACACAGAGGTCAATCAAACAATTACAGTAAGCCTTCCTCACATCTGAACCAATCGAACTAAAAAGTTCATCTGCTTCCTTCCTGAGATTTTCCCTATTGCTGTGGTCATCCACCAGAACTTTTACAACAAAACCAAGCTTCGTATTGACTCTGTCAATACATTCAACAAGCTTGTTAAGTTCTTCATTTGGGGTTTGAGTCATTACGTTTAAAAGACACCCACAAAATCGATCATCTGGAGTTATACCCAATTCTAAAACTTGATCGACTGTGCGTACAACATCACTAGTAAGCTGTGCTTTCCCATAGCACTGAATAAGTGACGTCAAAACAAAAATATCTGGCTCAAAACCTGTTTCGTTCATCTCATTCAAAACATTCTCAGCCTCGGACACCTTACCACTACATGAGAACATGGTAATCAAAGATGAAAAACTCCAGCTGTCAGGCTTGGTCCCAGAAGTCTTCATGTCTTTGTAAATCTCAACTCCTTCATCCACATAGCCAAGATCAGCACACATAGACAATAGTGTATTGTAAAGAATCACATTTAACTCCAACCCCTTCTCCTTCATCTCTCTATAAACTTTAAGAGCATCCTCACCGTAACGTGCTCTACCATAAGCACGCAATAGAGCTGCATAAGTCGCATAACTTGGTGAAACCCCATTGTCAGTCATATCCTTGTAGATTTTCTTTGCTTGCCATGGTCTCTTGGCTCTTCCCATAGCATCAAACAAAGTGTTATAAGTCACCAAATTCGCCTTTACTCCTAGAGCTTTCATTTCCTCATAAACATTCAAGCACCCATCAAAATTCCCTGACACCCCATAAATTTTAATCAATGTTGCAAAAGTAACTGCATCAAGCCGCCATTTCTCGGTCCTAGCTCGGTCATACAAGCTCAAAGCCATTTCAACCTTACCAGCCCGACCATAAACATCAATCATTGCCGAGAAAGTAACATCGTCAGGACTCAACCCGAAACTGGGAATTTGCTCAAACAATTCCACTGCCTTATCATACAAACCTGACAACCTAGCGCAGCTAATTATAGTCGAAAAAGTAGCGTTATCAGGTTTAATCCCTCTCACAAGCATTTCCTCAAACAGTTTCCCTGCTCCATTCAAATCCCTACACTTTCTAAACACCTTCAAAACCACATTATAAAGAATAACCTCTCGATTGAACTCCATCTTCCCTCGAAAATACTTGAGAACAAGAACCGCATTTTCCGGGTTTGACATATTATTGATAATAACAACAGCATCTTGCTCCAAAACCTTATCACCCAACTCACTCAAAACTGCCGAAACTTCTTCTTCGTTTGGGTTACACGAATTCAACATCTCTGCAACTTTGACAAGAGAAGTATACTTAGAATCATAGGATCTTTTCCTAAGACGTGAAGCTCTGGGGCTATTGGGATTTACCCAGATATAGGATTTTGAGGAAACGCTAAATTTGCCATCTGGGTATTGAAGATTGTTCTCTTTTTCAGCGTCTTGTTGAATTGGGTCTTGCAAAGAGACATGGGTAATGTAAAGTGAGGTTCTTGGCTTATGTAACAACACTGAAGAGAGCTTAAAAGATTGGTACATGTTTTTCGGCTTTGGGTCCCGAGATGATGAGGATAGAGGGTTGCAGAGGGGCTGATAGAGAGAGCAAGACGAAGA
>JAOTAY010000003.1:3369744-3383163 GCA_025629805.1 Erythroxylum baracoense | reverse complement strand
TCAATCCAACAATTTCAAATTATCAACTTCAAACATTCCATTCCAATTTCCAAAACCGTGAAAATTCCATTCCAAAATAATTCCAAACATTCAAAAATTCCATTCCACAAATTTTCAAACAAATCCTCATTCCAATTTCCAACACAATTCCAAAATAAAACAAGCAATATTCACTACTTAATCCATTCCAAAATAGTCACCGTGACTCCACCAAGTACCAGCACCAACTTCTTCAACAATTCAACTTCAACCTCCAAATTCAATCCTCCACCCACCGCCGACAGCATATTCATCAACAGTCAACATTAATACACAAATCCAAATCGGTAAATCCAATCCAATCCACAATACAAAAAAACATCGCAAGAAACACCAAGAACTCAAGAAGATAATAGATCAACTCAGCAACCAACAAAATCAAGTATCAACAGATTCAACACACCCAAAAAAAATTTTAACCGTCGGGTCTTCTCTTCTCTATTTGGGTTGGGGCTTCGGGTTGACCGTTGTCGCCGTCCACTTGTGAGCATCGGAGGGTGGGTGGTGGTCCGGTGTTGCGGGCTTGCGGTGGTGCGACGAGGAGGAGAGGTGCGGTGCGGAGTGAGAACTTCTCAAACCCAGATCTACATGATGAGGCGAGGAGGAGGACCGGGGCAAGGAGGAGAACTGGAGAAGACGACAAGCAGGCTTCGGTGGCTGTGAGATGATCCAGACACCGGCAAGAGAGACGGTGAGAGCGAGAGGGTGAGAGTTAGAGAGAAAAGCTGAAGAGGGTAAGTAAATGGACGGTAGTCGGGGTCGGAGGGGGTAGATTTTAGGTTTTTTAATTTGCAAATTAGTCCTCCAAGTTTTCGGAATTTTCGAAACTACCCGAAATTTTCCGGTATATTGGGTACCGGCCGATACCCAACGGAAAACACCGGTACCAGCCGATATTTTTGGCTGGTACCAAAGATGAGATCCCAGTATCAATCTCCGACTGGTACAGTACCTTCCGGCCGGTACCGACCAGAACGGTACGGATCTCATCTCCTTGATTAGAATCATTATCTTTTTCATCCTTTCCAGTAACCAACTGTGGAGAGTTTGTCGTTGTCTACGAATTGAAATTTTTTTAGTTTGAACACTAACTGGGAGTGAAATAATTTTTAATTGATTTAATTTTATGATTTTTAATCAAAATAAAAATAAAATTATAGGAGATTTAATATAATTAATTATATTTTAAAATTATAAGAATATATGTCAAGAGTTAGAACTAGTATATCCACCATTATATATTTAATTTGGAATATTTGTTTTAATTTGGAAGTTAAATGGTTAGAAATTGATGAAACATTTGTGTTATGGATCAAAACAAAGTGAGCCCACTTCAGATTTCGGCTCATAAGAAACTGGGTTAACATGATTCTCCCCCCGACAACAGGCCTGTCTTTTTTTCATGAAACTTAAGGCCATGTTATTTTTATCTTTATTTTTATTTTTAAATTCGACTAAAAGAGAAATTTTGTTTATTTAAGGTTTTGGTTCTGATTATTTTGGTTTTTTGTTTTGATTTTTTTTAGTTTTCATAATTTATGAAAATTATAAAAAGTGTTTTATTTTTATTTTTCATTTATTATTAACTAAATATATATTATTTAATTATTTAATATTAATTATTAATAAAAATTATGAATAATTTAACTTTTATAATTAATTTATCAATGTATATTATATAAAAATAAAAACAAATTTATATAATTAAATTGTATCTCATATGTAATTCTTAAAAATTGACAGTCAAATATATTGTTATTTATTTTCGAAAACAAACTAATAATAGGAAAACAAAGACTAAAATTTACAACAAAGTGACAACGATGAAATCAAACGGCCGTAGACTATCCGCTTTTCGTTTTCTTTTGTTTTGATATGACCATCTCATGCAGATGATGAAGGGAATCTGATTGTTTGGACTTGTATATCTATCGTCTAACCTTGTTCTCATAAAATTTTCCACTTTCATTCGTTTCATGTGTCTATTTAAAAGCCAACAATGTGACGTAACCACAAAGAAAGAAAAAGAATCGAAGGATTGTCTCTTTTCATCATCCTACGGTACGTCATAGCTTACATTTACTTCAAACAGTCCACTTTTAATAACAAGGAATTCGAGTCTTGTCTGAACTATTTTTTATTCCTAAGAAATGGTTGAAGCAAGATCAATCACGAATTAATCAGGACATGGTAACTTTCGCCGAAGCTTAGAAAAGGATCATGCCATGGTCACAGAGTAGAAACTGGGGACATCAGAGAATTGTCAACAGAAATAGACTCTTATTACTAATTAATAATGTATAGTGAAGGGCCAACTTGAACATTAGATACTCCTTATCTGAATCCAGTAGCCGACCATTTACCAAGACGACCGACCATTCGAAACTATGCTTTCCATACTTTAAAAGAAAATAACTTAAAATCAGATCATATAAAATTCGAACCAGATTCAACATATTTTCATGTATATCTAAGTCACTCAAATCACTATATAAAAACTAATTAATTGTGTTTAGATAATGAAGGGCCAACTTGAACATTAAATGCTCCTCTTATGAATCTGGGGTGGGTAGCCGACCATTTACCAAGACGACCGACCATTCAAAACTATACACTTAAAACTTCGTATTTGCTTACCCTACTTGCAATAATTGACTACTAGAGTGCCCAAGTTGTTGGTTGTCTTCTTTCATAGTACTCTCGTACGTTTTGAATTGTCTTCTTTCATAGTACTCTCATACGTTTTGAAGTAGATTTCACGTTTCATGGAGCCCGAAATTGATCTTGTTCTTATCATTAAAATGGCTTTTCGCTTTCATCTACTCCACACAAGTGGACTTTAAGTTTGTTAAGCTCCTCCATAGCTAGGGCATGCACTTCAAATATAGCAGATTTAACACTCATATCAATGAGGGAATTTGGCGTTCTATGTTTGATGACTGAACATGAAAATTTGGATTGACATAAAAATGTGCATTTCAAGCATTAAAAGCTGATATATAAATTATTATTATCCGTGCGACATGTTCACGTGTATTGTTTGACTAAAACCGCTTGGGATGGCAATGGCTCAGCCAAGCCTAAGCTGGGCGAAACCGTTTCTGCTGGGGCTCAAGTCCGACTCCGCGCCCTACCCGAGCTGTTTTTTTAATAATTTTTAATTAAAATGTAATAATGATGTCGATCGCTTCTGTTAGGACTTAGGACGACTCGAGCTATTTTTATTTTTGAATTAAAAATGAAAAAAATGATCGATGTCGATTTTCGCAAAAGTTCTATGTGTCGGTCCTAACTAGTTTGAGGCTAAACTTAGCACGAGGTCTATCAACTCGAACATGACCTGTTAACAGTAAGTCTGGTCGAGGTCCTGTCAAATTGAACCGATTTATTAACATTAATATTATGTTTAATCGAATTTTTATAATAAGATGGGATGAAATATAATATTATTTTATTATTTAAGACGAAATTTTATAATAAAATGAAATAGAATAAGATAAAAAAATACGGGTTCATATTACACCTCATTCTATCTTAAACTGTAAAAATAAAAAATGTCTAATTTAGAAGATTTTAGATGAAATGTAAAATAATAAATAACTTTACACTATATTACATTATAAATCTTTTATGCAAATAATATTTCACTATATTACATTATAAATTCTTATATCTTTATCGAACAACAATTTTTCAACATTACACCTATTTATATTTTATTCTATTATAAACAATCCAATCGTATCCTATTCCTTTAAATTCAAAACTTTACGTGTAATCCAGACGTCCCACCTAAAAACGGCGCATCTAAAAACCGCGTCTATATGTATCTGTCGTCTCTTAACATTTTCCAATTTCCACACAGCTGGAAAGTGGATGTTAACATACCCTTTTTAAATGCCTAAAACCAAACAAGTCGAAGAATAAAACAAGATTTATCCCTTTTTTCCAAATAATTAAACAAAAACCAATTTATTCATTCAATTTCATTTGGAGATCATAAGAAGATATTTTCTGGCTAAAAGGATTGTTAATTTGATCAAAATTTAGACAAAGTGATAACTACTTACATGTCGTTCAAATTCCTAGTTTACAAGAACGATAGAATTAACTGATGATCAAAAAGGGAACAGAACACAGAAACTGCATATTATCTAACTTTTTAGAATGCTATGAGTGGTTGTTGAGCTTCAATCCTGATTTCTTCCTTCATTTCCCTTGTAAACTCTTCAATCCTCCTGTTCAGTTCCTCTGTATTTGCCAACACTTGGTATGCTTCCATTGACGGTGCTGCTTCACCTCCATAATCTCGCTCCTCCTCCTTCACTATAAACCCAATTTGTTCTTCAATGAAAACTTCACCTTTTAGTCCAATACTAAACGTAATTTCTTCTTTTTCTTCCGGAAGAAGAGGAGGAGGTGGTGGTGATGTTAGTAAAGATGTTTCTTGGTTCTCTTCGGCTTCGTTATCATCAACGAAATCATTCTCCAAACACTCCAAGGCTTCGTCCTCCTCATCACCATCAGCTTCTGTTGTTTCTACATCAGAAAACTCGTCAAGATCATCAGACGAACTAGAAGAGGAAGAATAGCAAGAAACTGCTGATGATTCCCAGGAAAGAAAAGCGAGAATCCCAGTACAGATGAGGAACGTATGTTTCCTTTCAAGGGTTTGTGACAACAACCAGAAAAGGCCTGTGAAGAATCGTGACGTTGATGGAATCGGGAGACAAAGAAACATACAGAATATTAAGAACGAGACCAGAATCTGCAAGCTCCTTTTCACGACTGCTATGAACTTTTGTTCCCGACTAGTCTCCATTTTTTATTACGAGCACACAGCATGTTACCGTGTGGTGTATCGATCGGTGTGTGCTCGTAATGATATTCTCCCGCAGTCTTGCTTTTTATACCGAAATTGTTCATAATTCCATAAAGGAAGCTACATGGAAGTATCCTAGAGAACTAAAAAGTTCTAACACAAATAGAACACGATTCTCTGAAGTTTCCTACGGTTCCCGCTAGTCCGCCACGGGTGGCCCGCCACACAACGTAGTGACGAGACGACAGTAGTACACTAGGATGTCGGCAGCATTTATGACGCTTTAGGCCAATTTTCGCAAAAATTAAGATGCATTTTTGTTTGTTTACTGAGTTCGATATTGATTATTTTGGGGAGTTCGGTCACTTATATTTTAATTAGTTTAAAATATATTAATATATTTTTAATTTATTATAAACATAACTTACAATAAACTCTTACTATTAAATTTGATGAGGTTTATTATCATATAAATTTGAGTTTTTTTATGTTAGGGAATACATAAAATTTTAATAAATTAAAATTTAAGATTTAAAAAAAAATGAATGATCAAATTTTTATTTTTAAAATTTTATTTTAAGTTAAAAATATAATCTTTTATTTATTAA
This sequence comes from Erythroxylum baracoense, assembly GCA_025629805.1. Lineage (NCBI taxonomy): Eukaryota > Viridiplantae > Streptophyta > Magnoliopsida > Malpighiales > Erythroxylaceae > Erythroxylum > Erythroxylum baracoense. Next base: position 3,377,694 of record JAOTAY010000003.1, on the reverse strand, counting down.
AAACTCCACATATACAACAAGATCTGTAAACTCAACTTACATTTAAAGGCAAAACTAATAATAAGGATTAAGGAATTAATTTTTAATTAAGCTACATTAGCAGCAGGTTAAAATTTTAATTATTTATTAAATTTTTACCTTTAGATGATATTATAAAACTAATTAAAATTTTGAATGTAAAATATAATTTATATAATTCTTTAGGCCTTAGCTTGAACATAAACCTTTGTCTCCCAAGTTGACGACATTGTTTGTCTTGGGCTATTTTGATTAGGTCGCACAAGATTCTTTTCCTAATATCCCATATCTGAGGTTGTTATTTAATTATTTTATTTAGTTATTATTTTATTCATTTTTCTTTTAATTGTTTTATTCATTTTTATTTTTATTTTTTAGTTACGTATTTAACTATTATGTTCTTTAAACCATATTCTAAAAACTTTTTTATCTTAAAAGTTTATTGAAATCAGCCTCTTTTTTATCCAAATCTTACATCTTAACAGGATTTAGAGTGAACCAAGAAGTTTACAAAATTGGAGGATACAGCTCAAGGTGCCTAACCCTTAGAAAGAACCTAGTTAAGCAAGAGTATGCATTAATTGAACAAAGTTGTGCAACTTCTTAAAGCGAATAACAGTCGACAAGGCTAGGGTGTGATAAGCAGACATTCATCTGAACTTGTCTCGGTTGAATTAGTATAACTGCCATTGTGAGATCATTCCTTGGCTGACTACATGCTTATATTTGTAAAGCAATAAATGCAACTTGATTTGATCTTGAATGATTATCAATAGTTGTTGTGATGTGCACGCAATAGACCTAAATATATGTTTGTTCCTCTCCTTCCAAATGCCGGAGACAATATAAACTAGAGCTGAAAGTATTAACAAGGCATCACCTTCCTGGGGGAGCTTGAGTTGGACACTCCAATCTATGACATCAGATTAGATTACAGGGGGGTTAGGGATGTCACATTTCATCATGATGAATCTCCAAATCTGATTCGAAAATGTGCAGGAAAAGAAGACAAGATCATGTGATTCGAAAGCATTCTTGCACAGGGCACACCAGTTAAGGAAACTTAGAAACCTACCAATTCGGTCTAAAGTAGCAAGTTTAATTTTGAAAGCTTGCCAAAGTAGATGGGCAATTCTAGGATTAAAGTCCTGAATCCAGACTGCGTGAAACCATTGTACCTGGGGATACTTCATTCTGTATATGCTTCTAGCTGAGGAAGTGGTGAATTGACCAGAAGATGTTAGCCTCCACAGAATCGTGTCAGGTCGTCTGGTAAAGGTGATATTGCTGAGAAGTGAGGAGCTGCTTATAGGAGGATTCCTGTTTTGTAGTTGTCGATAAATGGTTAAACCGTGAGATACATTAGCACTTGCAGGAATAAATCCTTAAGTGTATGAAGTTGAGGTAGGTTGAAGGGGATAGATTAACTGAGCCACCTATCAAACCAAAACTTCATAGTCTATCCATTACTGAGTTGGCGGTTGCGGTGAGTTCTAACCTTGTCGCGGATCTTACCAACATATTTGACCAAAGCAGAAGCTTTCATGTGAACGTTGAAGCACCATGTCGATTTTTCCTTGATGTAGTAGGTATAGGAGACTGATTATGTATGCTTGACTATAGGAACGTGATTATAGGAGATTGATCACATATACCTGATTATAGGAGCTTGATTAGTCACGATTGATTTGTTTCTATACTTATGTACATCGGTTGTTTACTCTGTAATCTATTTATACTATGTGATAATACAAGAAGGATTATTCTGGCAAGTGATCTTGTTTCTATAGTAGGCATTGACCCCATAAAGATTGTCGATCTTGGATCAAACGCCATACCTTCTTAGTAAGAATGGTTTGGTTCAACAATTTGGAGGTAATGGCCTCCTTGCCTACGAGGTAATTAACATACATCTGCCTATTTAATCTTGCCAACTTTATTATGCATGTTGAAACCGGACCATAAGAAATCCTTGAAGATTCGATGGATCCGTTTGTGAATATAGCTGGGAATAACTAGATGTGAGCCCCAATAAGTTGCCATAGAAGAGAGAACAGAGTTAATTAGTTGAGCTTTGCCAACAATGGATAGTTCTCAATGACTCCAACTACTTATTCGGTTGAGAATTTTATCTGTGAGAGATCTGAAATCGCCAAGGGTAGGATTGGTTGCTGAAATGGGCGCTTCAAGATAAGTTACAGGAAGTTGTTAACATCTAAAACTCGACATTAAGGCTAGAATGGAGGCAAGACTTGTTTGGAAGTGAATAGAGCACTCTTATTGTAGTTGATGATGAGCCGTGAAATCTTGTTAAACATCTTAAGTGCACTAGAGAGTGAAGCTATTAAATTGCAATCAGCATTAGAGAAAAGGAAACGATCATCAACAAAACTTAAATTGATAAGCTTTAACCTTTTACATTTGCTATGAAATCTGAATTTAGGGTCTTTCTCTACCTCTCTGAGTATAATTTTGTTGAGCACCTCCATTACTAATGCGAATAGGTAGGGGAAATGGGGTTCCCCTGCCTGATACCTCTTGCAGCTTTAATACTCTTGGAAGGTTCCCCATTTACTAGGATTTTGAAGGTCATGGTGCTTATACATTGATGAATCCAGGTGATGAATCTTGAAGGAAATCCATAAGCCTGGAAAGTGCTAGTAATAAACGAATAATCCAGCATGTCATAAGCTTTTTGAAAATCAAACTTTCATGGCACAGTTCTTAGGACTTCTTTTCCTTGCATACTGTTTAAAGAGCTCTTGAGCGATGGATATGTTGTGACCAATAGATCAACCAGGAATGTAGGCCCCCTGATTGCAGTTGATATGATTGAGTAAAGTGGTTTTTAAGTCTAAGCGAGAGTCCCTTGGAGATTATCTTGTAAACAGTATTGCGGCAGGCTAAAGGTCGAAAATCCCAAAACTGGTGGGATTAACACCTTTGGGGATGAGAGTGATGAAGGTGCTGTTGATCTCTGTAAGAAGCTTATCGTTATTGAAGAATTCCATGGCAGCATCGACTACCATTGGATTGGTAATGTGCCAGGTCTTGAGGAAGAACTTGACGTTGAAACCATCAGGACCTGGTGCTTTCTTAGGGTGGATTGACTTGAGAGCATGGTTAACCTCTTAAAAGGATACAGGTCCAGAAAGACAGCTAACTTCATGTGGAGAGAGTCGGTCTTGAACAATTTCACTGATGAGCTTAAGGGAGGATTTGGAGTTGGGAAGAGAACCTAGTAGTTTTGGAAAATGATCTTCAGCTGCTCGGATGATAAGTGGCTGTAAGGTTGGATTGGAATTTAGACGGTTGATGGAGACAACCTTGTCTGAAGCTTTCCTAGAATTGATAACCTTATGGAAGAAGGATGAGTTTTTTTATCACCATGTTTTAGCCAATTCACCCTGGATCGTTGCTTAAGCAGAGACTGGTGAAAATTTAAAGCTTGTGCATAGGCTTCGATGGTCTGTCGTCCCTTATCAACAAGCATCACTGACGTAGGATTGCAGTAGAGATCAGATTGAGCTTGCTCAAGAGCAGTTTTAGCCGTAGAGACTAGATGATAAGTATTGCCAATGTTGTGCTTATGAAATGATTTAAAAGCTTCTTTGGTAAACTGAAGCTTCCTCACAAGGCGAAATGTTTAGATCAATGAAAGGGGTAGTTGAAACCTTCTTGTACCTCATCCTGAAAACTTGCAATATCGGTGAGAAAGTTCTTAAAACGAAATGCGAGTCGAGATGGCTTTGGAGAGTTGATCTGGACTATGATTGGGGAGTGATCCGATAAAGTGGTATTAGGAAAGAAAGCATAAGAATGTGGGAAGGTGTGACACCACTCTAGATTGGATAAGCATTTGTCTAGCTTTCTTCTACTAAAGGAGTTTCCGGATTGTTTATTGTTCGATCGGAGACTTGAATATCTTCAAGACAACTTTTGAACTCCTCACAGTGATGTTTATGAGCACAGATTCCCTCAAATTCAGTAGGAGATAAGGTGACATTAAAGTCTCCAAGAATGAGCCAAGGTGTTAGGATATGGGGTGCAAGGTGTCGAAGGGTGTTCCAAAGAAAGGATCTTTGGAAAGGATAGTTAAAAGCATAGATGACAGTGACATGAGTAATAATGTTCAGAGTTAACAAATGGAATTGAACGTGAATCATTTGAGCTGAGACCGTATGAGTGAGTATGGAAATTTCCATAGGATTATAAACTAATAGAATTTGGTCATAGTCATGAATCAACTGCCAACCCGTGGGAACAAAATGAAGAATGTCACACTTTATCTTACTTAATTCGTGATTCCAAAAATCTAAGAATACTAGGCTTATTATCCAAAATGAAATCTTTCATCAAAAGTTTTTTCTCAGGGGAATTGAGACCCCTGAAATTCCAGGCGCAGATAATCATTACTCCTGGCCCTAAGAGGGCTTCTTCATTCTGCTGGATCTTCTTTTACTAGCACGAACAAAGGTGGCTCTGTGTCAAGTTGAGGTGGTTCACTTGTGTTGTTTTCTATTGTAGGCCGTGGATGTAGTTGAATATCAGGCTGGTGAACTTCTGAAGAGTGTTCTGAGGTAGAACATATCTTTAGTTGAGGGTCAGGCGATGGGGAATGAGGTACATCCAATATTGAGAGTGATTCTTGAAAGTTGTCATCATTGTCAAGATCCTGAGCAAAACCAGACTTTTATAACCTTTCGGTGGGTTTCCCGTTTTTGGTGACAGGAGCAGATGGGGGCTTCCACGCATATGACACTTTGACAGTATCTTCTACAAGCTCTACGTTGTCGTTGAATCTTAGAAGAGGGATTTCATCAGGTAGCAAAGACATAGAATCAATCACAACATAGATTCGAGGGAAATTAATTCTGCTGGTGTGAGCTATGGCTTCGTCCATGCATATGGGTTTCCCTAAGTAGCTAGCAATCAAGCATCTTGGTAGCGTCAGCCTTTCTCTGAAATTTGAAGAGGAATATGTCTTGCTGAGTAACAAGAATCTCCTTGGAAGTTGAAACCAAAAGATTTTTAGTTGTTTGTGGCCCACATTTTCATTACAGGGAAAGAGACCCTCTTGTCCAGAAAAAACCCAATCAATGTGGCATTCGTAGTTCCACTCTAGCTTTGAAAGCTTCAATGGGAGGTGCAACAATGGGAGTGATGTTGTTCTCGGGGGAAGGCAAGAAAGCTTAATATCAGGATTGGAATCACCAAGCACCTGCGTCCAGGGTCGTTTAAGAGGGGGTGGAGGAATGATTTTTGGAAGAGCAGAGGAAGTTGAAGGACTGATTGGGTAGGAAGCAAAAGGTGCAGATGGTGCGGATTCGAAGCTATCGTCTGGAAGTTAAAAGGGAGTCCAGATCTCTACCTAATGTTACTCCATCTTACTGTGTCTAATTTAATCTGCTTAAAAATTTTAAGCGGCTCACATGAGCGTACTTTTTTTTAAAAACTTTTTTATTTTTATTTTAATTATACTACTATTACTTTTACAAAAAATTAAATTAAATTTTAATTTTAATTTTAGTTATGTTGTTATTAATTTTATAAAAATTAAAATTAAAAAGAAAAAACTTGACAAAATTTTCCAAATTTTGTTTTTGTTTTTAAATTTTAAATTTTAATTTAAAATTAAAATTAAAATGATAAAAAACAAAATTTTTGTAAATTTTTTATTATTTTAAATAAAATTTTTAAGATAAAAAATTTAAAATTTATTAATTTATTTATAAATTATAGAAAAATATTAAATTAAATTAAAAAATCGATTAATGTTATTATTATTATTATATGAGCACTCATCCATATTAATGCAATATTAAACATATTGTATTTTTATTATAAAGTTTTTTTTTAACATACAATGGTTGTGAAATGCAAATAAATTATACAATATATTATATATGTAGAATAATTTGTTACCAAAGGCACTTCCACCTAGACACGCGGTAAACCACTAGATCGAGCTGGAGCCGATAGTCTTCTGACATTTTTGTCATATAGAATGATTCCGAGCTATCAAAACTAAGAAGGCAACTCAAGGATCTTATTGACGCAGGTTACATCAGGCCATTACAAGTAGGCACCGGTTCCAAAATACGACGGAAGCCATAGCCTGTGCATTGACTATAGAAACCTCAATAACAACTGATAGTTAATTATATAAGCTGATTTGACCAACGGATAACATCATATATTTACTAAAGATGTTTGGTAAATAAAATTAAAGATGTTTAGTAAAATTAGCTATTTAGTGTTTATGTACAAAATTCTATAATTTATAAATTAATTAAACAATTTTAGTAAATTAATCGATTAAAATAAGTTGTAAAAATCAAAATAAATTATTCTAAATATATTGTATAATTTATTTAGATTTTACAAGCATTTTTTGTAGAAAAAAATTTATCATACAAGATGTTTAATATTGCATTAATATGCATGTGGGCTAATATAATAATAATAATAAATTAATCAATTTTTTAAATTTAATTTAATAGTTTTTCAGTAGTTTATAAATTAATTAAAAATTTTAATAAATTAATCAATTTTTAAAAATAAAATTTTATCTTATAAATTTCATTTAAAAATTTAAAATTAAAATAATTAAATAATAAAGAATTTGTGCACGGGCGTGAACAAATTCTTTATTATTTTTTGTTTTTAATTATTTTAATTATAATTTTTTATAACAAATTCTTTATTATTTTTTGCTTTTAATTATTTTAATTTTAATTTTTATACAATTAATAATTTCATAATTAAAATTAAACTTAAAATTTATTTATAAATTAATTAAACAATTTTTAATAAAATTAATATTAACATAATTAAAATTAAAATTAAATTAAATTTTAATTTTTTATTAAAGTAATAATATTATAGTTAAAATTAAAATAAAAAACTTGTTACAGGTGTGACGTTTAAGTCACGTCCGTGATAGTTACAAGTGAAGCAAGTGGCTTAAAATTTTTGCAATGTTGTATTTGAATTAGATAGAGTGATATTAGATATAGAATTTAAACTCGTTTCAAGGGCAGGGGTGGGAATTCAGTGGGGGAACAGGTCACGAGATTAGATGATTTGCCTTCTGCAGACATGTAGACAGAAGGGGTTGACAACGAATATATTCTAGAAATGGAAAGGGTTGATAAATATGAGTGGCCTAATTGGTTTCAACTTCTCACTTAAGGCTCTTTTTTGTAGGAGGTCTTGAGTTAGAGTGTTTAGTCCAATCCATATAAGTATTTAGGTTATATTTACGTTCATTTTACATATTCATTCATTCATTTTAGTATAATTTTAGGTTGATTTATTTATTTTCATTGAGTTTGTTATTTATTTTATCTTTTCTTGTTTACCGTGGAGAAGAATTTACAACTTCAAAAAAATGCAGCAGCAACATGAGGAAAACAACGTAGCAGAGGAATAGGAGGAGCAAAAAGCCATCAGCACGTAAGAGAACAAAATACACAAGGGCTGGTGAGCAGCCAAAACAACGTAGCAAGGTTTACAAAAGAAAAGTCAAAAAAACGCAGTGGAGGAAGACGTTTTGGGGAGGCTAGGTTTTTAATTGGTGAGGTCTTTAATTTGTAAGGGGACTAGACATTGAAGGCACGCGCACGCAAGGGCTACCACAGGCACCAAGAGCGCTGGAGGCTGGATGAAGACCATGCACGCAATTGAGAGACTTGGACGCTGGAGCAGAAGGAAATGCACGCATCAGCCAAAGACGACCTGGACGCACGTAAGCACGAGAACCGACACTGGGAGGGACAAAACAAAACCAGTTCTTCGTTCCTTACTCCTCTAATGTTTATTTTCCTTAATTTGATATTTATTTTGTTGAACGTGAACATGATTGAGTAGATTTCTTGTTAGGTTTCAAAGATGGGATGTAGTTTTCGAATTTCTACATGATTTGATTCT
>JAOTAY010000003.1:3276380-3305349 GCA_025629805.1 Erythroxylum baracoense | reverse complement strand
AATGACTAGATTGGTCTTTGAGAAAAAAAAGCTGACGAGTAAAAAGCTGTTCACATCTTTAGTGATAACGGGACCAGACCAAGGTGTCCGTATTTATGAAGCAAACAGAAAGCTGAAAGATCGATAGAGAATCAGATAATTTCTTCTCCGGATCCCCAGCCATTTAGACCATAATAAAACTGAGTGAAGAGCCAGAACCTGCTGAAGATTACATGAACACCAACAATTTCACTTGATAGTTTGTAGTCCGTTTGCACTACACTTTCTCAGTCCTCAGATCAATCACTAAGCTTTCAATTTGCTAAATCTTTGATTCATTTTCCAGGAGGAGCTATGGTTTCATCAGATGCTTTGGATGCCTTAGTATGAGATTGGACAATGCATTCTTACATGAGATATCAAAATCTCACTCCATCAAGTTTTATTATTCTCATCAAGGATGAATTCAATTTAGAATCTTTCTTTTTTCCTTGTAAAACTAGAACAAGAACTCATTCTTGATTTTCTCGAAAAGATTCAATATAATTTAAAATCTTCTTCATCATTATAACTTTTATATTTATCTAGAGTTGTGCGTAGTTGGAAGTCTTAGAAAGTGTCAATGATTAAAAAATTTTAAATCAATTGATTTTTTTAGTTCTTTTTTTAATTTTTCGGTTTGACTTATTTTAATAACTCTTATTATTAAAAATCGACCAATTTATTAATTAATAAGTCAATTTCGTAAATTAATCAATTTTATAATTTTTTTTGCAAAATAATGAATTCATTGAGAGCTATGAAAGGAGTCATTACAAGGTAATGTCCAACCGTTTGAAATTATATAAGAAAAACTACAAAATCATACTATTATTAGGGGAAAGCTAGAAATATGATAAATTAAAGGTTCCATCTTCTCCTTGTAGAAAGACTCGGTGTAAACTGAGAATAAAACATATATTGATCAATTTAAACTGAAAATAAAACATATTTGATTCTTTCCTGGCTTTAAAAATTGTTTGTCAGCCCAAATCAAAATATTATGTCAATCAGTCCTTGGACATGTAAGATTCATTGTGTGTTGCATTCAAGATTAAATGAGTGCAATATAGTTATATTTGAAGAAAAGATGATCAATAGATCCAACCTAGTAGCATAGTTCACATAGAAGATCGTTAGAAATAATGATCCTAGTCTTTTGTTTTCAGCCTTCTCCTTATAGTCAACCTAGTAGTGAAAGAAGCTTTAGGAATCAAGATTCCCTTCCTTAGAACCAAGGAATGTGAGAATTGTGAGGTCTGATAGCTTTAATACAAGAAGAATTAGTGAAAGAACCATTACTGTTGAGGATTCATACAGGATTATCCATTCATGTACTATTAGGCAAGTTGTTACGAGAGTAAGCCAGGAGCCTATTAGCCCCTCTTTAAGAGAAATGTCAAGAATGGTAAGAAATAGCCTCGTTGACCCAAGCATGAACTGGTATTCTAGCTGAAGTGTTGCTAAATCATCCCTTAAATATAAAGGACTTTGAATAGACTAATAATCAAACCAAAACTAAGCGTTCTTCCCATTCTTTACTTGAATTATGATGAATGGATACACTAATTGCCTCATTCTAAGGATGTGAATTAGGAGCTAAGAGTGCTCTTATTTTTCAATAAATTTTCATTTAATAGTTTCTGTTTTTAATTAAATTTTAAATTTTTTGATAAGTAATGACAATCTTTTTCAATCATATTTCAATTTTATCTAACCTGTTTAACTTTCATTTCAATTTGTAAAGCATTGCATTGCTATTTCTCACTCTCATCTTCTTGGTTCGGTGTCATACTAATAATAGAGATTTATTATAGTACTATTTATAATTCCAACTTTAGATTTAATCCAACAATAATTTTATTTCAATCTTTAAAGAACAACTATATTTTGGAACATAGTTAATTACAGGTCGGATAATATTATTTTATATGAACTTATAAACTATTTTGCCCCTTTCTTTTTTAATATAGAATCTAAAATCTTTTTCTACGTGAAATATTATGTTAAGAGGAAAATCTAAATTAAATTAAACCTTAATATGCACATAAAAAATTTAAAAGAGGAAAATTATTGCGACATCCCACTTAAAATTGATATCAAATATCATACTTAAAAGAACGAATAAAATTATTTGTAACTAAAAACAATTATTAGTCAACTTTTAAAAAACTATTTTTCAAGCAGAATTATTATTGAACCAGTACATGGACTTGAGTTTATACTTACCAAGTTCATAACCATGATAACGCCAATAATACACTCAACATCTCTCCAAGTTTCGGGTACGAGAAGTGGTGTAAACCAAGAGTTTCGGGTATGAAAAGTGGTGTGAACAAAAAGTTTCTTCTGTATAGCCACTGTAAAAGTGCTGAACTTTTAGTGACAAGTACATGCTTCTTAAGTTGAATTGTTAGCTTTCTAAACTTTACATGTTAGATTTGAAGAGTTCCTGATATTATGATACTGTCTTTCCCTTAAAGAAGGTATTTTCTTTTGTAAGAGAGCTCCTAAAATGGATAAACATCCAAGTGCAGAACGAAAGTTAAATTGGTAAGACAAGATAATTAAAATTTAAAGGTTAAATCAATATTAAATAGTTATAAATTAGCTAAAAATTAAATAAATTTGAATAATTTAAAATATGATTGAAAGAAAGTCTCGTTACTTATCAAATAAGTTAAAGTTTGATTAAAAAATGTCTGTTAAATAAAAATAATTAATTTTATTATAATTTATAGAAACCGATTAGTTTATAAAAATAACCAATTAATTAATAAACTGTTCAATTTTTAATAACATAAGTTATTAAAATAAATTAAATCGAACAAAAAAATTAATCAATTTAAGATTTTTCTTACTTATCTTATCGAATCATTTGATTCTTTAATTATTACTTAAATCTCGTCTCTCTTCTTAACTTATCTAGATTTGCTTATTGCTAAGACTGATTATTGCACTGATTAAAATACTTATCACTATTAAATCGTCAAAATTATGTAGAGTAAACCGATTGCTTTGATCTCATGTAGCCATACAAAACACTTAACAGGGGGAAGATAAAGATTACGAAGGATCTTATGTAATCTTAATTTTGGACATTACAGGTTGTAAGTTGGATGGTTGTTCTTGTCTGCATTCTCAAATTCAGTGATCTCACGGCTCGCTTGTCATAATACTTTTTAGACTCATTAAAAATATTATTTAATTAGAAAAAAGAAAATTTCTTTTTTTAATAACAAAAAACTTATAATAACTTATGAGATATGTAATAATCACAAATTGGATTCAAATAATTATTTAAAAAATTAAACTCCGAGAATCTTGTATCATAATACACAATTTAATTTTAATATTTCTCTTACCAACAAAAGAATTCATTAAAGACTCAGAAAAGAGTGAGAATCCAATCGGCTGGGGGTTCGACAATTCCAAACAGTAAAAGCTTGTGGACACAATCTTATCGGAGGAAACCTATTCAAAGTTTCAAACACTGGGCAAAGGTGCTTAAAACAAAATGGACAGTTTAATTTGATGTAGTATTTAGAATATTGTCTTCTTCCTTTACTTCAAACATATCTAAAGTTCTGTCTTTTGTTTCCATACAACCAGCTGGATTTATACAAAAAACCAAAGTTTGATGTTTTTAGCCACTTTTACTTCACCTCAGGTTGTTCCAGGAGGGTGGGATCTACTACATAGAGTTCTTTTCTTTTTCGCAAATAATCGAATTTAATTATTGCTTTAAATTTTCTTTACATTTGAATAGGTAAATAGGTCATGTTCCTCCTGACATTTTACAGGTTTTGAGCAAAGTAAAAAAAAAGGGCAAAATAGTTACCTATTTTTGTTCTTTACAAGAGTTGAGATCCTTATGATAAAGAATAAAGGAGGTAAAATAGGGACCCTTTTTTGTTCTTTATGAAAGTCAAGAGTACATTCTTCACTTTTATAAAGAATAAAATGAAACAAAATAAGAGTTCTTTTTGTTACCTATTTTGTTACTCAAGAGGATAGATCCTGAGCATGTGCTCTTAATACGCTTACCCACGCTATAACTCTAGGTAAGAGGCATTTTTGGGTGGATTAATATATACTGAAGTTACCAATTTTTTCATTGAAACATCAACTTGTTTTTTTTAAATGGAAAAACTTGCAGCTACTATCTTTTGGATATGCACTGGGTAAACTTTCGGATTGACACAATAGCCTACAAATTATGCCAATCGGATATTCCACACTAGACAAGTCATGTACGACCTTGATCGAGAGAGCGTAGGTAGAAGGATTTGAACATAGGACCTTTCAACCTCATACCCCATACGAACAAGTACTTTTCAAATTTTTAAATAATTATTATTGGTCCAAGCCAAATAGAAAAAAAGATTAAAAGATATTTGAGTTAAAGTTCATAGCAGCGTACAATTGACTAAAATTCAACCCCTTGACATGAGTATTCTTGAAATATATGTACTTCTAGAATTAATAGATCAATTAGCTGTTAAGCTCTTCTCTTGATAAAACTTGCAAGTGGATATAATATAATAATTGGCATTTGAGTGTATTTTTAATAGATATAGTAAATTAAATCGTGCCTAATTTTTAAGATTTTTTACTTTTAATTTTGAACTTTTAAAAGTTTTCAATTTAATGACTAATCTTAAAACTTGTATAAATCAGATTAAAATGTTATTTTTTTACTGATATGATATAGTTACTAAATATTACGTAAATATTCATCTATTAGTTATATTAGTAAATATAACATTTTGATTTAATTTGTAAGAATTTCATAAAGTTAATTATTAATTTAAAAAATAAAATTTTGATAATTTTAAACTTATCATCTCTATTTACAATCGTTACTAACTTAAACAGATAATTATTAACTCATAATGCCATATGATAGTCTAATGAAAATGTATGGATGAAGATAGACATATGATATTGCATTGTCCAACCTTAAGCTTCTTATTAATGACAACAAACATGTGGAAGTGGTAAGCGATAGGTGAATGCAAATTTGAGAGTTCCACACAAAATGAAATAGTATCACGAGATCGTATCAACAATGTATAGTAACTCTACCATTTCTTATATTAATACCGAAACCAGTACGGAATTGTGTTTACAGGTGGAGAGAAGTGTCAATGTCATCAGACACACAATCGTCACGCTTGTCCCACTCCCACATTGTAGGACTGTTCTTAGCATGTGTTTCCTGAGAAGAAGGAAAGCTCAACGATCGTGGACTTTCTACAAACTGAAAATCACCTTGTTGGCTCTGAAACTGCGAGTCTGGCCAAAGAGAGAGCGACACATGAGGCGGCGAACTTGGTTTGTGAATGATCAACTCAGGTTGGAAAAACTGCCCGCCCGCAGATTCTCGTTGCAGTGAATGACCGAACCTGTTCTCAGTGTAAGCAACCATTTTCAGAAACTCTCTTTCTTCTCTAATCTCTTTAGCTCTCTGCAGCTGCCTGAATCTTTCCTGCAACAAGGCTATGGAGGAGGGGATGACAATGACGCGTTCGGTCATAACTTCCCTACCCATTTGAGAACACATTCTGAAGATACCGAACGTGATAATCTTTTTGGTTTGTGGAATGGTAAAGTGATGGTAGGATGGACGTGAAATGTCTATGTTATAAGGAGCGTTGAAGAGCATATAGTGAGTATATATAGGATGTTATTGTCCCAATATAATTCCAACGAGAATCGGCAAGTGAATCAAAGTCCAAAGAGAAAAAGTTGACAGGGCAATCTTAGAGGTTTCTTGGTTGAGAGTGCATGAGGAAAGAGGCAGAAGAACTGCAGGAGTAGAAAAGGGTCGAAAGAAGAGTCCAAAACAACGTTGAAATTAGCAAATGGAAGGGTCTGTTTGGAGGAATATATTATCTATGTTCTGTCGACTTTGGCTCCAATCCAATGCCATTGCCACGTTCTTTGGATGCCTTTTTTTGAGGCTTTTTATCAAATAGCGATCAAATGGCAGATACTCTAGTTCCTCTACCTTTTGTTTTTGCCCTTTTGACATTGTGAAAGGGCTTCTTTTCCCTTGTCTTTCTATAGATGCAGTAGGTAGTGATTTCTGAATCAACTTTTCTAATGTCAAATTATGTATATGATATAATGAAAAGGCAAATACTTTGAAATTTTGTGAAGTCTTTTCATGGTTTTGTTTACATATAGATTTGACTTGTTTTTCAAAAGAGTACATAATATTTTAAATTTACTAAAATTCTTGAAATGATTTTTGATTTATCATGTTCTTTATAGTAAGCTTTTGACATTTTCACCCTTAAGATTATATTGTATATTGAGTTTTCACATGAAGCCGAGTGTCCTTTTGTCCTATAATTTCCTTTTCACCATCAATATACCTTGAACCTTCCAAAATTCCTTTACTTGAAATGGGATTCTTAGGATCTGAAGAACAATACACTTATCGATTCAAGACCCATTAGTTCATTTGGTGATGACAATAAAGGAAAAATTCTCTGCCGGATTATGAACTTCCGATTAAAAGATGCTTGAGGCGGATATGATCGTCCAATATCAAACACAAACAGAACAAAATTTAAACATAGCAGAAACAATTGTTGGGTTATTGCTGAAAAGACGAGAGTTTTTGCTGTTCACGTAAGATGCTGTTCATGGTTGGGAGGGAAATTGGTGAAACGACAAAGGTGAGTTGTGTAATAGGGTTATAGGTAGTAAGTGATCATATGGGGATCTCATAATGTTCTTCATCTGACAATAATGGATAAAGACAAGAACAAAGGTTAGGTTCCTAAACATTTCTTTCTCTCACAACATGCTAATTTGTCTTGGTTTTGTTGGCTTGATATGGCATGCATAAACCATAGGCTGTGAATGCTATTTTATTAGGTAAAGGACCGGAATTGGATGGTTCTCTTATCTATCGAAAAGGTTCTTTAATAGTATTTGTTTTGGAACTTGGAAATTGGAAGCTTTTGGAGGGGTTAATAGATCGAGGAGATGAAAATAGATAAAGTTGCGCGTAATTTTAGACAAAGCGTGCAATTAAAATTCATATTTCTATTTCAAGGTTTGGTGATCATTTTGCTTTGGAATAAAGTATTGGAAGGCATATGCTGAAAATGAGGTGAATAGTGGTAGCCCACTATTGTTAATTTGTTAATTCTTGAAGGGAAAGATGGTTGAAAGTTAAGTTTAGGCTATGTTTTATTAGTCGTAAGGTTTATAACATAATGTAATGATTTATAACAGAATAAAACGTAAATGAAAGTAATATTAGAAAATTATTATTTAGAAGAAATGAAGAGTTTATAATGTAATATATTAAAATATTATTTATCATTTTAAATTTTATTCTAAACCCTCTAAATTGGAGATAATTTATTTTTACTGTTTACGATGGAATGAGATATAATGTGAAACCTTCCCCTTCCATCCTATTCTATTTCATTTTATTATAAACTCTAAAAAACGATGAAGTAATATTATATTTCATTCTATTCCATTAATAACCACTCAATCAAACGTAACCTTAGAGTTTTCTGATCTTGTAACAATTTATATGGCTGTCAATATCAAATATTATTTTGATTAATTTTTAAACTTTATAAAATAATTACCCAGTTTTTGTATAATTAAAATTTAGTTTCTTTAACTATATATCCAATTTTTTTCTAATTTATAATTTTCATCTAATATTTTTAGTATTTATTTTTTATATGAACTGGTACAATAAACACAAATTGAAATTTTATAATATCTAATAAGATACAATCTATTTTAACGTCAAAATTTTTTGTTATGATACACATTAGTCAGTAACGACCAATACATTACTGATGCATAAAACATTAGTCACAATAATGTAATTATGAGAACGAACTTAGTTATAAACCCAACCTAATATTTATGCTCATTGTTTACCATTTCATGCGGTTTCTTAAGTCATCGGCAACACTTGTTAATGTACAAAACCCAGACGTACAATGCATAAAATTGTCATCTAGGAGCCAAAGCCCTGCGAAACAGGGATGACAATAAAGTGAGCCTGGGCTGACAGTTCTTATTAGAGCCCATGCTTGAGCCTGAGATTCGATTAGGCTTGACGTAGTTAGGCTCGAGACAGTGTAGTTCGAGTCCGACCTGAGCTAAAACTCATGCCTAATTTATTTTTTATTAAATAAAAAATAAAAAATGACTTTATTTTTTACAACATTTGTCATCTCTATTGAGAAATACTAGTTGAAAGTAATAAAAGTCATATTATAAAGTCAGAAATGCCTTTCAGGAGTTTAGACAATTCAAATGCTAAAGAGGTTAGAAAGTTTCGTACTAATCAAATATTGGCAATTGCAGTCGGCAAGCTTTTGGGCTTCACATCTCACCAAACATGTTCTAAAAGGAAAGCAAAAATGAAGAAGACGTGATGGAGTGCAGTCCAACTCCATCAGGTCTTCTTTGGCGAGCCTGTGCAGAGGCTCAAAGCCCAACAAACCCAACATTTCAATACCTCTCTTGAAGGACTTTCGTCCTCGGAAAAGAGGCAACCTGAAATTCTGAAATTCAAGACCCAAAACCAGGGAGAAAAAAGCACCACACCCAGTGATAAGAGTGAGCGTCTGTGAAGAACCGGAAGATGAACACTGATATCACAGCCTCCACCAAACCCGAGTACCCGGTGATAGATCGCAATCCACCATTCACAAAGGTTGTTGGCAACTTCAACACTCTCGATTACTGCCGATTCGCCACACTCACCGGCATCTCCGTCACTGTCGGCTATCTCTCGGGTAACTTTCTCTTCTGTTGTAGTATGTGCCCATGTAGTTTTATGTCTAATAAGTGATCTTTCGGTGAATTCGTTGCAGGAATTAAGCCGGGTCTAAAGGGTCCATCAATGGTGACAGGAGGATTGATAGGGCTAATGGGAGGGTTCATGTATGCTTACCAGAACTCTGCTGGTCGGCTCATGGGGTTCTTCCCAAATGATGGTGAGGTTGCTCGTTACCAGAAACGAGGTTTTAACAATTAGGGCCTCGTCAAAATTTGATCTTTTCATGTTTACAGACCATGGTATTGAATTAGTTATCCTAATAATTGGGTTGGTCTTCATTTTCGCCCTTTTTGGGTTTAAGACTGTTGAATTTGTTTAATTGTATTTGATAACTGTGGTTCATTTAGAATGATTTCGGAATTTTGGATGTATATTGAATTTCAACTTTCTACCAAGGGATTTGTTCCACCTTTATTTGGTTGGACTTATTGGCCTAGTATGTCTGAGGGATGAATTCCATTACTTTGTTGCTTGCAGCTTAGATTTAGTCTATCCACTATTATTGTTGAAGAAGTTAGCTTTGTGGGTTTTATGGTTCTTAGCTGATTACTGTAGTGATTGGACATTATGCAATGTCCTGGGTAATAGTTTATAGGTCCCCATGCAGGGTTACCGGCTAGACGATCTGATATATCTATTGCAGAAGTTTGTTCAGGTTTTTTTCTGAGTTTGTCTCACTGTCCTTTGATAAATATTATGGCTGGAGAGACACTGTTGGCATATAAATTTGGAAATCATCATTATCCAAATAAAAGAATGTAACAATTACCTTAATGAAGCATTCTTTTATAGGTCCCCAAATAGGGTTACCAGCTAGACGAGCTGATATATCTCTTACAGAATTTTGTTCAGGTGTTTTTCTGAGTTTTGTCTTACTGTCCATTGATGAAGCTTATGGCTGGAGACGCAATGTTTGCATATACATTTTGGAAATCATCATTATCCAAATAAAAGAACGTAACAATTACCTTAATGAGGCATTCTTTTATAGGTCCCCAAGTAGGGTTACCGGCTAGACGAGCTGATATATCTCTAGCAGAAGTTTGTTCAGGTGTTTTTCTGGGTTTTGTCTCACTGTCCATTGATAAAGCTTATGGCTGGAGAGACACTGTTTGCATATACATTTTGGAAATCATCATTATCCAAATAAATAATGTAACAATTACCTTAACGAAGCATTCTTAACTCTTGGTTGCAGTTTTCTTGCTATTTTGATGACATTTGCTTACCTCTCTTGGACTTGCAGAATATGTTTCGATACTGTCATGATTCAGCATAGCAGTGCATCCTTCAAAACTACTAGCAAGAGAGCATTTCTCTGTGTATCTCATCGATTTCATTATTATGCGTGGTTTAGTTTGGCTCTATTGGTTCAAGTTTAAATACATTGCAATGCAGTGAACTACCTTTTTTTTTTTTTTCAATACCTCGTTTTCGCTTCCTGAAGAGTATGAGTGGTTGCTTAATGGAAATAGATTTTGATTACATCCTAGCAGGAATTAAATGACATTTCTCAGTGTCGAACAAGTTGGTGCCTATCAGCTTCAAGTCGTGCCTTTACCATCCTTCTCTTAATAATTTGTCGCTTGCTACATGCATTAATGCTTGAACCCTGTTGTCTTTGTACATCCTAGCATATGATGCCTAACAAGCACCCCTCTGATGGCTTATATGCTTGTAACTTGCTTTCACTGTCTTGACTTCCTGACAATACTAGCCTTAGTGCCTCTTTGTTCACTTGCACTCTTTTTAGTATTCAATCAACGGATACACGAAATAGTTTGTAAACTACGCGTTTCAAACTAACTGATATTAAGAGACTCAAAACTTTCTACTATCCGGTCAGCTTACGTTACAAGTCTTCAGTGAGTCATAGCTCCAATCCAATACCTGGATTCCCATTGTTGTCCTCTTTCGTTTTTTAACAGGAGCAGCCACGAGGAATGAGAGATAAGGAACTAGCGGATACAGGACCAAGACAGACCCTTCAAGAACAACAAACTCTTAAACTAGAAAATAAAAGTAAGAAGTCATCACAGAAATCTAAAGTAAGCAGTGACATCATCCTCCCAATTGCGTATATTTTGTTTTCGTAAGTCCACATGTAATAAAATGTACTAATCAAGTCTAATTAATTTAATGTTTTAAGAGCTAATCTAAATCAAGCCTTGGAAGGTTCATCATAAACTATGTGTTTGCGTGGAGTAAGCAACTTGAATATGATCTTAGCTTAGATATTATAATTATGTCAAACATACTATTGTTCGAGATTCATTATTGCACAACTTGGCAATAATTAGGTTACCTTCCTGATTAATGCCATAAAAATGTAGATGTTTCAGTAAAAATGCCATATTAATTTATATCAGTATTGATTCGAGATTAATCAATCAAACTCTGGAGTTTGACAATATTTGAGATCCAATTAATTATAATAAATTAGTCATAACAGAGACTGTTCAACCTGATATTAATATATTTAATTAGATTTAATTGAACTCACATTTACATATTCAAATACAATCAAAATTAAACTCGAATTAAAATAATTAAGTTTAATTTACTAATCAAAACTTTTATAATTATTATTCTTTCAGTGTATGATAAATAAATTCTCACACTACATTCAATAATTCATAATTAATATAATTTGTGGTGCGGTGGGAATAAGTACTTATTTACAGCAGTTTTCAAACGCAGTCACATGTTTGGATTTGCGGACGAACAACCGGAGGTTGGAAAAAAGTGCTTCTGCAGTAGAAGTCGATAAATAGAAAGAAGGTTGCAGTAGGAAAGTGTTTCTGCGATAGAAATTCTACTTTCCGTTAATAACCTTCTGATAATTATTATTTTCCATTATACCCTCAACTAATAGAAAGCAAGTCCAACGTATTTATAATTTATATTTATATGATTAATAATATATTTTTTATGAAATATATTATTTACTAAATTTATTTTATTTATATTTTTCTTATTTTAATTTGATATTTTATTATTTATAATTTTAAATTTATATGACTAATAATATATTTTTTAATTATTTATGCAACAATTAATAGTTTATTAAATCAATAGACTTTTCAGTTATTTTATCCTTTTTCAGCAACCACAACTGCACTTGCCAAACACTTATTTTCACGTTTCAGCAATTACTAAAACGGCAATCCCAAACACATATTCAATAAGTACTTATTATTTCAATAGGTTAATTTCAACAGGTTATCAACCACTACCATTCTCTCGACGAAACGTAATACTTAAATATGACACCTAAAAAGTAAAAAGATAAGGAAGGAATATAACAGTCATGCCTATCTTGATCTTTACATGAATCATCGGGGTATATCTAATAGGTGGCTTTGCTTTTCCAATCCAACCTTAATCCCACCATCAATCATAACTTCCTTTTCCTCTGTTCATTCCATTCTTTGGTACTTAAGATAAGCCGAAGATTCTCCTTTTTCCTCACTGCTTTCGACAAACATCATTTCCCAATTCTCAAATTCTGTAGTACACGATCTCCAGGAAAGGCACTGGAAGGTACTAAATTGTATAACTATTCCCTGTTCAGTGGAGCATGGGTGCAGTAGCAATTGTAGCTGTTTTTGTCCCTTCCATTGTATTCTTCTCTTACCATTTTTAAAAATCCTCTTAACATGATACTTAGAATCACATTGTTCAAATAAGTTAACATAAAAACGATCGATATTATTAAATTCGCTTTATAGGAAAATTAATAATTTATTATATTTTTTAAATTATTAATATTTATGAAATTGAGAATAGTTTATAAAAATAGCAGTAGGTCATTTTAAATTTTAATTTTATTCTTCAGTTATTTAGTTTAAAATAATAGGATTATTTTGACCAAAAGGGTTCATGACGTTATTATTTAATAACGCGTTGCACGCATCAGTAAAGCAAAGCAAAGCAAACCCACTAAGTCGAAAAGGACTGATGACAAATAAAGCTGCAATGCTAATTTAAGTACCAGTTGCTATTCTAAGGCAGGCAAACGAGTTGAGAAGGACCCACCGAGCAATCACGAGGATATCGAGTTCATCGAATCTTTTATTTTAATTATTTTTATTTTATTAAATTTAATTTATATAAATTTATATAAATAAGATTTAATTGAATTAAGAACACAGAAGATTTGATCCTATATTTCATATGATGCATTTCTGTATTTCACGTGTTTGATTATGATGATTCGTAGACCAACTAACGGTTGGCATTTAGATTATTTGTTCCGTTATTTTATACTTACTTTATTTATTTATTTTTATAAATTTCATTGAATAGAGGAACGTTAAAAGCAGAATAATAAAAATAGATGATGCTGGGCATAATTGCCAGGTGTTGGTTTGTGACTGATAGCTGGGCCATAGGAATGGCGGTGATGTAACAGATGTACTATATTTACACCTTTTTATCGTGGTTTTACGCGCAGCCGAGTAGGATAGGATAATCTTCAACAAACGTCGAAGCGGTCGGAGGATCCCACACTATATTAATGTTTTTATATATTATATTTATCGCATACATATATTTATTATTTAATAAATTAAAATATCAAAAAATATAAAATAATCATGTATACTTTTATCACGCGTGTGTTTGTGGCGCACATTAATTTATTATTCAATAAATTTAAAATATATTATAGATTATTTATATGTTTGATTCATTAAATAATTAAATTCATACGTTACGTAAAATATAATATGCAAGTTTATTCCCAATATTTTATAAGCCCTAAATAAAGTAAAAAGAAGTCATATTTTCTCTTTTAATTGTTTGTGAGTGGTAAAAATAAACTTTCGTGAAAGATAAAATAAAACAAAATAGAGATAGATTAAGAATAAACTCTAAATAGGTGTTCTTTGTACCCTTGCTCAATGTCAGGCTTGATAATATGTAACACTCACGTGATTAAAATATACTAACAGAAGCGATTCGCCACGTTATTGATATTAGCAAAAAAACTTAACGTGGAATTATTTTTTCTAAAAGTTTAAACTTTTAATCTTTGAATTAATATTAAGAAATTTGATATTTTTTATAATTAAGCGTGTAATATGTGACATAAGATAAACTGTATGTGGTAAAATAAAGCAAATTTAGTAATTTTAGCGGGTGGTCAGAAGGTGGGGTGGTCTGGTTCAGCTTCCAGGTAGGCGAGCTTACTCAAAGATTGCCACTAATTCTTAACGTATTCACAGCAGTGCCATTTCACACGCCCATACGGCGGGTCGGGTCACCGGTGTCCTACGTTACCAGTTGCTCACTCGTTGACTTAATTAATCTGAGTCCTCTCCCCTCCCATGATTGGCGGTTTTGTAGTTATTTATTATCTAATTATTATTTGGCCCAAATGATAATGTATTTAGTAATTAATAATATAATTAGTTTAAATCATTAAAAATACGTCTAATTAGAGTCTAAAAATATGTTTAATTTAAAATTTATTATTAATAAATGACGTAAATTTTCTTTTTAAAAATATTTCATTTTCAGATGAATTATTTATCAAAATTAGACGATTTAATTATTTAATTAATGCCAAATACCCTTAGTTCAGGTTCCTGACTAACTTAAAACAACAAAGATGGGCATAAATGAGAATAATACGATGTTTGACTAAATTCAACAATGTAATTTATTTTAATAATAAATATATAACATGTTTTTAAGTGATAAGTATTGTTACATCTTAATCAGTATAGTTTATCGTATAATTGTCTGATTAGTATTGGAGTTGCTTCAATCAATGTTGTCTTCTAGAATTTTGTCCCTGGTGCACGTTACGTTGACAAGTTAACGAATTAGGTGACCAATGAGATTTGTCAGCACCATGAAACCTTCTGATTTAATTATTTTGACTTGGATAGAACAGCATTACAAACGTTGACAACTCAACATTAGATATCTGTTTTTTACTTTATTTGAAATCTTTTTAAATTTACTAAATAAAAATATCGCGTGTTTCTTATCTTGTGGCCTCTTTCGGAGTTCTTTTTTTTTAGGCTTAATTTTTAATACTCTACACTTATTTTTTCACGAAGATTATGTGTATCAGAAAGTCTTAAGATCATAAATTCTATTTTCAGTCGTTATTAAACGAAGAAAGATCGGAGAATGTAAATTCTTAAAAGGTAGGCATGTTGAGGAAAAAGGACTTTCGGCTAACATACTTGAAATTTACGGTCAATCTTTGCTTATCTTTGAACTCTAATAGATGATATGTTTTATCAACTACTTTGATTAATATATAGGTTGAAAACTCGTGATACAGTTCCAATAAGATTTATCGGTGAAATATTTTACAAATTACAAATTTACAGTGAAAAGAGACTTTTTTAATTCACTGGTGTAAACAGCGCCATATGCGTTAGTAATGTACTCTCCGTGTGCTCTTAGACCAGATGTAGCTCTAGATTTTTACTCTTAACTTATAAGTTGTTATATTTTTACTCATATATTATGAATACGCAAGAATTGGGTCAAATTGAAAATTTAAAAAATAGAATCTAATATAAAATTTGTTCGGACTTCAAATTAGATTAAAACATTTTTTATTTTTTAATTTAAAGTAGATTTCTTGCATTCAAATAAAATTTAAGATTTGATTAATTGAAATTTTTATTATTTCAATTTTATCTTTACCTATTTATGAAGTAAGATGTTAGTAATAATATGTAAATTGTGTGTTTTAGATAAATTATTTAACAAATTAATGGACCGATCAGATTTAGCCTATTGTTAATATTATCTTTATTTATTAATAATAATTTATAAATTACATATTTTATTATCAGGCAACAATTTTTGATGAGTAACCGTTCTCTTTTCAGAAACCATACGCTTGTCTTTTCACCGCAGCTCAAACAACTAGAGGACAAAGAAGAGGCTTAAAGAAGTGAACGTGCCATGCTCTAGAGACAGGACACGCAGACAAATAATATCAACTTGTTTCAGCCATCCTTCGCTCTCGTGTCATGGAAACCAGCAGGGGTGACATAAGCCATGTGTCTGCTCGGAATCTTTTTCTAGTGAGGATAAATGATTTCTGAACGAGTACGTGCATAGCTTGAATAACATTTCTTGCTTAACAAAACAAGTAAGTCTGATAAGCTCCATTGAAGAGTCTCAAGTAATCAAAATCACCCTACATTGCACAAACTTCGTCTGAATTAATGTGGATGAATAACACAGATTATCCTTTTCCATATTCATAAACTAGCTACTAGCAGTCTAGCAGGTTCCAAAGCTGCAGAACAGATTGTCGGCAGCTTTTTTTTGCTTTACCCGATATATTAAAGTCTTCAAAGTACGGTAGTCCATTGGTCCCCACGAAAGTCAATGTTTCACTGGAGATTGGAGATCCCGCCGACCACAATAGAGGAGTATCTTCTACGCACGCCTGTCTGGCACTTCCGTGTAAATAAGTGAAACTTCAGGGGCACCTTTTCAGAAGGTTCACGAATAAAAGATGATAACAGCGTGATGATATCTTGTAACATTTCTTTTCTCTCTTACAAGATGTCTCTCAGTTGGTTAGAAAGGAAGAGGATCTCAGAGAACAGCTAAAACTCCAAAGAGTTTTTTTTTGGAGAGTTTAAGGTAAGCAAGGGCTGAATTCTGCTAGATTAATCTCTTCTGTATGACGTGGGTTTTGCATAAACTATGTGTTTCTGGTTTTTGTTGGTTGGTCTGGGGTATGATTTGTATTATTTTTTATGCTTGTCTGCTAGCATTTTTAGGAATTAATCAGTTTTAGAACATGGGTAAGCGTTAAGTTTTCATTGAAGTGTCATTTCTTGCCTTGGTTAAGTTGTTAAAGAGGAAAGTCTAAGTCTTTAGCTGTTTTCATTTTGTCCGGTTAATGTTTGCTTATCACATAACTACGGGCTCGTGCCTTTTTCTTTTTCAATCTCAATGAAAGTATGGAGTTTTACTTCCTTTTTCCAAAAACTACATCATGTATTGGCTTATTTATGGTACCTATTGTTCTCGATTACTAATGTTGCCCTTCATTGATGGATATATTTTGTTTGTTTTGGATAGAACTTAGAAGTTAGATTTGAGACTTATTTCATGAACTCTGGTGGGTATTAAGTTTAACGACTAGTCCCTTCGTTTATCTCTCTGCTTTTACCTCTTTCTCTCTTTTTTTTTCCTTCTGATTTTGCCTTTCCGTGGCCTGAATGCCTTTTTTCTTGGTGAAGAGGTTAATGAGCATAAGGTTTTGGTATTATAAATTTTAGGACTTCTTAGAGTTTCTTTAGGATTAATGGCATGGATTCTGATTCTCAGAAATGGTGTTTGGACGGTTGATGATAGAGGTTGACTTTCTATCTACTTGTTAGCTTCACTTTTCTCGTTCCGGATAATCAGTTGACTTTCAACCAGTGTGCAAATGTAGCTTAATCTTAACGAGGTTACTTTTGTTGTCAACCTAAGTCTGCCTGTTTCAACCGTGTATTTCTCTCGTGATTCCTTTTGGGAAAAAAGTTGCAACAAAGGACTACTTGCTGTTAGACGCTGGAAGCTGCGTCAGAGTTGGAGATCTAACCCTCTGACCATATTATCTTTTATCTTAAAGACTTTTCAACTTTTTATTTCCAATTTGTGTTCTTCTAAAGTAGCAAATGTCATACTTTGTTTTGTTACAAGTTTTTAATTAAATTTTTGCTTTGTTTTGTTACAAGTTTTCAAGTCAAATTTTGCTTTCATTATCTTCTCAATTACAATTCCTCTTCACAGTTGTCTCTTTCTGCATGCAGATATACCTACTTCTGGTTCTAGTGTCTTGCAATTTTCAGGGTCTTTTCAGTGACAGATTGTCTTAGTTGAATGGTCTTAATGAAAATTGTTTTCTCTGAAAAAAATTTTCTTCGTCTGGCATCAGATTTTCTCTTCTGAACTTCTGTGCTCGGTGACACAATACAACTCTAGGTTAATTCATTGCCTTGGTTGCCTCACCAACTAGCTAATTAGACGCAAGCCCCTTCTTGGACGGATTCCTCCTTTTGCTCCTCAGCCTATGGTAACCATCACCACTGCTCATTGACTTCTTTTTGAATCTGAACAAAGATGGGATGAGTGTATATACGTTACTGGCTCCTGCGTATTCGTTGCTGACAATCAAGTTTCTTCATGAAATAGTATGGGGGCGAGTTTATGCCTTCTCAGATATTTCATTTCCCTGCTTCTTGTGCTTGCCTTTTGATGTTGACCAAGTGCCTTAGCTGCAGAAACATATTTACCATTACAGTTTTGTTCGGTCAGTTGCTTATATGTTGATAATATGATTGTGTTTTTGGTGACTGCCTGCTCCTTGTGTGTACCTTTGTTGATGACTAAATGCCTTAGCTACTGAAACATATTTACTGTTACTGTTTAGGTAGCCCAATTTTTTGCTTATGGAATCTTGATCTTTATGGTCTGCTTACTGCTCTCTTTTCTTTTATTCCTGCCTACTCAGGTTCCTTCAACTATAGCGTTCTCTTTTCTCAGTAGCGTTTATTTAGTTTCAACAGATGTATTGTTTTTGTAAACTCTAATTGCATTTTCTTTCTGGCAGGTACATTGATAAAGGACTGACAGGTCGACTACAAAAATTTATAGCGGTGCAGAGAATTGTGTTTGGAACTCGTCAGTACCTTACTGCCTAATGATGGCTGCGAATTAGCATTCAGTTACCTTTTTGGAAAGTCGCTGAAAAAGATCAGACAGAACTGCTCCATTATTTGCGACATCATTCAGTTGGAATTAGATGCAAACTTCCCAGAAACATCACACTTCATCCAGTATCCAAGGATTTTACCATCAAACTGGGCAACAAGTTGATCCATATGGTTTATCTCATTTCCAAGTCGTGAACAGCAATGTGTTCTCAGATTCTGGTAGTCAAGGAACTAGTATCTCTTTTGAGACCTTCAAGGAAGAATACTTTACCCTTGAATCATCTACAGCAACCAATGGTTTTGTTGTATATGATTCTCCTGCTGCCAGCATCTCTTCCAACAGAAGTCCTTTTTCACCTCAAGTTTCACAATCTTGCCCCTCAGATCATCACCGTTCCCCTGACAACGTATATGGATCCCCAGTAAGTCGTTCATCTTCTGCTGATGACAACAGTGTACTGAAGCAGAAAATGAGGGAATTAGAAGTCTTCTTGATGGAGCCTGAGTCTGATGTGACAAACAGCTATGACTTCTGCTTCCTGAATGGGATCCATCATGCAAATCCAGTGGCATGTTCAGATTGGAACAAAATGGTGGAAATGATCCCTAGTTTAAATCTCAAAGGTGTGCTTATTGCCTGTGCTCAAGCAGTATCGGACAAAGATATACAGAGAGCTGCAAGTTTAATGCACATGTTGGATCGAATGGTTTCAGTCGCCGGAGATCCAATACAACGAGTGGGTGCTTACATGTTGGAAGGGCTTAGAGCTAGGCTAGAATTTTCAGGTAGTGTAATTTACAAAGCTTTGAATTGTGAAGCACCAGTGGGCTTAGATCTGATGACTTACATGGGTATATTATATCAGATCTGCCCTTATTGGAGGTTTGCATACTTGTCAGCTAATGCTGCAATTCGAGAAACTGCGACACATGAACCTGTAATCCACATCATCGACTTCCAGATTGCACAAGGCAGCCAGTGGATTCCACTAATTCAAACACTCGCAAATCGGCAGGGTGGGTCACCGGTGATTCGCGTAACCGGTATAGACGATTCCCAATCCTTTCATGCTCGTGGTGGAGGATTGCATGTTGTAGGCCAAAGACTTTCGGATGTTGCTCGGCAATACAATGTGCCATTTGAGTTCCATGATACGGCCATGACATGCTGTGAGGTCCGGCGAGAAGACCTTAGAATCCTGCCTGGTGAAGCTGTGGTAGTGAACTTTCCATATGTATTGCACCACATGCCTGATGAGAGTGTGAACACCACGAATCATAGAGACCAGCTGTTGAGACTAGTCAAGAGCTTGAATCCAAGAATCGTGACACTTACCGAGCAAGAGTCCAACACCAATACCAAGCCATTTTATCCGAGATTCATCGAGACGTTGGATTATTATACGGCTATGTTTGAATCAATTGATGTGGCTCGTGCTAGGGATGACAAGCAGCGGATTAATGCAGAGCAGCACTGTGTGGCGAGGGACATTGTGAACATGATTGCTTGTGAGAATGATGAGAGAGTTGAACGACATGAACTTCTGGAAAAGTGGAGGGTAAGATTTTCAATGGCTGGTTTTACACAATATCCGTTGAGTTCCTCAGCTAGTGTTGCTATTAGGGAATTGCTGAAGGAATATGACAAGAACTACGGACTTGAAGAGAGGGATGGAGCTCTTTACCTTTGGTGGAAGAACAGGCCCATGGTAACCTCTTCTGCATGGAGATGAAGACCATACTCATGATATTTTTCCTGACACCTGTAAATTTCGTCTTGCCAGGTTTACTGCTCTAAATATATCAGACACGGTAGTAATGTTTTGTGCTCTTATAGGATTCAGATTCTAGTTTAAGATAACTACTTGACAGTTTCAAAATTCATTGTACACACCCACCACGAAATGAATCAGAAGTCAGGTTTTTTTTTAATGTTTACTTCAACATATGATGTTTCATGTTAAGATCATCCCTCCCCTCCTTATATTCAATTATATTTTCCAACTTATAGGTATGCAATCTCAATCAGGGCATTTCCTCCCTTTGGACCAACTTGCATACGATCTGATCAGTAGTCAAGGCTCGAATTAACTAGGATTGAGATCGGGATCGAACTTTAAAAAAAAAAATCAAGTTTACTCAAATTTTAAGTTCAAATGCTCGACTTAAAATTTATTTTGAGATAAAATTTAACTAATTTGTATAATAATTTATTAAATATTATCAAAAAAACTAATTAATCTTTGTCAAGTAAATTTTAAAAATATGGATTAGATATGAAATAACTTTTACTAAAAAAAACTCATGGCAAAGGAGTAATAAGAATCAAGATTATGGTCTATTTTGCTTAATAATTTCCCTTTTTCTGTTGCTTTCTTTATTCTGTAAAATTATTTTTTCCTTTGGTTTCATGAATTCACAACAATGTATTCGCATTATCTTTTACTTGGATTTTAATATTTAATTCTCAAATCTTAAAAGCACATGTCGTTTAGTGACGTCTAGTGCCGAAACGTCATATTCCCCAAGAACTTGAGAGCTCCAAGGTTGAATGTGCAAAAAGCGAGTGATAAGGCCAAATAAATGGCGTCAAATTCCGTGATATCGGCGAATTTTTTTCTACAAAACGGCCAAAGAAGGGCCGTCACCAACTGACCCCTCAGACCCATCACCGAGCTCCGATCAAATCGGATTATAAAGGCCCCTGTTTCACTTTTGTATTGCTCTTTCGTTCTCTTGTTACAGATTACTACCCTCAACGTAAAAGGTGAGTCTTTATCGTCTTTCTCATTCTCAACATGCTTTCTTTGACCAATCCCATTTCCCATTTGATCTTTTAAATTTTGGGTTGTTTTTTGTTTTGTGACTTCTGATTATGTTTCAATAAGGGTCAGTTGATTTGCTGGGATTTATGGAGTAATGGTAAATTCTTCTATTTACCGGTTCTTTTTGTTTATGCATGCTAATGTGCGTGTCTCTGAAGATACGGTTTGGAGATTGGTCTCAGGAGAACCTTGTGTGTATCCTGTGGTATATATTTTTACCATTACTATCCTGCATGGTCGTTTATACATACGTACTTTCATGATTTTTGTCGAGCTTGATTTGAAATTTAAGGATCTGTGGTCACTTTTATGTGAATGGTATTGAAGCTTTAGTCTTTGTGTTTTTTGTTCCTTTTTAGATGTTTATTTTCATGAGAGTTGGTATTTGCTTGCAGAAGAATTAGTCGAAATACAATCAAGATTGTGAATTTGTTTAGTGACTAGAAGAGGACTGGACAAACATGGAGGAGCAGTCAGAAAAGGCATTGATGAGGAATTTGCAAAAGGAGCAAGAAAGGGAAAGACGGCGCCTGCGGGACAGACAAAGAAGACAATCTATGAGTGTTGAAGAGAGGGAGAAACATCTTGCTAGAAGGCGTAGGAATTATCAGCTCCGGAGGCAACAAGCTGAAATTGCTTATTTGGACCCTCAACCCAATCAAAGTATTGCAAGTAAGGATGAAATTCTTATGCCCACAACTAACGAGTGTTGTGAGATGATTTCTAGCCCCAGTGTTACTATTCAATGCAATGGCCTTGCCCAAGTTTCCACAGATCAAAGGCAACAAATGCTAAGTGCAGATCTAAAAAATTCTGTTGGTAAGACTTTTAGTTGATTTCACTGCTTCCAACATGAAAATTATAAACTATATTCTAAATGAAAAAGATGACGTACCCATCATCTTTTTTTCTTTGGTTTTTTTTTGTAGCCCTAGAAGTTCCAGCTCATAAGTTCTCTCAATTGCCTATGAGACCGTTGCTAAATCATATAAAACATCTTGCACGATCACTTCATGACCCAGTGGATGTTGTTACAAATCACAAAATTGCTGCAGAATTGATTTTGCAAGGAAATGCAGCTTCCAATTGTAAGTTCAAATAATGTTGCTTTCATGTTGATGATTGTCCTTTATATGCATGGTATGGAATTTAATAGGTGTAGTATATTTCGTTGTAGTTTGTTTTGTTAAAATTTTACTCATCTAAGATGCTGTTCAGGTATTCCACCCAAGAAATTACGGTTGAATCATGTCAAACACATTGCTCGGGCTCTAAATTCTGAGGTAGTAAAGACTGAAGATGCAGGTGATGAAAGTAAAACGGAAGGTACAATTCAATCAAGCATCCAAGGAGTAGATGTCTTTACTTTTGATTTGTCTTATGTGTGATTCTTTTAATCCAGTGGTGAAGAATATGCTTGAAGAACCAAAAACATTTTCTGCCAACATTGATGTAAGTGAAGATAAATGATTTCACCTTCTTGGTGATGACTGCTAGCATGTATACTCTTTTGATTAATATCTGCAAGGGATTACAAGTTGGAGAGTAATGAATTTGCAGTAATTATTTTAAACAGGCTTCTTTCCATGGTTATTGAAGAAAAGAACGATGTTGGCAAGCCACATACAAGGAATGAAATTCACCTAACTCCTTTTCGTTGTTTCTCAATGAAGTATATGTAAGTCATGATCATGCTATTTTTGTGCATCAATGTCACTAACTTGAACAGTAATACAAACTTGCTATTCATGTGAATAGTAAGCCACGTCTGGAAAGGCTGTTAAGAGGGTCGTGCAGTGACAGTTAGTTTCTGCAGTCGCTCAAACATGAGCAGTTTTGCTCTATGCCTCAATGTATACATGTTAGGTGTGCCTTCTACTGACAGTAATTCATATCAATCAAATAACTTCAATGAAAACGGCCTAAGTCTGTGTTTTGTACCTACTGATGAATCTTTAGATGGAAGTGTATGTGGTGAAGCTCACTCACCATGAATTTGGTAGAGTCTATGCGAATGTATGATGAATAATTATGGCCTTAATTTCAACTGAACATGGTTCACGGTCACTTGACCAGCCTAGCACCTGCATCCTTTATGCAAACTGTGTACATGATCAAAAGTTGTCGAAAACGTTTTACTTCTAAGGATATGAGTTGCAAGCTGTAGACTAATGATATATTTCTGCTTGTACAAAATCCTTGTCCTGTCTTCGTATATTTAGAAGTTGATGTCTTATAGCTTTGCTATTGTAAAACTGGCAGAGTCCTACTAGGCAGGTAAACTTACATCAGAAGCATAAAATTGAGATTGCTTTACAGTTCTCTTGTATTGGTGTTAAAAAGGCTCGGTTGATAAATGCACACATGCACTTCAAATCTTTATTAAAAGCTAATTTTCATCCTATATGTTCCACGGAATTTCATTGCAGAGCAAAGAAAAGGTAAGCAATGCTTCTGCAGAAAGAAGAACATGGATGTTGGATCGGACGAAGTTGGATGAATTTTCTGAAGCATGAGGGTGGAAATGCTACAGGAGCTTAATTTCATCATCAGGAACTGGTGTGTCGTTTCTTTTCCCCTTGAGCTGGTGGGTTGTTTGCACAAAGGGTTATTGGCATGAGTTTCTCAAATCCACCAGTTTGAGATGCATATCGATACTCTGATCTTTTGAGTAGAGATTCAATTTTTGTTATTGGCAAATAATTATAGCATGTCACTTATGGCTCGGTATGTTTATTGAATGTTAATACCTAATAGCTTGTGATTCCTTCAATCTTTTTCTTAGCTAGCTCCTACGTATTTGTTAAGAATGCTACTTTTTGTTAAGGTAATGACATGTAAAAACATGAATCCAGTGTGATATTCTTGTAATCACTCCCACAGACTCTGGATGCCAACTTGGTATTAGGAAGAAGAGGGTGTGTAAATGAACTATAAGCCACTAATAAAGTCTAAATATGAATTGAGGAGAAACAAAGTACGAGGAAAGACTGTACAAGCCATCATTGGACCTCCAATATTTTGACCAATCATAAATTCTAAATTTCAGATTTATTCGTGAAAAATTAATTGAAACGGACACCCTATTGCTCAAGAATCTGCATTGTCCCAAGATGCAAACTTTTCCTGCGTGAAGAACGTGACTTCTATAATAAATTTGGTTTCCTGATGTTTACTTGAAGTCTTTAATTCCGGGATTCAGTAAACCTAAGTATTAGAAGTTTAAATAAGATAATCACTTGGACAGATCTCCATTAGTTGCACTTATGTATGATAATCTGTTCGAAATTTGATCAAATTTTATTTTTTTAAAATTTCAAACTCTTTTTCGATCGAGTCGAAATTGGGTCGTGCCAAAATTGACTTAAAGCAAAAAATATATATATATATGTACTGTAGATAAATTTAGATGATTGGATTCTACGGTAATATCGGCCCACTAAGAATTACGCTTTCTGTCTTTTAATACTAAACCTCAATCACAAGATGAAATTGAAAAACCCTAATCCCTTAAACGCTGAATTGGCGGCAATATTTTTCTATAAAAGGTCACTGCCGATATTTTTATTTGAAATTAAGGAGATAAATTTTGATTAATTTATGCAACAATTTATTAGATATTATCTACTAAAAAATTCATGGCTAGGAATCAAGATTATGGTCTATTTTGTTTAATAATTTCATTTTTTCTCTTACTTTCTTTATTTTTGGAAAATTATTTTTTCGTTTGATTTCAAGTACTCACAACATGCATTTGCATTTTCTCTGACTTCAATTTCAATATTTAATTCTCAAATCTTAAAATGACATGTCGTTTCGTGATGTCTAAGTGTGAAAACATTATATTCCCCTTGAGCTCCAAGGTTGACTGTGCAAAAAGCGAGTGATAGGCCTAATAGATGACATCTAGTTATCTGAGTTTTGCAAATTATTTTTCTACAAAACGACCCAAGAAGGGTTGTCACCAACTGACCCCTCAGACTCATCACCGAGCTCTGCTCAAATCGAATTACAAAGGCTCCTATTTCACGTTCGTATTGCTCTTTCGTTCTATTGTTACATATTACTACCCTAAACATAAAAAGGTGAGTATTTATCTTCTTTCTCATTCTCAACATGCTTTCTTTGACCATTCCCCCTCAAGCTAGTGAATAGATGTTGATCATTCCCAGCTTGTAACTAAGTTCTTCAAATCTAACTCTTGCAACTGCCTTGGTAAAAACATTTGCGACTTGATTGTTGGTAGGCACAAACATTTGCGACTTGACTGCTAGTAGGCACATAGGCAAGATCAACTAATCCAGATTCCACTTTCTCTTTGATGAAATGATGATCTATCTCCATATGCTTGGTTTTATCTTAATGTATATGATTCTTTGCAATCCCTATTGTGGCCATATTATCACACCACACTTTCATTAGAGGCTCTATTGTGATTTGTAGTTCTACTAGGAGCCTCTTGCTCCATATTCCTTCACATATTCCAAGTGTCAAGACTTTATACTCTGCTTTAGCACTGCTTTTTGCAACCACTAGTTGCTTCTTACTTCTCCAAGTAACCAAGTTCCTCCACACTAAGGTGCAATAGCTTATTGTGGGCCTTTTATCATATACAAATCAGGCTCAGTCAGTATCTATGAAAATTTAAATGTTCCTTGCCCCCCTTTCTTAAAGAATAGCCCCTTTCCTATTGTGATTTAAAGATTTCAGGATTCTAAACACTGCCTCCATGTGTTCCTCTTGAGGATTGCTCATAAATTGACTAATCACACTGACAGGAAAACTGATATCTGGCTGAGTATGAGAGAAATAAATCAATTTTTCCACCAGTCTCTGATATCTCCCTGTGTCCACTGATGTACCACCCTCTTTAAGACTTAACTTATATGTTGATTCTGTAGGAGTTTATGCTAGCTTTGCTCCTAGCATCCTAGTTTCCTATAAAAGATCAAGGGTATACTTCCTTTGAGAATCTGAGATACCTTTACTAGATCTAGCCACCTCCATTCCAAGGAAATACCACCTCCATTCCAAGGAAATATCTCAAGTTACCCATATCTTTGATTTCGAATTCTTGAGCCAAAAAATTCTTCAGCTCTTGTATATCTTCCCAATCATCACCTGTAATGACAATGTCATCAACATAGACAATAAGGATAGTTGTCCTGCCATTAGTCAAATGTCGAATAAACAGGGTGTGATCAGCTTGGCATTGATAGTAATTAAAATTCTTCATTGCTTTTGCAAATCTCCCAAACCATGCTCTAGGTGACCGCTTCAGGCCGTACAGAGACTTTTTAAGTTTGCATACTCTCTAAGGGTGGTTGTTTCCTCCTAATCCCGCTGGTAACTCCATATATACCTCCTCTTCAAGATCACCATTTAAGAATGCATTTTTGACATCAAGCTGATGTAGGGAATAGTCCAGATTGGCGGCTAGTGACAAAACAATCTTAATTGTAATGAAGTTTGCTACCGGTGCAAATGTTTCCTAGTAGTCAATCTTATGTGTTTGTGTAAACCCCCTAGCCACAAGTCTTGCCTTATGCTTGTTAATACTTCCATCAGGATTGTATTTGATGGTAAACACCCATTTGCATCCCACCACAGTTTTTCCTTGTGGTAATCTGTTATCACCCAAGTTTGATTCTTCTTGAGTGCAGTTAGTTCATCATTTATTATCTCCCTCCATTTGGGGTCCTTGATAGTCTCCTAAAAATTATGAGGTAATTTTTCAGTAAATAACTGAGGAGCAAAGGTCTGAAAATGTGGAGCTAACCTGTTATAAGAGACAAACTTACTGACTGGGTGCCTTGTACATGATCTTACTCCCTTCCTCAATGCTATAGGCCAACCCAACTCCTCATAATTTGTAGCAAGTTTTGATTCATGACCTTGCTTGGAAAGTATGATGGATTTCTCCTGTTTAGTTTCACTTGCTGCTTTCTGCTCATTTTCTTGTTTTGTTCCCTTCTTTCTTGTGTAAACTCTGGAATTGTTTTTTAGTTTGTCCACCCTAGTTTTAGTATCCTTATCCTTATCACATTCACCATTTTTAGTGGAATTCTTATATGGTTGGGGGCTAGGATCATCTGCTATAGTGGGCTCAAAGGGTTGAGTGGCCTTTGAAGTGAAAGTATCAGGTCTGAGATCATCTGTTTCAAGATTTTCAGGTATGATTTGATCACAGTTAGGTGCAGAAGGTGAAAGAAAAAGTATATTTTTCTGGGATAGTGTGTCTGGTGTGCCATCATTTTTTAAAAACAGCCATTCACTCTCACAACTATCCCCCTGAATGGGTGTTTTTGGATAATAGGGTTGATTTTCAAAAAATGTTACATCCATTGTCATAAAGAACCAATTGAGAGTAGGAGAAAAATACTTGTAACCTTTTTTAGTAGAAGAATAGCCCAAAAGATACACTAATGAGCTCGGGATTCAAGTTTTCCAACATGGTAATTATGAACAAAAGCAACACAACCAAACACTTTATGAGGTAGTTGATTGAGAAAGAAAACCGAGGGATATGTTTCAAGTAATTTCTGTAAAGGTGTAAGGAAACCCAATGTTTTTTAAGGCATTCGATTTATTAGATAAGTAGAAGAAAGAATAGCCTCCCCCTAAAAATAGTTTGGAACATTTGTAGTGAGCATAATAGACCTTGCAATCTTAAGTAAATGACTATTTTTCCTCTCAGATATACTATTTTGTTGTGGTGTATTCACACATGAAGTTTGGTGTATAATACCATTAGTGATAAAAAAACTGATCAAAAGCTTGACTTAGTTATTCTTTCCCATTGTCACTTCTAAAAATCTAAATTTTTTCATGGAATTGATTCAGTAGAAAGGAGTAAAAGTTCTTAAAAATATGAAAAACTTCTGCTTTATCTCTCATGAGATATACCCAAGTCAATCTCGTATGATCATCTGTGAAAGTTACAAACCATTTGGCATTTTTCTTAGTTTTAATCCTTGATGGACCCCAAACATCACTGTGTATGATAGAAAAAGGTTTAGCAGGTTCATAAGCATGAGGTAAGTAGGAATTTCGTTTGTGTTTAGAGAGTTGGCAAAATTCACACCGAAAAGATGAATCCTTATTATTGAAAAAAGTTGGATATAATTGTTACATGTACGATAAACTAGGGTGGCCTAACCTATAGTGCCAAAGAGCAATTTCATTATTGGATGACAGAGTAGCATTTGCTTTACTCCCATTCGAGCTGCCAATGTAATATAATCCATCAAAATCCCTAGCACTGCCATTGCTCTTCCCTGACTCCAAATCCTAGAAAACACACCCATTAGAGTAAAAGTTAGCTGTACAATTATGCTCTTTAGTAAGGCTCTTCACAAACAGCATGTTGCAATCCAGACTAGGTACATAAACGTAGCGTTTGGTTAGCGTCCTCAGACACAAGGACGGAGGACAAGGACATAAAAGTTCTGTCCTCCGTGGTGTTTGCTTGCCGTCTTCGCCCATTTTTGCTCCGTCTTCAGAGGACAAAGACAAAAAATTTTGTTCCACCCAAGACTGTGGTACAGACATTTTTGTCCTAAGGACAAGAACATAACACAAAAATGAACAGTCCG
>JAOTAY010000003.1:3259317-3276280 GCA_025629805.1 Erythroxylum baracoense | reverse complement strand
CTCCAAGTTGCTCCCTCTTCTTTCCTACACAAAAATAGTCAATTCTTACCCTTAATTCGCATCAAATACACAAGAACAACAATGACAATCAAACTTAATCAGAACATACAAAATGAATCCTAAACTGGAACAATAAACAACAATTATGCTAGAACACACGTCAATTACCTGTAAAAACATATCCTAATGCACACCTATCAGTAGTCTCAGAGCTAGAGGCAGAAGCAGTAGAGGAGGAACCAAATGCACCAACGAAGGTCGGCTAATTTCAAAAAATCCTTAACCAGATGACCGCTAATTAACAAAAAATGACATCCCAAATCAACGAGCTCAGCAACCAAATTTGGCAAGTCGACAAAGAGCGGCATAGTTTGAAGAAGAGATTCCTCAATTTCTATTGAAGGAACAATTTTAAAGCTCCTTTTCCAACACCATCACCACCATCATCTCCATAAACTTTTCTTACCCTTTTACTTTTAAATTTTGTTATTTCTTTTGATTAGTTTCATTTCATTTTTTGTTGGGTTTCATGTCATTTTCTTTTGTTTGGTTTAATGTCCTTTGTTTGTTTCAATTTATTTTGTTTAGTTTGATGTCATTTTCTATTATTTGGTGGTTGACTTATCACATTAAGGACAATGTGATTTTTAAGTGTACGGAAGTAACATTGACTTTCTCAATTGCATTTTTTGCAGTTTGTTAAATAGGATGCATATTTAGATATATCATGTGCTTTATGTCAGTGATGGAACTGCATTTAAAACATTCCAATGGATATAGCCATGAGATTCAGTCATGCTAGTTGGAATTAGATTGAATGCATACTTGAATCACTTGAGTAGAAAGTGAACCATATAGAGTGATGAAAAGTAGATGGTTACATAAGCTCATTCACAAATTGACATTTGAGCGATGAGGTAGCGTAGAGATGCATAATGAGTTTTCATTTGAGCCAATGTGAGGATTGATCCTTATGACTCTATCCATAGTCATTCTATTTCTTTGTTCAGTGATACTTCCTTATGTTATTACCTTCAGAACTTGCTTTGAATTAGTTTGAGTCTACTGGATGCATACTTAATAGAGATGATTAAGGTCCTTTTTGTGTTAACCTTTAGCTTAAATGACTTAACCTTTGGATTATCCCTTGCTACCCCTGTTGAGCCTTAACCTCTTGTTTCTTGAAAACACCAAAAAATTTAAAACCTTAAACCTTATTAACCTACCCATTCATAAGCTTAGTAGAGTATTAAGTAATACTTTAGTTAGGATCGTTGTGGAAATTTTACCGAGATGAGTTGAGTATACTTCTGCCTATGAATTACATTGTGTATAGTGCTCTTTTGATTCGTAGTTCTTCCATGCATCAAAAAAAATAAGAAAAATGTTGACAAGAAAAAGAAAAGAAAAGAAAAAGGAAGAACAATTGAGTAGCATCAATAAGTGCAAAATATTAGTTATATTTGTATATCTCGAAGTAAAGTTTTATGATCCCATTTTATCCGCTTTTGACTTTACGAATGCTTATGTTAACATTTTTCCCTCTTGACCCACCTTAACCCTTACCACATAACAACCTTTAACATGTCCTTCCAATCTATTTATGCATGCAATCATTGTAGAGGAGAATTGGTGTATTAGCAAGCCTATTGTAGTGTAGTTTCCTATATGAAGTTTGAGCGAAACACTAACCATCAAATACTTGAGAGAAATGAGTGAAAACTGTGAGGAAGATTCATTTTGCCTCTATACTTATCTTTAAGTGATGGTGCCAGTTATTGAGTTTGCTTATGAACACCAATGAAAAAGTGGTCTTGATATGTGTATTAACTTGATATTTGAGTTATCTTAACTTATTAGGGATCATATGCTTTGCTCTTTGTGAAAACAAAGTGATAGAATTGATTGGTTGTATTTATTTTACTTGAGGACAAGCAAAGATTTAGGTGTGGGGATGTTGATAGTTGTTCATTAGTCTAAGTTTTTCTAAGTAATTGACTTGTGTTTCTTGTATAATTGTTGATTATCAATATATTTTAGGATTCATTTTGTATGTTTTCATTTAGTTTGATTTCCATTGTTGTTCTTTATGTTTGATGTTAATTTAGGATAAGAATTGACCATTTTTATGCAGGAAGGAAGATTGAACAACCTGAAGATTGACCTAGAGATCAAAGAGGATGATAAAAGAGGATACTATCCATTGCCAATTCCCATATTCATGGGAATCATGCCAATTCCCACATACGTGGGAATTATAATCCGAATCACTATGCGAGGCTTCATTAAACTTAGGGTTACTGGACTATTAAAAGAGAATTAAGCCTCCATGATCAAGGGGGACGAAACCCTTTTGTAGGAAGAGCCTCCTTGAGTGAAGAACATAAGTTTTTATACTTAAGGAAGGATAAGATTGGGTAAAATAGCACATTAACATCTAAAATTCTATATTTAGGCAAAGAAGAGAAGAAGTTTCTTTTATTCAATTTTTTGTATTTTTCTTTCTTCTAATCTTTGTAAGATGGATTATTTGTGTGTTGATGATGTTATGAAGACTATGAGTGGCTGATTTAGTTTTAGGGATTGCTTTTGAACTATTTTATTAAAACTTCTATTTTATTAAATTGAATAAAAATGTCTTTGATGATTGTTAATGTTATTTGTTATCTTGCAAAAAATAGAGAGAGTAAGTAAGATTATTTGTGTAGGATTGTATAACGAGAGTTGGCAACCTATAGACTTACACTCATCACATTAATTGATTAGTTAAAAGAGAGATCTCGGCGAATTCAATTGATCACCCATAGGATAGTTTAATAACCAGTTGAATTGGTATAGTGATTGAGTAGGATAAGAGATCGTTCAATTGATTCCATTTGACTTAATTAGGGACAATTAATTATACCTTAAGAGAGGGTAGTTAATACATTCGGAAATCTTAGGTGAGACATAATTCGATTAATAAAATAAGAGGGAGACAAAATAGGGAAAAAGTAATCTGAATTAAATGGTGTCTGGACATCAATCCCTATAGGACGATATCTGCTTTTTGACTACAAGTCATGACTTGTACACTTGCGATTTTTTAGCATAAAACGAGTAGTTTGTGTTACATAATTATACTAAACAAATTCCTAAAAAAAGATATTTTTCTATAGTATTTAAGCTATTATCTTTTCTAGTTCCTTACCGTATCAATTTTAAATTTTTGGTTATTGAGATTTCTGGGCAATATGGATTAATCTTTAAGGATATATATTCCCTCTATTTTTCATTTTTAAACAAAAATAAATGATTGAAGTTTTTCTATTTGGAATCATCTTATGTTTAATTCCTATTACTTTGGCTGGATTATTCGTAACTGCATATTTACAATACAGACATGGTGATTAGTTAGACCTTTGATTAACGATTAATTATTACCTTCCTTTTCTTTTGACCTCCTCTCTTCTTTAATCCACAGGAGGTCAAATTTAAATGGTTATTCCATTTTTTCCGCATAATTTTTCGACTTAACAAAATCGAAATGAAATATGAATATAGAAATGAATATAGAAAAATGGAAAAGAATTGATGGTTCAAGTACTCCAAATTACGTGAGAAAAAATAAGAGTAGGAGAGTCATATAATAAATAATAAATATGATATATATATATATATACATATATATATATACACATATATATTGAGTTGTGGATATAGAAATGATATAATCATTTTTTATTAGATTAAATAAGAGTCTCAGATATAGATGAAAGAAGGTCAACAAGAAATATTAAAAAGAAATTTTAATAATGAAGGTAATAAAATATATTTTCTAAGACTGGAGTAGGTTAATAAAATATACCCTCTTATTACTTGGGCGAATAGGATGCTATCCCAGGCTTCGACTATTTCCATTCGGGCATTCTCTTTTCTTTTGTCTTCTTTTCTGTTCTCAACTTTTTTCACTTTCTTTTGATTTATCCTCTATATAAGTAGAATTCACAATCATGAATTTGAAGTTTTTACATATCTAATTTATAAACATGATTTTCATGAATTTGGAACCAATATTAATCCATTTGTTTCTAAGGCAAGGATTCAACAATCACTTAAAGAAAATCAAGGAACTATTAGTACATTATTGAATAGAAATAGGGAATGTCAATCTTTGATAATTTTGTCATCATCCTGTTTTTTTCGGATCGATCCATTCAATGATGTAAAATATCAAAATATGATAAAAAATCAATTAAAAGAGATCCTATAATTCCAATTAGGAATTCATTTAGCCCCTTAGGAGCAGCCCTTCTAATTAAAACGTTTTCTTCATTTTACTATTTAATAACTCATAATCAGATTTAGGTAACTAAATATTTGATATTTGACAATTTAAAACATACTTTTCAAGTAATTAAACATTTTTTAATGTTTCAAGAAAGATGAGTTTTGACCCATTTTCCTATAACTATAGAAAATCATTTATTAAAATTGAACTTATCAAATTCATTTCTCACTGATGTATTCTTTCATTAAAATAAAAATTCAATCACGATGCTATTTTTTTTGTTCCTAAATAGGTTTTTCAATCTTTTTTAGGTTTGTGGTCTATTCCAAGTAAATATTTGCACGATTTTTAGTTATACATGTAAGGCAAATGGCCCGAATTCCATATGTTTTTGCTACAACTTCTTTCTTTTCCTTTTGCAGTACCTCGACGTGACATGAGTGTGCAAAGGGTTCTTAAGAATCATTTTTCCTTTTCTTTTGTAAGGGCTAATAAAATCATTTATTTTGGTTTTTTGACCCCATATTGTAGGATAGATCTCGAAAGATATGAAAGACCTCCCTCCAAGCTGTACATATGACTTTCATACAGGAGCCAGATATTATAATGTAGCCAAAGAATCTGCTGTTTCAGCTACCATAATAATGTAGTCCATTATTCCTCTTTCATGTAAAGTGGTTACTACCTGAGCCACAAAAGATGCTTTTTGACCAATAGCTACAAAAACACATATTATATTTTTCCCTTGTTTATTGAGAATCGTATCTGCTGCTATAATAGTTTTACCAGTCTATCTATACCTAATAATTAATTGTTACTGACCACGTCCTATAAGGATCATTGAATCAATAGCAATAAGTCCTGTTTGAAGAGGCTCATATATAAAACGTCTCAAAATAATACTAGAGGCAGGAGATTCAATTAACCTATAATCAGAAGCGAAAATTTCACCTTGACCATCAATAAGTTTAGTTAGGGCATTTACAACATGACCCAAATAAGCCTCGCTCACTGGTATCTAAACAATTCTTCCTGTTGCTTTGTCAGAACTTCCCTCTTGGATCATCAAATAAATTATTTATTAATTTTATTGTAATTAAATAAAATATAAAATTAATTAATTACAATTAAATTATGAAACAATTAAAGTAATAAAGATAGATCAAAAAGGGGCTTTTCCAACTTTACGTGTTGTGTAATGTAACAATTTAATTAATTTTTTTGAATTGGGAGAGATGGCTGAGTGGACTAAAGCGTTGGATTGCTAATCTGTTGTACAAGTTATTCGTACCTAGGGTTCAAATCCCTTTGTCTCTGATTCCGTTGATGACTTGGTATTTTTTTCAAATTTATCGAACCTTTTTGCTTTTGTTTTATTTAATATATTTATATTTATTTATTTAATATATAAAAATGTAGAATAAATAAAATGCTCAGAACATTAAAAAATCAAGCAAGGAAAAGCTTTTATTTTTTATTCTTCACGTCCCAGATTGTGCCCTAGATCATTAGATACAAATCCAAAGATGAAGAGAAAAACAAAAAATATCACTGTTGTGTAAACATCTTATCTGAGCAAGCTTAGGACCCTTGTATAGCTTGCTCCTTACTAACTATTTCTACGGAAAATACCTATAGGTATTTCAATCAATATACCAGAGTAGGGAATTAGTTCTTTCTCTCATTCTTGAATTGATTGGAGGGGGATAATAAATCTAATTCTTTGCCTCTTTGTCAATAAATTAGAATTCTCATGGGGAATGGCAGGGTATATGCGATTACAATAACCAGTACATATGATTCGATTAAGCTCTGAATAATCAAAAATAACACTTTCTTTTTTACCCGGAAGATCTAAACTAAAGATTTTGTGTTTAACTTGATCATTATTTAAAGAAGGATGAGAAATATTTCTTCTTTCAATAGAAAGATAATGAACACTTATTTGATCTTGATCCTTGTGGAGTGCAAAAGGGGCTATACTAGATCTGCACAAGCCCCATGATAATATCCATAAATGGCTTGTTTTTGGTAAGAGATGAATATTACTATACGTAAATTCAAGTGTATGGTATATAATGGTACTCCAGTGCATTTCTCCTTCTGAATCAGAATAAATATGTTTTCGCACCCTCTCTTTAAAATTCAAATTGTAAGCTCCTGCACGAATTTCAGCAATCACTTGTTCTGATTCTACATATTGATCATTTTCAACTAAAAGATGGCCATCATCACCATGGATTTCATCCCATTGAATTTCTAGACATTATCATCTCTATAGGATTCAATCCTGAGTTATTGCACAGTAAATAAAAACGAAAGGATAAGATTATGGAGGTAAATATTCTCGCATTTATTGCTACTGCATTGTTCATTTTAGTCCTACTATCTTTTTACTTATAATTTACGTAAAAACTATTAGTCAAGTTAGTCAAAGTAATTAATTTGAATAAAACTTTTCTTCTTGATCAATGATTGCAAAAAAATACAAAGAATTCCAATTTTACGTCATAGATAAACGTAGATAAATAAGGGCAGACTAGAATTAGCACTATTCTATAAGATCCAATAGTATGGTAGAAAGAAATATATTGTTATTCTTATAAATAAATCCTAATATATTAATATATAAAATTAGACTGTATAAAGATATAGGCTTAATATCGATCAATCTATAATATACTCTTTATATTCATTCATCTATTTAGATATCAATTCCCGATATGTAATGTACATAAAGTGCCAATTCCATTTATTCTTATTCTACTTATTCTATTTATTTTGAATCTATTTGATTTATGTTGATTCTACTTAATCTAAAATAGTCGAAAGTTAAGTGAGATAGTCAAAAGTTAATCCTTATTTGTATGACTATAATTGCTAAATTTCTGATTATTGTCAATATGAATCCTGACATCTACCAAAAAAAGAAAATCAATGAAACGAAAAAAAGAGTAATAGTTTGACCATATAGTAATATAATAAAAGAAAACAGAGATATCTTTTTTAGTCTTTAGAAAAAAAGAATTGATTGAGCAGTTGATAGATCTTACGAAGCAACGAGTTCTATAAAAACTTTTTTCAAATTTAGATTCAAAGGATTAATCAATGTTGCGAACTTTTTCCTTTTGAATCAGGATATGAAATGAATCAAAAATGTCTAGTCAAAATTTGAACCTAATAAAACAAACACTAAACTAAGCATTATGTGCACAATTTGTGACTTGTTTAAGAAACTTTTTGAGTATGCCTAGTATCTTGTTGGAGAACCACTATGTCTATCTTATTTCTCCTAGAAAACAAAAATCCACTTAAGTTGAATTTAAACTTGAATAATTAATTAATATTAATTATAATATAAAGAATTTAAATAATTAATTTTTTATACTTTATAAATAATTCATTATTATTTATAAATAATTCATTACTATAAAGAATTAATTAATAAATATTAATAAATAATACAAATAAATATTAATAACTAATAACATAACTCCTTTCTTTTCTATTTGAACAGGAAAAGGGGTAAAAATAAAAATTCAAAAAAGGATTCCGCCCTTCTTCATAGTCTATCTC
Source organism: Erythroxylum baracoense (assembly GCA_025629805.1). Classification (NCBI taxonomy): domain Eukaryota; kingdom Viridiplantae; phylum Streptophyta; class Magnoliopsida; order Malpighiales; family Erythroxylaceae; genus Erythroxylum; species Erythroxylum baracoense. Next base: position 3,268,434 of record JAOTAY010000003.1, on the reverse strand, counting down.
TAACTTTGGTAAGAGCAGCTTTATCGAAATAGAAGATTTAGTAAGAATTGAATTGGGTTGGAATCCATTTCCTATCATATTTAATCATCAGGGACTCCCAAGTACACAAATTATCTATAAATAGAAATAAAGAATTGAGGAATTGTTATCCAACAATGTAACATGGCTTCTATACCCATGTCAACCAACAGCCCAGAACATATCTTTATGATCTTGTCTATCTAGATTCATAATAAACTTTTGAATAGAAAAAACAAATGAAGTTGAAATGAGTTAAAAAAAGAATTCATATTTCTAGACATATCATATAGGATTTCATACTATTTCAATAGATAGTTATATGGGTTGCCTGGGACTCGAACCTAAAACTAGTCAGATGGAGTAGAAAATGGATTTAAAATAGGTTAAAAAAATCCCTCCCTATAGCAATCTGTTGTAAGTTTTAGATGAGATCTTGAATATTGTCATTCTTTACTACTATCCGAAAATAATACATTATTTTTTATTTGAGAAAAAAATTATAACACTTGATAAGATCAAATAAGTCTTACAGTATAAGGTATAAGCCCTCAATTTAAATCTGGAAGTTATTCTATAGATGCAAGAAATCTCGAATATACCATTTCGAGATTTTTTACTTTTTCCATTTCATTGAAATAAATCGTAATCATATTATATTCAAGTCCCCAGCAATATCAAATTATAGGTATGAAAAAAGTTCTTTCTTTATTTCTTCTATATTTCTATATTTTTGTTTCTTTTTTATATTTCTTTTTTCATTATACATTTATACGTTTATATTCATTTATATAAATGAATATAAATACACACACACACACACACACATCAATTTATATATATTTATATATTTATATATTTAAATTTTGATAAATTTATATAAAAATATAGCTATTATAAAAAGAATTAGAGTATATTTAAATACAAAAGTAGGTTTAGATAAAAAAAAGTGAATATTGAATATATATATATATATTATTTATTATTAAAATTTTGATTTTATTTCTAGTTCTTTATTTAATATACATTTATTTATCTTTGTTATTTAGATTTAGATTTATTATTTAACTTTTTCTTTATTTTTATTTAGATTTAGTTAGATTTAGATTGATATATTAAAATATTAAATTTATAGAATCAAATAATAGTCTAATACTATAATAGTATATCTAAACTACTATAATGAATCATTCATGAATACAAAATCTAAATGATGAATCAAAAATTCTATGGAAACATGAAACAAGGAAAGATCCTTCGAATCTAGTCATATCATTTCGCTATATTGACAATTGCAAAAAACTGTTCATACTATGAGCATAGTATGTTGGCAGTCAAGAATGCTCAGACACATTGAGTACATCCTATACATGTATCATAAATCTTTATTGAATGTGACACTGGATTTATTATTTTTTTGAACATCATAATTTTTTGATCTAGTCAATTTCTAAATGAATCTTATATTTGCTTAGAGGATAAACGTATATTTCAACACCAGATGGTTATACTAATCCACATGTATTTCTATCAATGACTACTCATTGAAGAAATGAAAATTATCCTATTTATTTGTATTTGTTTTGATGAGAAATGAAAAACAAAAATACATATAAAGGTCTCCCTATCTTAGGAATAAAATTTGATTAGTTGTCACCCTTTCACAGAAAATGAAGAGATGAATTGATGATCCATTCATAATATTATGAAAAATATATACAAATTTTTTACTACTACTTAGTATCAGTAATGGGTCTTAAAGGGTATCTACAAATATCTTAACAATGGCTAGGACAAAGGTTCTTGATCCATTCAATCCTAGCTCAGGATGAGCACTGGTGGCATGCTTTACACATGCAAGTCAGACGGGAAGTGGTGTTTCCAATGGTAGACAAGTGATTAATGCATAAGAACCTGCCCGTGGGAGGGGAACAATAGCTGGAAAAGACTACTAATACCTGGTAGGTTGAGGAGCAAAAGGAGGAATCGGCCCGAGGAGGGGCTCGCATATGATTAGCCAGTTAGTGAGGTAATAGCTTATCGAGGCGAAGGACAATATTCAAAATCTCATCTAAAACTTACAGCAGCTTGCCAAACAAAGGCTAATAGGAAAAGAACACATGGATTACTGGCATAACATCCACTATTGGATTCAAAAAAACATAGGCTTCAGGCAATTTTATGAAGAAAAAATTGCTTGAAGAAAGGATACAAGTAATTTCAAAAATAAAAAATGGTATAAAAATATAAAGAAATGGGCTTTTCACAAGTTTCTTGTGATCATACGTTGATCATACAGAATTGCCAAAAAAATTTCCTCTTAAAAACTTGATATAGATAAATCCACAGATCTAGAAATTCATTTTGGACAATTGAACCTTCCCAAACTATTTCTTTTTAAGAACTAAAAAGATTCGTGCCAAAATAACTGATGCCAAAAGGAGTAAAAGACCTTGGACACGTAATGGGTCTTGAAGTACTATTTCCACATCCTCCTGACCAAATCCACCCATATTAGGATTTCTCATTAATGGTTGATCAAGTTTGATGGATTCGCCTTCTGAAACAAGAAGTTCTGGTCCTAGAGGTATAATATAAATTACTTGACTACCATCTGATGCAACTGTTATGGTTAGTTCGTATCCCCCTTTTTTTGTATGATTTTGTTCACTATACCTGCTGCTATAGCATTATATACTGTATTGTTACTCTTGCTCCCGTCAGGATAAATCTAACCCCTTCCCCTGTTTTCGCTGACGTATATGGGATATTTTAATAAGTGCACATCTTTCGTATTCCCCGAATCGGGAGAAAGAATAGGAAAGGTGATTTCACTATATTTCTGACTAGGAACAGGACCTATCATAAGAATATTTTTTAATGGTGTGATAGCTCTGAAAAGAAAGATTCCCTATAAAAGCTAACACAACAGTAGTATTTATATCATTCGTAGGTGTGACTAACTCCCCCTGAGGTAACTGCATGATTTTCTAAGGTAAAAGTGCCCCAGACTAATTAGAAAAAAATAAATGGAAACATAATTCCAATAAAGGGAACCCACGAACAGTATTCTTCTCCAATTTGAGTTTTGCTTATGTCTCAAATGAACTCAAGGACATATTCGAAAAAATTCTACTCGTAGGCTATTTCACCTAGAACAAAAGTTTCGAACCTTTCCACATCCCACGTGGGATTTACAGCTGGGACTTTCCTATTAAGTCTACAAGGATCGAACACCCATATTCTCGGACCATACAATCCGGTTACGTGAAAAGCACCAAAACAAAAACAAGCCACCTCTGAGAGAAATAAATGAATTCCAAAGATCTTGGATAAATCCAAAAAGTTTATCCAGTACATTCTTCATAAAATATTTCTAGATCCCAATATACCCAATAAGCACAAGACAGAAAATACAATTCTCTTTTGTTCTTTTGTTTTATAATTACCAATAAAATTACAAAATTACCTATAAAAATAATTAGATAGAATAACTTCAATTTTGTCAATGGATAATGATAGCACGAAATCTGGATAAATACGAATCACTATTACAGGAAGAAGGGTAACAATAGAAATAAATAACCTCTGAGATCTCGAATCAAAACAATAAGAATTAGAGGCATTACGCAGCTTGTATTTATAGAAATAGAATATAAAATATAAAGAGATAGACTAGAAATGCTTATGTCAATAACACCAAAGGGGATATTTAATGAATGGAATTGGGCTATGGATGGAATATAATGAAATAGAGCCACTTTGAGGTTCCTTATGAAATGAGGCATAGAACGAAGACACTATAAAGAAGTTTCAGGAGTTACGAAGGAAACTTCGAGATAGAATTTGTTTCTTTGTCTTTTCAAAAAAAGGAGAAATTTATTGTGACACGTTCACTAAAAAAATGCTTTTGTAGTAAATCATTTATTAAGAAAAATAAATAAGCTTAATATAAAGGCAGAAAAAGAAATCCTAGTAACGTGGTCTCGAACATCTACTATTATACCCACAATGACCGGCCATACTATTGCTATCTATAATGGAAAGGAACATTTACCTATTTATATAACAGATCATATAGTGGGCCATAAGTTGGGAGATTTTATACTGACTCTAAATTTTCAGGGTCATGTAAAAAATGATAATAAATCCGGGCGATAATTTGTTAATGTTAATAAGGAATTAATATTCAAATTGATTTTGTTTGGAATTCTTTCCAAAAAAAGAAAATGATTCTCTTTTTTCCTACAAACCACAAACAGAATTGTTACATTATTACTAATTAGTATTAGAAAGTATAGAAAAAATCCTAGCCCTTTCTCTGAGATAATCTAATGAAAGGATATAGGGTCTATAACAATGCTTTTTCCAGTGCAATAAAGTTACATAGTTTATATTTTTAGTTGATAAAAGGGCATTTCCATCAGTTTTCCTTGGTATCGTGTTCATACTATCATATTGAATGATCCTAGTTCTTTTTAAAGACTAAAAAAGACTATCTCTATTTTCTTGTGTTATATTACTATATGGTCAGATTATTCTTCTTTTTTTGTTTCATTGATTTTCTTTTTCAGTAGATGCCAGGATTCATATTGAAAATAATCAGAAATCCAGCAATTATAGTCATAAAGGGTATCAAAGTTAGACTTGTAGAATCATATTATACACATATGAGTAATGAATATGCATACAAATCATTTATGCACATGTAAATTTTCATTGGAATGCGTTATGCTCAATCTTATATTCCATTGTTTAGTCTCCTAATTCACATATGGTAAGTCCTATTTCATTTATTTCTAGGTATTTGAAAAGTTTCATATAAATTCAAAATGTTTTAGGTAAGATTCAGTAAAAATAAAAAATGGAAATAAACTCAAAATAGTGTAATTTGGGCTAAGCCCACGGTGGACTAAAAATAGGCAAACAATCAGTTTAGAAGTAAAGCACGTGACAAACTACAGTTGTTCCTTGATATGCATATATAAAACGTTAGTCCTATGCCTCTAATTTCAATAGAACTAACAATCAAACCATTGGAACTTCCCAATCATGAGTTATAAACCAAATATCACAAGCTACTCCAAAAGAGGGGCAACATCAGGTCACCATTTTCGATCTCAATTTTCTATGTCATAAAGCCATAATTAAGTCAAATTATCTTCTATAGATTTCTATTTCTATCTCTTAGGTTTCATGTGAAATAGAAATCACCCAATTTATAGGTATGTAGGTTGATTTATGACCTAAAAATATGACTAGTTCAATAAACCCTAGACATAATCCACTACACGATAATCTCTTATCATATTCAACCAATTCTATATAAGATAACACCAAAATAACACCAAAGTATCATCCCAGAAACCATTACACATCCAAATGAATCTTTTTGCACATGCAAATGTATATAAATAAAGAAATTAACTAAGTAGAGTTTGAAACCTTATATTGGCAAAGTAGTTCTTCTAATGCTTTTCCTTCCCTTCCTTTTTGGCTTTGCCTCAATCACCAAGTGAAAAATGATGGGATGAAGAAGGTGAAATGGAGAGAAGAAAATTATGAAGTTAAGCCATTAAAGTTTCATCCATCTCCCCTCTCCATATGCCTTTTCATGAATTTTCTAGTTTTAGACACATGTTTCCATCCCATTGGACCATATGTCACAATCCTATTAGACCATGTGTTATAATCCCATTGGACCACGTGTTACAATTCTATTGGACCATATGTTAAAATTATATTGGACATGTGTTAAAATTCTATTAGACTATGTGTTACAATTCTATTGGACTATGTGTTAACAATTCTATTGGACCATGTGTTGCAATTTTATTGGACATGCATGCTTTAATCTTATTGGTTCATTATTTGACATTAGGAAAAGTGCATATTGGTCCTTCTTCTTCCTTTATTTCCCACATTGGCCAATAATCTTATCAATTTATTTCATTCCTTTATGTCTTAAGTTTCTAATGGCATAAATTATATGCAATTTGGTTAATTATATTAAAACTTATACCCTAATAACTATAGGTTGTTAAATAACAAGCACAGTAGCCAAAACTTAACTTCAAAACGTAATTCATAACACTTAAAGGAACAATCAAATTTTGGTTCCTTCATGAAAGTTTTATACCTATGTCTCTAGTTTAATCTCCAATTAAAAATATCTAATTTGGAGGTCTAAAAGCCAATATATGGCCAAATTATAGAAATATATTCAATGGGACCTATCCATTCAGCGAGGTACACATCCCAAATCAACTAACTTCGATCTTAACAAGCAAGAACAATGCAAAAATGCATTCAATTTAACCAAAAACATCCCATTTACTTATGGAATACTTCTTTTATCAATTCTCATCACATCACATTCATAAATCCAGGAAAACATATCAAAAATTTCCTTACATATTTCACGTTTAAATATGTACATGCATGCGAAGCGAAAAAATTATCCATTTACCCTTGTCTTTTTCATTAAGTACTGTTATATCTCTTACTATACTTAAATGTACTTAATTCATTATGTTCACTTTTTAATACTCTCTAGATGTGCTATAATACTTTCAGGGTATATGTTGGTGTGTTACAGAGACATTCAAAGTAAATGGTCACCGCTGAAAGCCTTATTTTGGAGGACATTTGCCCCAAGATCAAGAAGTGCTTTCTCTCTGCCCCTTAAGTAATCAAAGCATAATAAAAAATCCCACTAATGACTTTAAACTCAGCACTAGTTTGTATAAACATTTAATCTCTTTATGTTTATGTGTTTTGCTTAATTAAAGTTTTTTTTAGTTTTTTCTTTAATTTTTGCAGAAAAGAGAGATTAAGGTACAGTTGGCAAAGATGGAGAACCAGTAACATTATCTAACTAAAAAACTCCTTAAATTTTTCAAACTTGAAAAAGTCCATGTTCCATCGCTGCCACCTCTGCCGCCAAAATCTCCATAAGCATTCTCTTACCTCTACTTTTTATTTTTTTTATTTATATTTTCTATTTTCGTTATAGAATGGTGATTCAGCCAACCATGTTATATGGGGCAGAATGTTGGCCCACTAAACGTCGACATACAAGACAGTTGTTAGTAGTAGAGATGTGTATGCTTCGTTCGATGTGTGACATTACCAGAAGGGATAAGGTCCGGAATCGTGTGGTAAGAAATAGACTACAGGTGGTCAGTATTGTCGACAAAATGAGAGAGACTAGGATTAGGTGGTTTGTCCATATGAGCAGGAGGCACTCTGATGCTCCGATATAGAGATGTGAGCAAATAAGTCTTAGTGGCTACAAAAGCAGAAAAGGGAGACCATACAAGAACTAGAGGGAAGTGGTGAAGAATGATATGACAAAGTTGGCCCTTACTGAGGAAGCTGTTAGAAATAGAAAATTCTGGCGCGATAGGATAACAAGTAAGGGAATCCCTTTAAAGTACACCAAAATAGTCAATTTTCTTTTCCAAGTGCGAGTCATGAACAAGTTGTTTCTATCATACTACTTGACTTTTAAGCACAGGTGTAAGAGAAAGGTCCAGAAAGGATGCCAGAAACTGTAGGATTGTCATACACACAGGATTGTAGCGCAAAAATTCCTAGCCTAATAAGGGACAAACAGAGCCATTCTTTGTAGCTTATCAGGTATTAGCAAATCGGGCCTCTATATCAGGTATATCTTTCGGCTTTATTTCCTATTTTTATTTATTTATATACATATTCATCTTTCTTTTCATAACATCTTCATTTTCTTTTCATTTACCTCATCTTTTAACGTTCAATTGTACTTTTACTCTTTTAACATGCATCACTTTTTCATTATCACATATACATATGGGTCTACCGAAAACAGCCCCTCTACTACGTAGGGGTAAGGTTGCATACTATCAGACCTCCCCAGACCCTGCTTTGTTACAAGATTTTGGACTGGGTGATGATGATGATGATGTGATGATGACTACGATGATATTTTCTATTTATGTTATATGTTTAGTTTCCCATTGCATATCACTTTCACATAGCGAGGACAATGTACCATTCATGTGTGGGGGAGTTGTATGCAATTTCATTTACATTGCATGTTGTTTGTATATATGACTCCCCATGTTTGTGTAATATGCATTTTTCGCACGATTTTTATAATTTTTTCTTTTTATCATTTAGTTTGCATATGCTTGATTGTTTAAATGGGTAATGGATAAAATTTTAATGAGAATTAGCTTACTTTTGAAAAGAATTATTTAACTTGTGAAAATATGTTATCTTAGTGACAAGTGCAAAATGTTACATCTTTTACTCTTTTAAACTTAGTCCATTTAGTTATTTTTATTACACATTTTGGCATGATTATTCATATATTATTAATTAAGACCTAAAATTATTTATTCTGAATTTTACTACAAAAAGGGCCTTAGTTGAACTGTTTTCTATTATAGGTTTCATGGATAGAAAAACAACAATGCACAGCCAAAAACACATAGTAACAAAAATAAGCAGTAGCTGGAAAATGAAACAAAACAACAAGGAAGCAAGAGCAAAAAATAGAATACAAGGAGAATAAGTAGTAGCTGGACATGAGAGGAATAAAACGACAGTAGAGAAAAAGACAAAACATAAAAACAAAAAATGCACAACAGTGTAGACGCAACCCACCAATAGCCAAAATGCAATAAACTAGGAGTAAATTGCAAGCGAAAGTAGAAAAGGAGGAATAAAATGACGTCAGAAAACAAGCAAAATGCCAAAAAAATAACAAGTAAACGACCAAGAAAAAGAGGAGATAAAACTCTAGCAGCCATGACAGAAACAAAACACACACATCAAATAACAAAACAATAGCACAGAGAGGAGCACAGTAGAGAAAAAAGAAGCAAATAACATAATAGTCCAAAACGTAAGCAAAAAAAGGAGAAAAAGTCTAAGGCCAAAAAAGTTAGAAGCAACAGCCCGCTGATAAGTGTGAATTGATTCATGTTTTAGGGCTTAGTTTGATATGTGTTTAAGTGTTAACTTAATCATTTAGTATGTGTTTAGGTTACAATTGTGTTAGTTTATTAATTAATTGTGTTTAAGTGTTTTTTATGGGTTAGTCAAGTCTTTGAG
>JAOTAY010000003.1:3231322-3243440 GCA_025629805.1 Erythroxylum baracoense | reverse complement strand
CCGGCCAATTGACGATTCCTATGCATCCATTCATACCAGTTCGAAGCTTCAGCTTCGAGATAAAAGGAAGCAATGGTCAAGCGATCCTCATCTTGTATGCCATAAAAATCAAAGTAGCGAGATGCGTTGAAAACCCAGCGATCCACATAAGCACCAGAAAAATGAGGCATCTCCACTGAAGCTAACTTATGGCAAAGAGGTGGGGGTGAGCCGGCTTGTGGACTGTTGTTGGAAAAAGATCCAAAACGAATTGATGAGCCTCCACTTGGCTGAGAAGTCGACGCGACTGTCGGAGGGCAATTGAGCAGCTGCTTAAGGAGCTGTTGTTGCACCAAACAAAGCTTGGATTGATCGGCCAACGTGGAAGTAAGGGAGGCCATATTTGCTTAAAGCTTGGATTGCGCTTCTTTGATCGAGGAAACCTCCGCATCAAAGGTGCGGAAACGAGTTTGATACTCTGCCATCTATACAGAGCTCAATGAAAAGCACCAATGCAGTGAGTAAACGGAAATCAATTAGCTTGATTGATTCTCTAACTTTTGGGGCAAGATGGAAAAGCCACAGTACAACCAAACTTGGCAGAAAATAGAAGACCAGAGAGAAAAACATGAGAAAGGGACGAGAGCAAAATCTCATAATATACACCCTTTTCCTTGTTGCCTAATCGTATTTAGTTAACTCGTATGATTGTGTTGTCATGCTTTCTGTGCCATTGCTGACATGGCAAATCCTTCCAACTTACGAGGGCGAGCCTTGACACGAGTGCTTCTGCGAGGAGTTTGTAAAACGGATCCTTGTGCATTCTGCTGGGCCTCAGTAGGATGAGCAGGGCTGCTCACAACATTGGGGCTGTTGAAAAAGCGTGGGTTTATTTGAAGAAATGATGATGAAAGGGGTAACTCGATGGTCTATGTAGAGATGATAAGAGTAACTGATGCATGCTGACATGGCAAATCCTTCCAACTTACGAGGACGAGCCTTGACACGAGTGCTTCTGCGAGGAGTCTGTAAAACGGATCCTTGTGCATTCTGCTGGGCCTCAGTAGGATGAGCTGGGCTGCTCACAACATTGGGGATGTTGAAAACGCGTGGGTTTATCTGAAGAAATGATGATGAAAGGGGTAACTCGATGGTCTATGTAGAGATGATAAGAGTAACTGATGCATTATAATTTCTAAGGGATATATGACTAATCGTGGTTTTGCACCAGATATAGTCACATATAACACTGTCATTGATGGCTTAGGCAAGATGGACCGTATTCAAGAGATTATAAATCCCTTTTTAAAATGAAGGAATACAGCCTGATGCTATTACCTATAGCACTCTACTCTGCTGGCAGTGCCGAAAGGGAATGCTGGATGATGCCTGTTCATTCTTCTATAGCAGAGTTAGTAATGACTTCATACCTAATGCAGTTACGCGGTTTGTTATGGTCAGAAATTTTGTTACGCTACAGGGAAAGAAAAGTCAGATCTTATTGTACACCCAAATCTTGAGTGACTGAAATGAGGCTGCTGCTTTTGGGAGATATCAACTCCTATCTGAATCACTAGCCTTGTATTCAAATGCCATCTCCTATCAAAGCAAAACTGTTATAGTTTACCTTCAATGTCCGCTGGCTTAAGATTTGGACTCTAAATTATTGAAGACATTTGGAACTTTGGCTTCAAGGGATCACTTGGATGGGATTGGAACGTTTATGAGATATGTGTATACTTACATATGTGATAAGAATGGTATATAGTTTCTTTCCATGGTCACTGCATCTGGACTTCTCTAAAGGCTCTAGCCTAATGCGCGGGTGAAATTTTGGTCTGGAGCAGCTTTATCTCTGAAGGAGACGGGTTTCTAGTTTTAACCAGTTTTCTGGAGAGTTGAAAACCTAGCCGTATAACGCGATTGAATGACAAAATACCCGAAGTCATGCTTGTATGTTACATTTGTTAGGATATTCATTTTCTTTAGGATTAATGTTTCATCAAGCTACAAAATCTGTGTACAATTTTTAGATGGCTAGGGAATTAGAATAAACATGAACTACTATTAATGCAAAGGCAGAATAATAGCAGATTTTCTGTTGCCGACATGTTATTCATGTGCAGCAATGGAATTGGATATCAGCAGAAAGAATTTGGGTCTTGCATGTCACCTGGTCTGTTAATTGATTCTGATGAAGAGAAACAAGGTACGAGGACTTGTTCATCATCTAATGTGGAATGGAAATGGGAGGGATCTGTCAAGCGTCTTTTCCAGTTTCTGGAGGATTAAGAGGTCCATAATAGTGATTATATTTGACTATTGATACAGGCTCAAAGTTCAGCTTACAGGTTTCTCAATGTCTAATTATATAAAGAGGGTAATACCGATTTTCTTACTTGCCTAGACCTTTCAATTGGTCATAAGCATCAGATAGATTTAACACGGCATTGGATTTGAGTCCCCAAGATACCATCGACCTTATTCCAACTTGAAGTTGCCAGATTAGTTTGTTCTTCGTCTTTGTATCATAATCTTATCAGTCAATCTTTCATTTACACGATACAGTTTGGAGTACTTTCATTAAGTTCTGAGATTCTTCGACCATATATATGTGCCTCGACATCTTTAGTAATTCTGCTCACAGTGCTTTAATCAAAGTGTAGTTTGTTCTAATTGTATAAACTCGTAAAAGGTTATATCTTCCTAGAAGAATACAGTTAGAGAATAGAAGACTTGTCGTCATCTACAGTGTTCTGCAGAAATTCCGTTCAAAAACCAGAAAAAGTTGTCAATGTTTTGCTACCAAATTGACAAAATGACGTGAAATATACAACAAAAACATCATAAAAGATCATCATTTGTGCTTCAAAACGAGCAATTCCTTGGAACAGAATTTGAGAACTGAGATGCTGTAACCATAAAAATATTACAAGATCAACGCCTGAATTTTTCTTAAACATCCTAGGGAGATATTGCTTGTGTATCAAGATAATTGAAGAGGAGGCATCTTGTATGGACAGGCCAAATGTGATCCACCATCAAACTTCTTGGATGCATCCATATCAACCCTAGGCTTTGCAGTTATTTCTCTGTAAGATACAAAACCTGCAACAAAGAACAAAAGATGGTATTTTGATCTCAGAGCATAGTGCCTCAGAATTGCAGAATAACAGCAAGGCTTATAAACAAGCCATGCAGTCCAGAAAGATGGTATTTTGATCTAAAATTATAGTCCTTGGCACAAAATCATTGAAGACTGTACACATTCACTACATAAATGTATGTCTCATGGCCAGTCCCAATAGGTTAAAGCAGCAACGCCGCTCCCAAAGGCGATGGAATATGAGACCACCCTTAGACGGAGGAGCTCGCCGGAATCCAGCGAGTACCTTCAACGTCAACTAGCAATGATTTACGACGCTTCACTAGGGATTTACAAACACCAAAATAATGGTTTGCCCCGAATCAAAGTAAACGATTTCATTATGAAACCGCGTCAATACATATAAAGGAGAAACGAAGAGAGAACAATTCCATCAAAATATTAATCGTGAAATGTATGTCCCATGGCCAGTCCCAGATTGCAGTCGCGGCAACGCTGCTACACAAGGCGATGGAATATGAGATCAGCCACCGTGGACGGATGAGCCCTCGCCGGAGTAAGAGGACCTCGACGCCCTATGGCATCCATTTCTCACGTTTTCTTAGGGTTTTGCAAACACTGATGCATATGAGCTTGCCACTATTGAAAGGGTGGAATTTTTCGCAGAATCCCCGTCATAGTTGTTTCAAATCAAACAATTGAAGATCAGCAAAAATCAAAACCCTAACTAATGAACCATAAAGACGAAACCAATAGTAAAGTAAGCAGAGTTAAACAGAGGGTTGTTGAACGGTGACATTTTATGGAAAATTACCGCCGCCAATTCACTGCTTAAGGGATTAGGGTTTTTCAATTCTAGTGGGCCGATGTTTCTGTAGAATCCAGTCATCTCCATTTACCTACATGTCACAAAGCCTTGATCTTTTTTGCTTCAAGGACGAGCTTGGCTGGCCAATTCACGCTCGAATGGTTCTGGGAAACGTTTGACATTAAAAAATTTTTAAATCAAATTACAGATAAATTGTAATACAGGTCTTTACAAGATTACCTTATTTAAAACTTCTTAGTACATAGATTTATTGAACCAAACAACTGGAGTTGAAGACTTCAAATAAACATTAGGAAACCAAAATTATTGTAGAAGTCATTTTCTTCTTGCATGAAAAGTTTGCATCTTGGGCCAACGCAGATTCTTGAGCAGGAGGGTGTCCTATTTAATTAGTTTTTCACGCATAAATCTGAAATTTAGAATTTATGATTGGTCAAAATATTGATTGTCCGGTGATGGCCTGGACAGTATTTCCTCATTATAATTTGCTTCCAAGTCTCTTGTTTCTCCTCAATTCATATTTAGACTTTATTAGCACACCCTTTTCTTCCTAATACCACGTTGGTGTCCAGAGTTTATGGGAGTGATTACAAGAATATCACACTGGATTCGTGCTTCTACGTATCATTACTGAACAAAGTAGCATTCTTAACAAATATGTGGCAGCTAGCTAAGAAAAAGATTGAAGGAATCACCAGTTACTAGGAATTAACATTAAATAAATGTTAAAAGTGCCATGCTAGGATTATTTGCCAAAAACAAAAATTAAATCTTTACTAAAAAGATCGGAGTATCAATATGCATCTCAAACTGGTGGATTTAAGAAACTGATGCCAATAACACTTTGTGCAAACAGCCCACCATCTCAAAGGGAAAGAAATGACACACCAATTCCTGATGATGAAGTTGACCTCATGCAGCATTTCCACCCTCAAGCTTCAGAAATTCATCCAACTTCCTCCGATCCAACATCCTTGTTCTTCTTTTTGCAGAAGCGATGTTTGCCTTTTCTTTGCTCTGTAATGAAATTCCATGGACCATATAGGATGAAAATCAGCTTTAATAAAGATTTGAAATACATGTGGACATTTATCGACCGAGTCTTTCTCAACACCACTAAGGACTTGCAAACAAGAGAACTGTAGAGCAATCTCAATTTTATGCTTGTGGCGTAATTTTACCTGCCTAGTAGTACTCTGCCAGTGTTACAATAGGAAAAATATAAGCCATCACCTTCTAAACACACGAAGACAGGAAAAGGATTTTGCAGAAGTAGAAATACACCATTACTGTACAGCTTGCAACACAGAAAATATCATATCCTCAGAGGTAAAAAATATTCGACAACTTTTGATCATTTACACAGTTTGCATAAAGGATACAAGTGCTGGGCCGGCCAGATGACCGTGAACCATGTTCAACTGAAATTAAGGCCATAATTATTAATCATACATTCGCAAAGACTATACCAAATTCATGGTGAGACAGCTTCACCACATATAATTCCATCCAAAGATTTATCGGTAGGTACATGATTAAAACACATAGTTAGGCTCTTTTCATTGAAGTAATTTGATTGACAGGAATTACTGTCAAAGAAGTTAAAGCAGAGTTCGTTATCTACCTAACATGTATACATTGAGGCATAGAGCAAAACTGCTCATGTTTGAGCGACTACAGAAACTGCCAGTGCACTACCCTCTTAACAGCCTTTCCAGAAGTGGCCTACTATTCACATGAAATGCAAGTTGTATCACTGTTCAAGTTATTGACAATAATGCACAAAAATAGCATGAGCATTACTTGCATATACCTAATTGAAAAACACCGGAAAGGAGTTAGGTGAATTTCATTCCTTGTATGCTGCTTGCCAGCATCGTTCTTTTCTTCAATAACCATGGAAAGGAGCCTGTTTAAAATAATTCACTGCAAATTCATCACTCTCCAACTAGTACTCCCTTGCTGATATTAATCAAAACAGTATACATACTAGCAGTCATCACCAAGAAGGTGAAATCATTTGTCTTCACTTCCATTAATGTTGGCAGAAAATGTTTTTGGTTCTTCAAGCATATTCTTCACCACTGGATTAAAAGAACCACAAATAAGACAAACCAAAGGTAAAGACATACTCCTTGGATGCTTGATTGAATTGTACCTTCCGTTTTACTTTCATCACCTGCATCTTCAGTCTTTACTGTATCAGAATTTAGGGCCCGAGCAATGTGTTTGACATGATTCAACCATAATTTCTTGAGTGGAATACCTGAACAGCATCTTGGATGAGTAAACTTTTAACAAAACAAACTACAACGAAATATACTACACCTATTAAAATCCATTCCATCCATATAAAGGACAATCAGCAACACAAAAGCAACATTATTTGAACTTACAATTGGAAGCTGTATTTCCTTGCAAAATCAACTCTGCAGCAGTTGTGTGATTTGCAACAACTTCCACTGGGTCATGAAGTGATCGTGCAAGATGTTTTATATGATTTAGCAATGGTCTCATAGGCAATTGAGAGAACTTATGAGCTGGAACTTCTGGGGCTACAAAAAAAAACACCAAAAAAAGGATGATGGGTACGCCATCGTTTCATTTAGAATATAGTTTATAATTTTGATGTTGGAAGCATTGAAATCAACTACAAGTCTTACCAACAGAATTTTTAGATCCGCCCCTAGCATTTGTTGCCTTTGATCAGTAGAAACTTAGGCAAGGCCACTGCATTGAATGGTAACACTGGGGACAGAAATTATCTCCAACACTCGTTAGTTGTGGGCATAAGAATTTCATCCTTACTTGCTATACCTTGATTGGATTGAAGGTCCAAACAAGCAACTTCAGCTTGTTGCCTCCAGTGCTGATAATTCCTACGCCTTCTAGCAAGATGTTTCTCCCTCCAAGTGATCCCCTGAAGCCAAAGTTCCAAATGTCTTCAATAATTCACAGTCCAAATCTTAAGCCAGCGAACATTGATGGTAAAATATAGCAATTTTCCTTTCATAGGAGATGGGATTTGAATACAACGTTAGTGATAGAGTTAGTACCTCCCAAAAGCAGCAGCCTCATTTCAGTCACTTAAATTTTGGGTGTACAATAAGATTTGATTTTCGTTTCCCTGTAGCTTAACAAAATTTCTGACCAAAACAAACCACGTAACTGCGTTGGGTATGAAGTCATTACTAACACCTCTATAGAAGAATGAACAGGCATCATCCAGCATTCCCTTTCGGCACTGCCAGCAAAGTAAAGTGTTATAGGTAATAGCATCAGGCTGTATTCCTTCAGTCTGCAATTTTGAAAAGAGATTTATAGCCTCTTGAATGCGGTCCATCTTGCATAAGCCATTAATGAGAGTGTTATATGTGACTATATCTGGTGCAAATCCTCGATTAATCATATCCCTTAGAAATTCTAAAGCATCATTTACTCTATCATCTCTACATAGACCATCAATCAATATATTGAATGAAATACTACTAGGAGTTACCCCTTTCATCATCATTTCTTCAAATAAACCCCATGCTTTTTCAACAGCCCCAACTTTGCAGAGTGTCTTCATTAGGCCATTGTATGTGATTTCATCAAGCAGGCATCCCCTAAATAACATCTTATTTACAAGCTCAAGTGCTTTTTGGATATCATCCCTCCTCAAGAAAGCTTTTATTAATGTATTATAAGTAACTGTATTGGCAACAACACCCTCTAACAGCATATCCTGGTACAATCCCAAGGCCTCCTCCATCCTATCAACCTTGGACAGACCAAAAATCAAGGTATTAAATGTAAATATGTCAGGTTTGCATCCTTTTCTTGACATTGCACCAAGCATCTCCATTGCTTTTTGCACATTCAAATCCTTGCATAAGGCAGATATTAAGACATTATATCCCACCGTATTTAGAGCAATTCCTCCAGCTGACATCTGTGCTAAAAGATGGTCAACTTCCTCTAGTTTTCCTTTCTTGCAGAATCCATCAATTAAAATTGTGTATGTGAATTCATTGGGCACACAACCCTTATAAGCCATCTCATTAGCCAATTCAAGAGCTGAGCCAAGAAGCCCATTCTTGCAATACCCATGAATTAGGGTGTTAAATGTGAAAACATTTGGTCTGCAGCCAATTTTTAACATCCTATCGTGTAGAATAGCTTTGGCTTCATTCAATCTTCCACTCATTACATACCCATTAATCAAGATATTGAAGTGCACAACATTTGGACCCGGGATTTTGTCAAACAATGCCCGTGCTTCATCAACTCGTCCTGTTCTACATAATCCATGCATAAGAACCCCATACGTCATATCATTAGGGGTGAATTCCCGAAGAAGTAACCGATCCACTAATTTTGCTCCCTCATGAATCCTGTTGAGCCTGCAGAGGCCATATACAACATCATTAAAGGTATCGATGTCAGGCGTGCATCTCATCACCAACATCTCCTCCAGAAGTTTTGATGCCTCATCTACTCTGTTTCTTTTTGCAAGAGCACTTATCAAAGTTTGGTAAACAATTGAATTTGGCACACACCCATGTTTTGTCATGTCTCTAAGGAGTGAGCATGCATTATCCACTTCATTAACCATACAAAGTGCTTTCATCACCACACCAAATGTGTAGACCGTTGGTGAAACACTCTTCCTTAACATATAATAGAAGATGTTGGATGCCTCGCTAGGACAATTAGTAGCAACCAGTATATCCAATACAACATTATAAGATCTAAAACTTGGTTCACAAAAAAACACATCTTTCATCTCCAGTAACAATCTAGTAGCTTGTCCTGGCAAGCCAGCTTTCCCATAATACTTCATAATCACGATGAAGAGGGACTCTCTAAAAACGATCCCTTCCTCTTTCATCTTCAACAACAACCTATCAATAACCTTGAACTCTTTAGACACTCCAAGCTTATCTATCAAGGCAAAATACACCTCAAATGAGTGGCAATACCCTCTCTGAGCACCAGCCCATTGGAACAACTCCAATGATGTGGACACATCAAGAGGCAACTGAAGCAGCTTACAAAGCTGAAATGGGG
Organism: Erythroxylum baracoense; assembly: GCA_025629805.1. Lineage (NCBI taxonomy): Eukaryota > Viridiplantae > Streptophyta > Magnoliopsida > Malpighiales > Erythroxylaceae > Erythroxylum > Erythroxylum baracoense. The sequence continues at coordinate 3,234,474 of JAOTAY010000003.1, read as the reverse complement.
TGATTTTATATAATGACCTTCGAAGCTCATTGAGGTCAAATGGTTTGAGCAACCTTTCCCATTCGTTTTCACATTCAGATTCATCATCTTTCAAATCACTATAATATCTATAAAACCCAGATGGGACAAGCGTTAAACAGTAGGGTTTAGGCAGAGACTTCAGGGTTTTGCTCACATGGACAGCAAGTTTTGGTGTTTTTAGCATTTAGTAAACTGTAAGAAGTAACAAGAGTAGCGTCAACTACTGATAACTCGAAGAAGCAATTCACTGTCACGTACCTTAATGGAAGAGATATGGTAGCCACTAAGATACCCAGTTGCGAAAATGAATATAGTTTGCTCCGGACTTGTGCTTATGGGCGCCTCCGCCGTAGCCCACAGTGAGGGGAGGATATCATTCAGCGAAGGAGAAATTGCAAAGTGTATTAAAGACGGCGACGGCGAGAGTCCTGAAAATTAAACGACAATTTCTAAAATCTGCAACATGACATCACTGTTATACCCTTAATACAGCAGACAAGAAACACACTAAACAGTCAAGAGAGGGAGAGATGTAAATCCATTTTTTAAAATAATAAACTATATTAAAAATATAAAATATAAAATAATAATTCAATAATAATAAAGAGCACAAGAGATCCTATTTTCAAGAAAAAACTATCTTACATCGAGATCATTAGAATATTAGAACTTGACAGTTCAAAACTTGAATGAATTGGGTCAAAATAATATTATTTTTATTCTTATTTTAGTTAATTCCTCACCTATTCCTTTTCCGATTGAACAAACATGGAGGAACAAACTATATTCACTTTCACAACTGGCCATCCTTTTGCAAATTCCTTATCATAGAGCACCGAATCATTCCTTCCTCAAATTATCTTCATTTTCTCTCTAGCTTCAGCTTTAACTCTATAAGCTTATCTTTCATCCACGAGCTTATCTTTGATAGCTCTAATTATTTTGAGAGTTACAGTGGCCGTGAAAGCTTTATGTGCTAGATTTTGATTTTTGTACATTCTCTGTATATTAGTAAATTTGACTCTTCCTTCAGTCATGAACATAAGTCACATCGATCAAACCACTTAAATCTTTATATTCTGTCTCATTTATTTTACCTTTTTTATTTTTTATTATTATTTTTTGAGCTATTAAATTAAACCAGTATCCGATATAAGAACATTTTTCCTAACAAGTATTTATAAACCATCAAGCAGGATAGTAATGGTAACAATATATACCATAGGATAAACACAAGGTTCTGCTGAGACGAGTCTCCAAATCGTATTTTCAAAGGCACGCACATTAGCATGCATAAACAAAAAGATCCTGTAAATAGAAGAATCTACACTAACATCGTAAATCCCAACAAATCAATTGACTATTATTGAAACATAATCAGAATTCACAAAACAAAAAAATAACCTGTCGGTGGAATATTATGACTAATATTCCTGTCAACATACTAAACAGCTATAAATAGTTTAAGATAAAATAAGTTTAAAATCCCTTAAATTAAAGGATTACATTATATAACTTTAGATAACTTTTCATATTTAAATTCCTACTTGTAATGGCCTGTATACGGCTGTATACTTTCTATTAAATATATCAGAATATTATTCCCCATTTTCGTTCATAGTATCAGAGCTTCGCAGAACACTCGGGGAATGATTTCGTTTGGGTCGATCAGAGCCATACAGGTCGAGTTGTCAGAGATCTCTGCTGCTGGCTTGTCTAGTGTGACTCCACCAGCATCGAACCCATCCTCTCTCCAAAACAATGCCGATAACTCCCAAACAACCATATTTAGTCACATATTGAATGGTAATAATTATCTACCATGGTCCCACTCGGTGCTTGTGTTCATAAGAGGGAGAGGGAAAGAAAAATACTTAATCACAGCGCCACCTATTGCGTCAGACCCAAAGTACCATACTTGGATGGCTAAAAACAACCTTGTTATGAACTGGTTGATCAACTTGGTGATCCTGGAAGTCAGCGAGCAATTCATCTTGGCCACATCTGCGAAACAAATTTGGGAAAATGCCAAACAGACTCATGTTACTATCGAAAATACTATTACTTTGTACCAAATTAAGAGTTTGTTTAGAGAGACCAAACAAGGAGAGAAGACAGTGACTCAATATTACACAGCATTGGTGAAGCTATGGCAACAATTGGATCTTTAAGATCCTCACCAATGGATGTGCAATGAAGATTTGACTTGCTACCGTAGGATTGTGGGACGGGAACGAGTGTATGAGTTTCTACTGGGCTTAAACTCATTTTAAGTTGATGTTCGTGGCAGAATCATGGCTACCAGTCCTCTTCCAACAGTCATGGGAGCAGTCAATCTTGTTAAAAGTGAAGAAAGTAGGAGACAACTAATTCATGGGACCCTAAACAACAATAGGGTTCCTGAAGCCTTAGTTATGGCTGCCAAGGGAACTACTGGACTAGAATCAGAGAAAAAATCAAGTAAAGATGTGAACACTACCAGAAAATGGGCATACTAGAGATAATTGCTAGAAGATCCATGGCAAGCCGCCCAATATGAGAAATAGAACCAAAACAGAGAGCAAAAGTTATGCAATTGCTAGTAATGACAAGGCAGAAGGTGAAAATGTACCAGTAAGCAAAGAGGAGGTTGAATTACTTAGAAAAATTTTGAGCAAGTATTTAATGCACAAGCACTGCCTTGGGCATTAAAACCCCAACTTGTGGTATTTGGATTGTTGATTCAGGGGCAAATGACCATATAACCTAAGATAAATCTTTATTTGTTGATATTCATCTTTGTCATGGGCATATAACTATCAAGGTAGTAAATGGACAAGTTCTTAAGGTTGAAGGAATAGGAATTGTTATAATAGCTAAAAAACTTGTCTTAACTGGTGTTCTTTCGCTGCGTTTGGTTAGCGTCCACAGGAGGCAGAGACGGAACGGGATAGAAATTTGAAGACGGAACAGAACAGAAATTAAAGACAGTGAGGTGTTTGATTGTGGTGGATAGAACAGAAAAAACTGTCTGCGTCTTAGGACAGAAATGTGTTTGGTTGCTATGGACAGAATAAAAAAACTGTATGAATGACAAAAATGCCCTTGGAGTGGATTTGTAATGTTTATTGAATATTTTATAACTATATCAA
>JAOTAY010000003.1:3189951-3228657 GCA_025629805.1 Erythroxylum baracoense | reverse complement strand
AAAAAAGAAAACGACAGGACGCTTGTGAGTGCAGACTTCTGTGACGGGACGTAAAAGCCAAGGACTTCGCCGAAACCATGGAAGATTTGAGTTGGAGAGAATTGGGGTCAATTGGGTTGGAGTAAAAATTGTATCTTTTTGATGGTAAAAGGAAGATAACTAAAGAAGGTTTAGCTGTGGAGATGGGTAATGGAAAAATGAGGGATATCAGAGACTTCATCCTTGAAATATGTAACGTTTAAGAGAGAGAGGCGTTTATACTTTGTAGCGTGGTTGGCACAATTAGGGCTTAAGGAGAGTTTTGCAGGGAGGAGAGGTTTATGGGAAGACTCGTAAATGTACAGGGAAGGCACCGCCCGGCCGAAAATTAATGCCAAAGCCGCGCTGCCCTAATTATTTTTTTATAAATTAAATTTTAAAATGTTATTTTCAGTTTTTGACTTAAAAGTTTTAAATTTTAAATTGAATAGGTAGAGTTTAAATTCAAAATTTTTTTAAGCTTATTTGGTTAAATGTTAATTAATGGAATGGAATGTAATAGAACAAAAAATAAAGGTTTATAATATAATGGAATGGAAAATAGTGAAAAGTTGTTTAGGAGAGATGGAAGTGTTCATAATGTAATGTAATGAAACGTTATTTAGAAGATGGATAAAATGGAATGTAATGTATAATAAATAATTATTATATCCCTAATATTAAAATAATTATTAAAAAAAGATTTAACCCTACGATTTTAAAATAAAAATCATGTCCAATTAAAAAGTCACGGTTGTTCGAGTCATAATTGTAATAAATAATTTTTTATATATTTTCTATTCTAAAATAATTATTATTTTATTATTTATTATATAAAAATATTATTATCAATTATTTAATAAATTTTGTTCTACGATTTAATTATTTAATAAAGACAAGATGCAAATTCGATCTTAATCTCATTAAAACCAAGTCAAACACGTTAATTTTAAGTTTGATTAGGCCTAACTTAAACATAAATGTCATTTGCTTTAAGAATAGGTTCCACGACAGCTTTAATGATCATACAGTCAAAATTTTGAATTAATCAATTTCTTTATTCGATTTCTAATTTTTCGGATCAATTTATTTAACAATTATTATTATTAAGAATCAATTAATTTATTAAATAATTAGTCAAATTTTATAAATTAAAAAATAATTAATTCTTATCTAACAGTTTTTTCAATTGAACTTTATATTTTTCGATAGATAATAACAATCTTCTTTAAAAAAAATAACAGTCTTCTTTAATCATATTTATTTAATTTTTAATTAATTTTATGACGGTTTAATATCGTAGGCCTTTTATATTTATTATCGTATAATATTGTGGAGTTAAATGACTGAAAAATGAGAAATTTTAGTATAAGAATAATAAGTAAATCAACTGATATTTCACCAACCACCTTCTAACAATTTGGTTGGAACTAACTTACCTAAAAGCATGTTCATAAAGATGTAGTAATTGGACATGCATGTATTTTAAGATTGAGCACCTAGACCTTAGAAACATTGTGATTAATAATTACCTAAGTTTTGAATTATTGGACTATGAATTATAAGTGTGAAATAAACATGTGGGTCGGTCCTAATTTATTATTCAATTACCAGATAAATTAAGAAGACAAAGTCTATAATAATATTCTTTTCAATGCCAGCAAGTTGAAATAGACTAAAAACCTATTTTCTTTAGGCTTACAACTGGCTTACAGCCCAGCAGGAATCCAGAACCGGCCATGTCAAGACCATAGGACATGTCGGATCAACACAAACTGCAAGGCTTATTAGGATCTAACATGTCTTAAGCTTTTTATTTTTCGTGTTCATTTCAAAATTTAAATACTTTATATGTTTTTATAACAAAATAATTATGTTTTTCTTTAAATATATATTAAATACATTGTTTAATTTGAATAAATTATTTAATAAGTCAATCAATTATAATGATAATAGTAAATTAGACTCCTTCAAACTTAAGTTTAAAGTCAAATTTTAGTTGAATTTGTTTTACTAATTTCAAGTTGTACTCATTTAATTTTCTTAAAAATCGGTTGACTTTGAAATTTTTTATTAAAATTGAAATTTATTAGACTTTAAGAATAGTTGAATTTCAAAATTTTAATTCAAGTCAATTAAATTTGAGTCTAGACCCAATTAAATCAAACTTTACCAAATCTTTTATATTATGTATAATCACCTAAAACTAATATTTTAAATATCGAATCGAAAGTTAAATCACCAGGACAAAAGGTTTAAGATTTAAAAAATTCGATCGACATTATACATCATAAAATAGACTAAAAATTGAATAAAATTAAAGAATTTAAAATATGATTGAAAGAGATTGTCCTTATCTATCGAAGAATTTGAAGATTAATTGACGAAAGAGATCGTTAAATGAAAATTAATTGATTTATTTTAATTTATAATAACTTATTAATTAATGAAAATTGATTAATAAATTAATAAATTGATCAGTTTTTAATAGCAAAAGCTAAAAAAATAAATTGAACCAAAAAATTAAACGGTTCAAAACTTTTATAGTTGAACCGACTAAATTGATTAAAATTTTTAATCATTGCTTACGACTGTAAAATAAGCTTTGTAAATTTTGACCATCGTACGCTGAGTTGTTTATCTTTTCATCTAATCCACAACATTTAAACTTCAAGTTTTTCTATAAATGTCAAAAAGGGCCCGACTTGTTTTTAGCTTAGGTTGACCGTACAACGGGCTGACCATTACTATTACTTTCAAAACGACGTCGTTTTTGAAGTTTTTCTTTAAAAAAATGGTGGATCGAGTTGGCCCAATCTGCCCGTAACCCGTCGGGCCATAATCAACCCATCTTAACCCCCTAAGCCACCATAACTTAGGGTCCCGGCCGGCCCGGCCTAGTAACATCTCTAAGTTTCTCTTTTGACATGTGACCTTTTTCACTTAATTCATTCGCCGTTAACATCTCTAAGTTTCTCTTTTGATACGTGACCTTTTTCACTTAATTCCTTCGCAGGATACAGTTAAAATTGTATATAAATAACTAAAATCCAACAGAAATATGGTGTGGTCCAATGGATGGAGATCGGAGATCCTTGTCACACACCTCTCTATTCCTTTATGTGATGCTAAGCCAAAATCCTCACCATCTTATCCTCTAGCCATTGTCATGCACTCCTCTTAATTTAATTCCTGGACCATTTTTTAATTAAACTTGATTATGAGATTATATAAAACAAATAGTTTTAATGATTATATTATTTATATTCCAAAAACAATTTTATACATTAAAATTTAATAGTGATATAAAAGAAGTAATATGTTTGATTTGAATATTTCTATGAAGATGAAACAATTCAAAATACAAGTAAAATAATTCAATTATCATTTAATAATCAAATTTCAAAACTTTCTTATTCAATTTAGATTTGTATTTTTTTTATAGATTTATATAATAGTTTGTAAATCACATCTTATAATTAACTTAATCGACGAATTGAGTGATTCAAAGTCAAATGACGAGTTCAATTTAAATTATATTAAGTCATATTTTAGTATATTAGTTAAACAGTCTCTCTGCTAATTAAGGGAAAGGCTGCGTATTATTGGATCTCTCTAGACTTCATATATCATCAGAATTTATACTGAGTGTTGTTATTGTTATTGTTGTGTCGTATTTTAGTATGTCTTTATTCTTAGTTAATCATCTTATTCAAAGTTGAGGTAAATTATATTTTTTTATCATAATTTGATGCTTTAATTTCTTAAATAAAAATTGTAAAATTTGCTTTGTGAATTAAATTACTTATTTTTAATAACTTGGAGGACTTTTTTCCTGAGTAATAATTGTAAAAAAGAGGGAAAATAAGGAAATGGTTGGTTTTTTATACCTTATAATCTATGAATAATAAAATAGGGAAAAGGCAAGAAGAGAATCTTAAGGTGATAGAATTGTGATTTGCATGTGCATTACGCACCAAATGGATAGAGTTTTAGTGTGGTTGTGATATGAATCTATCTGTTGCCTTCCTTTGGATGAGTGGGAGGACAAGCAAAGCAATCCTCTCTGTCTTTCACACATTTCCTTTTTTTCATTTTTTTATATATAATATATTACGTATGTTGTAAAGGTGTTATAGTCATAACAATGAAAGCCCTTTTTTTATAATTATTATTTGTGTAAATCTACCTATATTGGACTTCTCAGTTTCACCTATAAACTTTATAACATCTTCACCATCACCTCCTTAGTTCTTAACTTTGTTCAAAAGTGTGATAATGTGTTAAGGATTCACATTTCTTCTTCATCCCTTACCTCCATTTGAAGCAATTACCATATCCAACAATAATGATTGAAAACTTTCTTAGGTCGTTTTCATTAAGAAATTATCGGTCGAATATTTTATTTATTACGTCATAAATAAATAAAATATATTCAAAATTACATTAAAGGATGAAAATGTTCAATGTAATTTTGAATACATGTCACCCCTTAATGTGACCTTTTGTTTGGTGTTAGTTGAAAGTTTGTAAACTCAATATCTTTTTCTTTTTTTTTTGGGTTATCATTAGTGTCGTAATCATCTCGATGTGAAGATTCCACATTATCTCCATATTTTCCGGGTCATGAAAATCAAAAATACCAAAAAGTAAAAATGGGACATTTTTGATTTCTAGGACAAGAAGTGACTGACAATCTAAGGGATGGAACACTTTCAGAAATTGAGAAGTTGGAAGGGTAAGTGAGAAATATGAGAATGAAGGCAAGTAAGAGGAAAAATAGAAAATATAGGTCCTAAAATTTAATTATAAAAACTAAAATTGGGCCAATTTGAAAAATAGAAACTAAACGAAAAAAAGAAAAAGGAAAACAAAAGATATATGAAAGTCGCCATCTTTCATCTTCTCCCTTGAGACTTTCTTAGTTCCTACACGAGCATAGCCAAAAACCTCCCCATCTCTCTCACGATATATACACATTGTACTATATAATATATAATATGTGTATAATCCAGCCATTTTTTGTAGCAAACCCATTTTCACCACTTTCTCTCTCTCTCTCTTTCTCTCTCTACATATTTATATATGTTGCATATATTTCTATGCTGTTTGTGTGCGACATAAAATCCATTGATTACTTATATAAAGCATATCCAATTGCTTCAGAAACAGTAATTATAAAAAAGAGAGAGAGAAAGAGCAAAAAAGAGGGCCTATCTTGGCCTCTCTTCTACATATGCCTCTTCTCAGATCTTAGCTTATATCAGTTTTCAATCTGGGTGTTCTTTCTCTGGTACAAGTTTAATCTAAGATGACATAAAAAATCTGGCTTTTTTTTGGATGTCTTGGTCAATATAACTTCTGGGTTTTGGAGCCTCAACTAACTTGTTTTAAAATTTTATTGCTTTTCTCTTTTGTTTCTTTAGGAGTCCTGGGTTGTTGTTGATCGGTGAGAGGTCGCATATGCCTTTGGATTGAATCCAAGAGTGCCCATTTCTGATATATAATTGTGTATATATCCAAAGCTTTTTTTTTGTCCAACTTTAAAGGTATTTCTCTTTCTCATGCTCTAATCTGCAATTCTGCATTATGGTATCTTATGTCTGATGGTTTCTGACAAAGTCGGATTATGTCTTCCGTTGTCTGAGTTATATCATGGTACTGACTGTTTCATTGTAATTGGTTTGATGGCACCCGATTATGTGTTATCATTTAGATCCGGGGTTTGATTGGTTTAAAACAAGTTTTTGTCTTCAGAATATCGTCGAAGCGTTTTTTATTCCTTTTGAATTCCGGTTTGATGAGATTTTTCTTGATGGGATTCATATGCAGAATGGAAATGGAGCTTGGAAAGTTGTTCATCGGCGGTATTTCGTGGGACACAAATGAAGACCGTCTTAAGGAGTATTTCCAGGCTTTTGGAGAAGTTAGGGAAGCTGTGATAATGAAGGATCGGGCTACAGGCCGAGCACGAGGTTTTGGCTTTGTTGTTTTTGCTGATCCTGGTGTTGCCGAGAGGGTTGTGATGGAAAAGCACCTCATAGATGGTAGAAATGTGAGTCGTTATGCTAAATTCTCAATAATACTAATTTACATCAATGCTTTGATAACTGATTTTGATTCGTGAGCATGTGTCAGTGAGCTTCATTCAACTTTTCATTCTTATTGGAGATCATCAAGGAATTAATATGCTCCATCATAATTACTATGGTTTATTTAATGGGGATGATCAGGGACGATTTATGCTTCTCTATTGGCTGGACAAAATGTAATAGGTCGGCTTATTTTCAGTGTAATTGTAGGCATTTCATTGACTAGAGATCTAAATACGGGTGAAGTAGAATACGATTTGTTGCCAGAAACTGTATAGTATTAATTTCCATTTCACGAGACCAAATAAGCATTCTCCTTTTTAAGTTTTTATATCTTTGCAATTTCAGGCAAAGGTCAGAAGTTGGGATTGAACCATGTAATTAGTATTCATTGTTATATCAACAGAAGGATGTGATCATAGTAAATTAGAAGGAAGGGATGAGCTTTGCATGTGGGTATTGAATTGGAAGGCACATGAGGATATGCAATGGATTAATTACTTCCGTACAATTAATTTTTGGTTTTATTTCTTTGGTTTGCTCATAGTCGAATTGGACTTCAAGAACTCCATAAGTTCAGATGCTTGGTTCTGTAGATAGTATAATGGTGCCTGTTTTCACTGTTATGCTTGCTATTCTCAGGTTGAGGCAAAGAAGGCAGTTCCTAGAGATGATCAGAATGTTTTGAACCGAAACAGCAGCAGCATCTATGGATCACCTGGTCATGCACGCACAAAGAAGATTTTTGTAGGAGGTTTAGCGTCCACAGTCACAGAAGGTGATTTTAAGAAGTACTTTGATCAGTTTGGCACAATTACAGATGTTGTGGTAATGTATGACCACTACACGAAAAGGCCAAGAGGTTTTGGTTTTATTACTTATGATACGGAGGAAGCAGTAGATAAAGTGTTGCAAAATGTTTTCCATGAACTAAATGGTAAAATGGTGGAGGTCAAGCGAGCTGTTCCCAAAGAACTATCACCTGGGCCAACTCGAAGCCAATTTGGTGGAATTAATTATAGTCCTGGTAGAGTCGCCAGCCTTCTCAATGGTTACACTCAAGGATATAATTCAGGTACAGGAGGAGGATATGGAACTAGAATTGATGGTAGGTTTAGTCCTGTTACTGTTGGTCGGGGTAACTTTTCTCCATTCGGTGCTGGTTATGGCTTCGATCTTAATTTGGAGCAAGGTTTGGGTCCAAGTTTCGGAGAAAATTCAAACGTTTCTTTTAACCTTGGATATGGACGACTCAACCCTTCATATAATGTAAATTCAAGCAGGTATGATAGTCCATTTGCTCATGGTTTAGGCAATGGGGGGAATAGTTCTGTGTTAAGTTCAACTTCTCGAAGTTTGTGGGCTAATGGGAGCATTCATCAAGCATCAAACTCAATACATTCTAATGCTCTTACGGGTTCTGGGAGTGGGAGTTCAGGGATGGGTTCCTATGGCAGCATTGGAACACTCTGGGGATCCTCTGCTAATTCTGGTCAAAGTGCTGGTGCCAACTATAACAGTGGCAGCCTTACTAACGGCAATGCGAATTTCAGCTTTGGTCTAGGAGTGGTTGGGTATGGAAGAAACAGTGGGACGAGTGTTGCATCAATGGCATCACTTGCAACTTCAAATGCTGGTGGTTATGACAGAGCTTACACAGAATTTGAAGACAATGGTTCATTCTATGGAGATCCCACTTGGAGATATTCACCTGAGATAGATCGATCTGCCTCATTTGGCTTTGGGCTCGGAAATGCAGATGTTATGAAAAGAAACTCTACCAGTAATGTTGGTGGTTATAGTGTTGCCAATAGACAATCAGATAGTGGTAAGTAAATTCTGCTACGATTCCCAACTCTTAAAATCTTTATACTCTTTTCCCTTTTCAAATTTTGTCCTTTTTTTGACACTCATATAAAGCTAAGAATGAAGAATTTGAGTTGTTGAAGTTTCGGTCATAACGTGAAGGAAAATGATCTCTTGCACTTGAATGGCTAACAGAATCTTGTTCTATTTTTGAAGTCACATTTTAGTGATTCAGTTATTTGTCTTGGTCATTCATGATTCCATGCACATATTCAGCATCAACTAGAAGCCATTTGCCAGCCGTCGTATCATTAGACACTTCCCGACTTCAAGTTGCGGGAAAGCTTTGCTAGTTACCATCTTCTGAACAAAAGCCATTTAGTTGCCAGATTGCTTAGCAATGCCTTAAGACTTGATACATTTGTTTGCCTAGGCTTGTTAATTATCACAGTAACTTAAGAAAACACGTTCATGACATTAACATGTGGACCTTAAGTATATGAGATTCTAAATCTGTGCTCTTTGCCTCATTGTTTTGCTTTCATCCTGGAACATTTCGTTCCGATCATTCTTTACCTTACAGGCTTGAGGTCTTTCTTTGTTTCAGGAATTGCTGCATAGGATGATAAGTGACTGTCAATAAAGGTATCATAGTTGAAGCTTTCTGATGATGTGAATCCCATATAATTTCCTGATCCAGATGTTTTAGTTTGTACGAAGACGTGAATAGGCTAATCGACTTGCCTGTTTTCCTTTTGTTTTTTTTTTCTTTTTTGATGAATTTGTCATAGAGAGCAGTCACAAGGAATTCCATAAAAGGTTTGGGTTTGAGGTTTTTCTGTTATAGATTTTCTTGGAATTTCATTTTAAGATGTAAAATCAGATTTGTGGGTATACGCAGAGTTACTGTCTTATGTACCTTGGTGACACAATGTGATACAAAACAAACCTTAAAAATAGGTTTTCGTGTTTACATTTTTCAACTTCTTCCTGCAGTTTGATCTACCAAGCTTTCTGGTTCTTGTCAAAAGTATGTTAAAGCACTCTGGTGAATGTGTGTAATGAATGGTAGATGTAATGAAATGGAAGAAAATATAAGGTAAATTAGATGTTTAGTTTTTATATTTTTATCGAAATTTAAATTTAACTTGAAAATATTATATAGTGATTTAATTTAAATATTTTATAGTATTCGTGTATCATTGTATTTAAACCTACATGGGAAGTAAGCATTTCACACCAAAAAAATAAGTGTGTAATAGTAAATTATTTATTAATGATTAAAAAATTAAATTGATTAAATCAGTTCAATTATAAAAATTTCAAACTGACAATTCTTTAGGTTAGTTTCTTTTAATAACTTCTCTTATTAAAAATTAATCGTATTTATAAATTAGATTCAATCGGTTCAATTATAAAATTTTTTCACTGATTATTTTTAGGTTAAGTTTATTTTAATAACTTCTCTTATTAAAAATTAATCATTTTTATTAATTAATTAAAAAATTTTGAACTGATTATTTTATAGGTTAAGTTTATTTTAATATTAAAAATTAATTATTTTTATAAATTATATTTAATCGGTTCAATTATAAAATTTTTGAACTTATTATATTTAGGTGAATTTTATTTTAATAGCTTCTCTTATTAAAAATTAATTGTTTTTATAAATTATATTTAATCGGTTCAATTATAAAATTTTTGAACCTATTAATTTTTTAGTTTAGCTCATTTTAATAATTTCTTTTATTAAAATTAATCGTTTTTATAAATTAGAATAAATTTGCTAATTTTTATTTATTAATTTATTTTTAATTAAACTTTAATTTTTTGATAAATAATGACAAATTTTCTTTAATCTTGTTTTTATTTTTTATTTTTTTAAAATTTTTGCTTGATATGGGCCGTATAATAATAATTGAATCTTTAATTTTAAATTTTTTATTCAATTTTTAAAACATTGATTCTTATAACAAAAAGGTTTATTTTGACATTATTATTTAAATTTGTGTAGGATAAGGATGAAAGTATAGTTTTATATTTTAAATAAGCAACTAAATAATCTAACACCAGTTTCAATAACATTTGTAGGTAAGAGAAGGACCAAACCCAATACTAAACATCAATCTTCAACGAAACTCTTTCTCGACCAAACCAGTCTGTTCTGTTTGTTAAATTAAGATTTACTCATTCCATCATCTGATCTTCTCAACTTATGTCTTAAAACTCTGATTTGACATGAATTGGAATTCTTATCAGACAACCGCCATTGAGACAACATATATTAGTTTTCTGCAAATCTAAAGCTTAGCTGGTCGGCTTTCATGATCGATGTGATACCTACTCCACTTAAGGTGCAGTTCATTGCACGGCTGAGCTGTTTACATGTGCAGACACGTACGTTGTTTTTGTTCTGTCGAGAATATTAATTACTCTCTAATCACCAATGATTAAGAGTTATTAGAGATTTAGAGCATAATTTGACTCGTAGACCCTAATCATTAAAGTCAAAGAAATGAAAGGAGGATGACTGTAACCACTAAATTAAATATCAAGTTGGGTTAACATGAAATGAAATCTGGTTTTACTTTGATGTCTAACAAATATGTCATTCATTCTAATGTGTGAAGAAGTAATGTGGGAAAAGCAACTAAAACGTGCATGCAAGTCATGAACGTGTGGCGGTGCTCAAAGAATTAACACACGGAGCTTTCAAGGTCACTTTCACGGCAACATCTAAAGTAATCATCATCACTTATTTATTTATTTATTTGGTCTCCATTTCCTATACTGAAGAGGAATCCGCCTCTGTTTTTCCCTAAATTGACCTTTCTAGGTGCCATCTATGATTTGGACTCATTAGGAGATATGTAGGCAGGGCCCTAATTAAATAAAAAGAATATAATTCAGTGAAAATAACAGTTTGTTCTTTCATATTTTATCAAGCGTGGGACTTAGAGTAATGGATAAACTTACCTTTTTGGGACTAAAAGGTCACAAGTTCGAGTCATGTAAGTAACTTTTTTGTAAGCTGTAAAGATAAGATTACGTATAATTGATGACTCTCTTAAAAAAGAATTTTGTCCTTAATATATTTTATAAGTTAAATTTTATTAGAAAAGGAAGATGAATCTTCTTTATTTTTTAGTTTAGTGAGAGTCCATTACTTTTAACTTTGCTTAATTATTAACATGATTAAATAAATCAAGGTAAAAAAAATAAAATTGAGAATACCATACTAAAATTAGTATGAATTTTGATATTGGTATATTATTGTTTTAAATAATTTTAAAATAATTTATCACATTTTATATAATTAAAATTTCAATTCTTAATTATAGTTAAAAATAAAAATATTTAAAAGAATTTTTAACATTAATGTTCTTTATTTGATAAATATTATTAGTTATAGATTCAAGCCAAATGTTCATTGAGCTACCCAAAAGATGTCTTGAAGGTAGGACGTTATCAAATCTCAAACAGACCCTCGCCTCTATCTGCAGTAACAGACCGGCCAACTCCCGTTATCATTCATGGAATCAAACTCGCGACATTGACAAACTTAAGCCGCAACCTAATAGTTTTGATATCACTAAACTACCCAAAAGACGTCTTGAAATTAGAGCGTTATAAAATTTTAAATAAAGTATAATAATTATACTTTTTTTTTCTAAAGTTATAATAAGTGTGTCTTTAAATAGATTTACCTATATACCTCTTGCTTTGACTACTTCTCTTTAACCTACGACCAAATTAGTTTGAAGTTCAATGAATGGTCCTTTTAGCGTAATTTTGACTACATCAGCACATCTCACTTCATATACTACATCTCAACAGAATTCTTACTATTTATGGAGATTGAACATGATCAGCACTCAGAACGAAACACACACAATGCCCTTAATTCAGAAATCATCAGGCGTGGACAAGGAGAGGCTTGTGGTTTAGAACAATGACTCAATGAGAGGTAGATATACTACAAGCTTTTTCCCTTTCCTCGTGGATGGTACAACAGACTTACAGTGAACGAACCTTAATTTTAAACATAGTGATTCTTTTCAACCCTTTCAGGTCATTTACACAACTCTCTACTCAATCAAACCATCTCTATCTAGGACAGAGTCGAGGAACTGACAATGTAGAACAAGGAATGATTGGCAGTTTCAGACAGGGAAAACATGCAAAAGATGTAAGCCTGCGTTTTAGTATTCTATGGCTTTAAGATGAACAACAACCCCCTGCTTTAGCTTCTGTTTTTGCTTCTTCATTACCCTCTCCTCCACCTTCTCCCTGTAAAACCACGGTTTTCCCTACCCCCATCTCGGGGGCGTCTTGTTTCTTGAGTTCTTGAGATGACATAACTTTCCGGCTTAATATGTTATAGATCTCCTTCACGACTGTCTGAAATGCAGTAACCACATTGGAGGAATCAAGAGCCGAAGTTTCTATGAAGAACAAACCCTGTGCCTCTGCCAAGGCCTTGCCTTCTGCTGTTGGTACCTCTCTGGCATCCTTGAGATCAGACTTATTGCCGACAAGTATTGTTACGACGTTCATGTCAGAGTGAGCTGGTCAATGGAAACGGGAAAAGGAAATAAAATAATTGTTGAGTAAAATCTTTTAAAATTCATAGGTCTAAATTACATCATTGAAGCATGGTGTAAATATACTCGAAAAAAAGTATGTGACATGATAAGGAAAATGAAAATGGAAGGTCTACAAGTTAACAAAGTGGAATTTCAGTCTTACTGTGAAGTTCATTAAGCCATCTGCCAATGCTATCAAAAGTCTGGCGTCTACTGATGTCATAGACCAGAAGAGCTCCCACCGCACCTCTATAATATGCAGAAGTAACAGCCCTGAACCGCTCCTGACCTGCTGTGTCCCAGATCTGAGCTTTGATTTCCTTCCCATTAATATCCAACTTTTGAGTTTGGAACTCTACTCCTATTGTTGATTTTGAGTTGGAATAGAACTCATTCCTGGCAAATCTTGCAAGCAAATTTGATTTTCCAACGGCTGAATCACCAACTAAAACAATCTTGAATAGGTAGTCCTCTGTTTTTTCCTCCTCAGAATGAAAAGCCATCTTCCAACCTTCACAGAGTTGTCACTCTACAAAAGCATATTACTGATGGCTGATTAGAGATGCTCAATGGGAACCTACAAAGTACCAAATTCTTCCCTGACCAAGATAAAGAAGCGGGATAAGAATAAACAAGACTAAATGCAGAAGAAATAGCAAACTTGAAATGTAAGAAAGGTATACAAAAGAAAAAAGCTGCAGTCCAGCAACTTTACAGGGAAGATAGTGTCCAACAAACAACTATCTTCATACACTAAAGTTGTGAAGGGCCAAAAGAAGAATAGAAACTTCTGTGCCATCCATGGTTTCCGGGAATTTGCACAACCCCCACATAATTTTCTACACAAAAGCTACCGTGGTCCACATTGATAAGCTTCAAGACCTCTGACAGCAATGTAGGAAGATCTTGGAATCTTAAGAAAAAATTAATTTCATCAATCTGCTACCAGCTACCAAGACAAAATTATCCCATCTAATGTAAAGTAACTACATTGCTAGCTTATAAGTTTAGACAAATGACAATAAACATGTAAACTAACAAGTGAAATTTCATAACATCTAACAGCAACAAATCTGCTTCTATGATATCTTGTGGAAAAGAATAACTCAAATATATGTTTAAAACCTGTTAATCTCTTCAAAGCAACAAGGGAAACATCAATCCCTTGTGTGATTCTGATTTGACTGTCTCCTATGACTCAGAATCATACTACCACTTCTCATTTGGATCTTTTTAAATCAACCTGCTAAAATGAAAGTCATCAATATCGTTAGATAAGAAAACCTTGGAGCTTAACATAAAAAATACATATTAAAAGCAATCACAAACCAGAAAGTCTAAACTTCTTTATGTTCCATAGCTTATGATAGAGCAAATTTAGAAAAGAAAAATAGAAGACATAATTTATCAAAAGAGAAAGTGTAACAATTTTCCCCATTGCCCAGGATAATACTAAGGGTCTAATTTTCCTCCTCGGCAAGCTTTCAACAACAAGAAGATCCCTTGTCTTTCCTCCTGTTCGTTTCTTTTCTTCATTTTTATGTCTTCAATTGTGTTCCCTATAGATGAACAATAAACATTTGATCATAGCCCCAATTTTTGCAAATTTCAACCCATGCAACTCAAGCTATTAACAGTTGTCGATGAAATTTTTTGAAGAATTTTAAAGATTAGGGTTTTCTCTTTAAATTACTTTAACCACAGGAAACCACGTGTCTTTACTCAAAGTAAAATGTAATGAACAAAGTTTGATGCATTCAATAACTGTGCTCATCTACACGATACATGCACTAGGTTGAGCTCTAGAATCTATGTTACAAATTTATCCGTCGAGTCTATAAGGTCTGTCTTCTGTAAGCACTAACTTGCAATCAACAAGACTACACCAAGCAGCAATGCCTAATCCACGGTAATAGAAGGAAATATACTTCAATGAGTGGTAAAAAGAAAAGCCTATATGACAAAGATTGGACAGGAAACAATTGTAGCAGATGATCAACCTGTGGTCATGCTAAGAATGATTTTATCCGTCCAAATAGGCCATATTTCTATTTCAGTTTCTGGTGAACTAAACTTTAAAAAAAAAAGGTCAACCCTAAATTTTCTTCCGATGTAAATACCCCAGTTAAAATCTCCCCAACTTAGGCAACTTCGCTAGCTATACACATTGCATAACCCCATACTACAGAATCAGACATTCCAACAAAAACGTAATATTAAAATCTGAAACTCTACTTAAAGCTATGCCAGCATGTGAAAAAGTCCATCCCAAAACAGCCTTTAAAGTCAAAAGAAGGTTCCAAGCAAATAAAGTTATCATTACCACCGAAAGAATACCGAAACTGTAGCTGTAAACACGAGCCCTCACAATTTGCTCACAAACCCCATTATTGAATATACTATCGTAAACACAAGTAGAATAACAACACCACAACAGCATTATAAAGAACGAGAGAAGTCGGTATCTTCAAAATCATATAATCAATTCGAACAAGAACAAATACGTAAAACGATTTCTAAACAAGAGCTTAATTTGGTAGAAGAAACTACAGATCAAGTGACAAATTTTCACGAAAGTTACCATCTTTACGCCAAAAGAAGGAGAATGGTACACAAAACAATCAAACAAAGAAACCCAAATTCTTGGAATTTGCAAAAGAAAAAAAGAAAGAAACCCAAGAAGTACAAAAGCAAACACGAATAAAACAGGGTACAAGAAAAAAAACAAAAGTACCCGTTATCAGAAAACACCACCCCTCCACGTCACTTCTCGCACTCTCTCATTCGATCTTGAAAATGGGATTTGTGAAACGAATCAACCCAGTAGAAAATGAGGTCCAAGGATGGATCTGATGCAGCAAAAGACGAAATTGATTGCAGAATGTGGGTTGTTTTTAAGAAGAAAAAGGAAGCGTTTTGGCTGGTTTTTTGTGTGAGTGAATGTGAACGGTTTGAGTGGGACACTGAAAGGGGTAAAGAGGCCTTTAATGCCGACGAAGCCAAGAAAGGGAGAACGCAACCGAGGGAGGAAGCGAAACGAGACAGAGAGAGAGAGAGAGAGAGTGAGAGAGAGGGGTCAGGACATCAAGCTTTTGGTACGTCAATGGGCCTTTTAAGGAGGTCGTGGTGAATAGGAAGTGTAGGCCCTAAAACATAGACCCACATCATTTATAAGTTATTTTAACTTATAAAATTTTTAATAATTATGTTTTTTATTCATTTTATGATACCAAAGTTATCCGACTTAGTGAGATAACATCACCAAGATGACGTCGTTTACACCAGTGAATCGTGAAACATTATTAAAATACGTAACGTTATTTACATTAATGAATCGAAAAAGACTTTTTTTATTATGACTTTTAAGCTCGTTAAATATTAAACTTATAAGTTTCAATGAAGATGTATCATTCAAGTGGTATATAAAAAAGATCATCTATTAGAGATTAAAAATAAACAAAGATTAATTATAGTATAAATTTTAAGTATGCTTACTGATATACAAGTCTTTTGGATTTGTTTGGGCATCAATTCTTAAAACTGCCTCTTAAATTCAATCTTTGCCCATTTAATAAAAAGTTTAAATAGTATCTATAATATAAGACTTTCTAACGTATGTATTATCATTATCATCATTACCTATTTTAAAATTTTGTAATAAAGTGAAGTTTAAAGAAGTTTGATAATACGCAATCTTAATCTTATAACACATGCATGATCATATTAAATTAAATTTAAAATTTAGAAGTCCACACTAGATCCAACTAGCAAAAGAACATACATTCATTCTCAATTAAAACTTGGCAGAGAGGCCTTATCCAGTGGAGAGAAAGCATATCCAAACGCGCAATTTACAGGGCATTGTCAATTCTAAAGCATTGAAAGGCTTTCAGAATCAGAAGCGACTCGGCGGGCTCGTAGTTAGGTGTCTGTGTCTGCTTCACTCACTGTACCCTACCCACCAGTGTCCCATACATACATTGAACATACGCTGACATCTCCACTATTAAAGAAGACCTGTCAACATTATACGTTGGAGGAAATTTCCACAGTTTTTGCTTTCCCAAATCCCAATGGTTAGGTCAAATAACAAAAGCTGCGTGATTCTGTAACGGATATGCTTGAGAGCTTTTAGTTCGGTGCCATATCTATCTAGTCCACTGGAATGGATTGGATAGTTGGGTAGGTGTTTGTATTATTGTCCCTTAAGGTGGCTGCAGTGGCATTTGAAGACTTTTTGGAGTGAAAAGCCTTTTAAGCGAATTTAATAAATTGGATTTGGTTTATTAATTTTATGTAATTTAATTTAATTTATACGTTTAAAATATTAAAAAAGAGATGATTTGAATTCAAATACGTAATTAAATCTTTTTTTTTATAAATTCAATTCACATCTCAAATAATTCGATTTGGTGTGTGAATTGAAGAGCCAATTCTTTTCAAACATTAAAAAAATTCTTTTTTCAAATATACACTTCATAAATATACAAATTACTACAAAATATACAGACATTGATTACATACTATTTTTAGTTAAGAATAAAAAAGTCATATGAAGTAGTTGAATTTATTTTTATTGTGTTTCAAACAATGTAATCGAATTCAATTATAATATTTATAGATTTCTTCCAAACATTATAAATCGAATTTAATTCAATCTCATAAATATAATTGAATCCAATTTATCAATAAATTTAATTCGAAAATTTTTAAACAGCCTGAAACTTTTAACATTAATTTTCAGCGTATCACAGGTTAAGTATTTGGCCTCTGTAATAATTTTTTAAGTCAATTAGGCCGAGTTTTAGAGCAACTTTCGATCAACTCAATTCTAACCAATTGAGCTCTAGTTGGGACAAGCTGGACTGAATTTGCCAACATTACTCACATTTACCTTTTTCTGTATCTGAAACCGAAGGCCTGCAATTTGAGAATGCTGAAAGAATGATGCAGAATGGTTTCAGGGCCTAAACATTGGCAGATGGGGAAAAGTAGAGTCACGGACAAGAATATTGTGAATCACTTGAGCCCTGATACGTTTTCGGTGCCATGGAACGCCTGATCTTATTGAGAGGGCCAATCTTTTCAGTTCAGTAAGTAAACACTGTTTCTTCGTTTATGAAAAACCTGCCAACATTTCACCTCACGAAACAAAAAATAGCATCCAAGTTTGTAACATTGAGAGCTTCTTTTTTAGGTTCAGCTGCTGAACTTCATAAGGCTCTGAAATGTTCTTCAACGTCGTTACGTCATTACTGCTTGAGATGTGCTCGTGAACTTCAATTTTCAAGCACGCTGATCCTTCCAGCCTGTCAATCTCCAGGTTATACTATATTCGACAATGGATTTCTTTTTTTTTCTGAAATGGATTAACGCTTACATGTATCAATAATCCACCAATGATGTCCTTGCCTAATCAGGAGCAGACAATTAATTACTTTCCATGCTCGTAGCAGCTTCAAAGTAACATCTTCATGTTCTTCCTCGAACCATCTTCATGTCAATCCCTTTCAAGGAAATTCCTGCTTCCAAATATTATCTTTGGATCATCTGGGCATGTTGGGCACTGATTGAAGTAGCTTAAACATAACTTCCCAGTGCTGATATATTAAAGTTGTTTAACTATTAACTAGATCATGCCTTTTGAACACTATGTTCTCAAAATTACACCATTGATGAAGACTGGATTAGGTCTAATGTCTTTATTCAGTGGTTGATAAAATTTTAACAATACCTAATCACCTACCAACATTCCACTTCAGCCAACAACAAAAAGCTTTGTGTTATGCAATGACATCATCTTTTGTAATCTCAAACTTGCTAGTCTTTCTACAATTCAAAATATTGCTTGAGACAGTAATACTCGTCTCTGTGTTGGTTTAGTTCAAGATGACGAGTTTTAAGGAGAATTGAGAAATAGGATTGACAATTAAGTTCAGGTTAGATTCACATTCCAGAAGGTTAAATTGGCCTATTTTGAACTAATTCTATAATTTATACAATAATTTCATCACACACTATACCAGGCCGGCTACTCTTGGACAGAGAGTTCGAAGAATATCAGATCTCGTACTTAGGAACAGATCATCCATTAAAAGTCAGGGAAAGCAAAGCAAGACTGATGTGTAAATTTCAGGCATGTTGGCTGAGACATACAAGCCCTTTTTCTTTGTGGGCACTAAATCTCAAGGTTTACCTCTTAGGAATCTTATATTTCTAATTTTTTCCCGTTTTAATAACCTCAAACAAAATTTATGATCTAAGACTTTCTGATACACAAGATTTTCCTAAAGAGTCAAGTGTAGAGCCTACTTGTCTTTTTATATGACCATGACAATATTATTCAAGAATTAAGCTTTGAAAAGAGAGAAACTTAAAAAAAAGTCATAGGATGAAAAACACACAAACTTCTATTCATTCAAACCGTTATTCTTTCTTAATGATCCACTCTTCGATAATGCAATATGGTATTTTTGAACTCTCTCTGGGCTTTATGCATGTGCTGTCACCCTACCAATGTTATAATAAGGTTTTATTAATGTCAATTAATTAAATTACTTCCGAAAACATATTTATTTATAATATTTTCTTATTTACGTCAAATTCTCAATAGCAATCCTAAAACAAGATCTTAACCTCATGTTTAGAGGTGACATAAGCAACACGTGTTTGGTGTTTCCATGAAAATAGATTCAGGAAACGAGACATTAGGTCTGTGTTGTGACTGTTATGAGTTTGAGGTCTGGTTCTTAGGAGTGGTTCCTATAGAGTGTCTGATTCTAGCTAAGTTCGTGGAATTAGAGTCACAAACTTGCAAATTCCAAGCAAAAAGGGTATGACCTTTCACCAGTAAAAGAACAGAAAGTAGCAAACATGGCCACGTTTTTCTCTAACATACTTGGGGAATTTCTGGATGTGTTCATTATCAAAAATAAGGATGTTATTAAGAGTTTGGAACAAATACATTGGACCACCATTAACAAAGGTTTTATGTTCTAACATGGATGAGCGTTTGTTATAAGTTCCTGATCTTGAACAATGCCACATAGTAGTTGATCTGTCATCTGTTGAATCCACATTGAGAATCAGACAATCGATGATGGTTTACTATAATTGGTAATTAGACAGTGCGTAATTAATGCGAGACAAACAAGGAGATCAGGCTCAATGAGAATAGAATCAAAGTTTTCCATTTTTGTTTCTCCATTGTTTCTTTCTTTCAACCGATTTATTAGTGTCAGTAGATTGAAAAGTTCTCTATATAAAAAACTGTTTCGTTTGTTTTCTTAAGTTGTCTTGTTGAAGCTAGAAATTTTCACCAAGAATCAATCTTCTTAAATTTACACTTACAGGGTGTGCTGTGTGGATTAGTTCTACACAAAGATGGTGGAAGGAGGTGTGGTGAGTTCTGATAAGACGGAATTTACAGATTGTTGGAGAACAGTATGGAGGACTCCTTATATCATGAGGCTTGCACTTTCTGCAGGCATTGGAGGACTTCTTTTTGGTTATGACACAGGTAATCGATCTTCAGCTTCTGTACGAGTTACTAAAAGCAAGCAAACCCTTGAGTCTCAGACAGTTCTGGTTTGATGATCTTTGAAACACAGGAGTAATTTCTGGTGCCCTCCTTTACATTCGTGAGGACTTTGAAGAGGTGGGCAAGAAAACATGGTTGCAGGTACTGAATCAGAAACGGGTTTTGAATTTAATAATGGTTGAGTTGAAACTGTTACTTGCATTGATTGAGATGTTTCACTTGGAAATATGCAGGAAACCATTGTGAGTATGGCTGTTGCAGGAGCCATTATTGGGGCGGCCATTGGAGGATACATCAATGACAGGTTCGGAAGGAAAATATCAATCTTAGCTGCTGATGTTGTTTTCTTCGTTGGTGCAATAGTTATGGCTGTTTCTCCAGCTCCTTGGATGATTGTGATAGGTAGACTTCTTGTTGGTTTGGGAGTGGGAATGGCGTCCATGACCTCTCCTCTTTATATTTCAGAGTCTTCACCTGCAAGAATTAGGGGTGCTCTTGTTAGCACAAATGGTTTGTTGATAACAGGAGGCCAGTTTCTGTCCTACCTAATCAATCTTGCTTTCACTAAGGTACATATGTTGATGATCATTTCCAGTTCTTGGTTATGTCCCATAGTTGAAAATACTGATATTTTCCAAATTGGTGTTCCAGGCTCCTGGAACATGGCGATGGATGCTTGGAGTTGCTGGAGTGCCACCTTTTGTTCAGTTTCTTTTGATGTTATCTCTCCCTGAATCTCCCAGATGGCTCTACAGGCAGGTTTGTGTTAGCAAATTCCTGAAATGCTACGTCTCTTGCTAATGTTAATGGTCTGCTGATATAAACTCACCTGATCTTGAGCATTTGAAAATTCCTTACTTTTTTTATCAGGGGAGAACAGAAGAGGCAAGGGCTGTCTTGGAAAGAATCTATCCTCATGAAGAGGTTGAAGTAGAGCTAACGGCCTTAGCTTCTTCAATTGAAGCAGAAAAGGCAGATGAAGCAGCTATTGGAGATGACATAATATCCAAACTGAAGAATGCATTTGCAAATACTGTGGTCAGAAGGGGACTCTATGCAGGAATTACAGTCCAAGTTGCACAGCAGTTTGTGGGGATCAACACTGTCATGTATTATGCCCCAACCATTGTTCAGTTTGCAGGATTCGCTTCAAATTCGGTGGCCTTGGCTCTTTCCCTCATTACTTCTGGCCTGAATGCTCTTGGAACTATCATCAGTATGTGTTTTGTTGACAGATATGGAAGGAGAAGGTTAATGATTATTTCCATGTTCGGTATCATAATTATCCTCGTCGGCTTATCTATTGTCTTTATGGAAGCAAGCGTTCATGCTCCTAAGATAAGCGCAATCGAGTCTGCCCATTTTGGCAGGAACTTGACCTGTCCAGATTACATGACAGCTCCAAACCCAGCAAAGTGGAATTGCATGTCGTGTCTGAAAGCAGACTGTGGATTCTGTGCTGATAAGCAGAATGAAGTAAGATGAGTTGTATACTTTCTGGATTCCTATCCAGCTCCTTTTCAGAGTTGTGAACTTGGAATCATTTTTTCTTTTACTGATTTGATTTGTTACATTTGATCAGCTTAATCCTGGAGCTTGCCTGGTTTCAAACAAAGCTGTCAGAGGCCAATGCCATGCAGATAGTCGCGTGTTCTTTGAGAACGGTTGCCCCAGCAGTTTTGGATTTCTTGCCATTGTATTCCTGGCACTCTACATTATTGTATATGCACCTGGAATTGGTACAATACCCTGGATTGTGAACTCAGAGATATACCCTCTAAGATACAGAGGGATTGGTGGAGGGATTGCTGCAGTATGCAACTGGAGTTCGAATCTGATAGTGAGCCAATCCTACCTGAGTCTCACAGAGGCTCTCGGTGCTGGAGGAACATTTTTCCTATTCGCAGTATTTACTTGCATAGGCCTCTGTTTCATTTATTGGTTCGTACCAGAGACCAAAGGATTGCAGTTCGAGGAGGTAGAGAAAATGCTGGAAGCTGGCTACCAGCCAGACTTATGCGGATTAAGGAAACGTAAACCCAAATCCAAGGATGTTGATGATGCATAGAAGACTCTTAAATAACCGGTTTTCAATATGTCCTAAGTGAATAAACTCTTAATGTTTCCTGATAGGTGACTGGGCATTATTATGCAACTTGGGTCATTTCTATTTGCAATGACTCGGAATAATGCATACCAAAAAAGATCAGTTGTTTCAGAAGTTTGGTTAGGAACTCAATCTGGGTTTTTGTAGTTTTATTGCAGTTGTTCTTAGTCTCTAATCCCTGCGCTTCTTTTTATAGACTTCCAATTTGTTACTCTTGAGTCAAGAACACAAGTGCAATGACAGAGAACGTGAAACAGGGGAAGGCTCAGTGTAAAGTCTCGTATGCTCCGTACAGACACTACAGGCAAAAACCCTGTGGGGCTGAAAATTTGAAGTGAAACGGATTGATGGGTCTTGGTTGGGTGAGAGAGAGAGAGTGAGAGTAAAACCAAGCGAAGTAAAGAAGACGAGTGGGTATGGTGGGCAGCTAGAACACAGTAGTGAAGCGACTTTACACCGAAAACAATCAAAATCAAAGGGCCTACCAATTTGGTGTGTTCATCATGTGTATTTGTAGCCATCGAAAAAGAAAACCTTCGGTTTAAAACTCAATTTAAATTGTCGCTAGTTACACAAAGAAAGTTCAACTTTGATCTTCGGATGGAATTGTACAGGATCAACATGGAACCAAATCTGTTAAGAGATTTGCTGCTTATCTTTAGCTAGACAAGGATATGAAGACATGCAGAATAGGAAAATATATGCTTGAAGATATATTCAAAGACATCAATTTCATGACCATATTACTACAAAGTTTCAACCATTAACTATCAAATCATATTTCCTAAACATGAAATGAGAAGCACAAACAGGATCACCCATGAACATACATGCTAGGATCAGAATAAGTTCATCAATAACTAAAAACCTTCAAAGGGGTAAGAAGCAATAGACTTGGGAATCCATAAAAGTGACCCCAAGGTACAAGAAGCTGGGAAAAAATATGCTACAAGCAGTGGCAAATCCTCTGCGTCTGTCACTAGTTTGAAGAACACAAGCAGTAAGAAGAGTTTGGGCCATCCAAACAATACAAATGGAAACATACCCAAATTCCATCTCTACCACCCAAAAACCCACAACCGTAAGGCCAAAGCATGTGTTCCTCTTCAGAAAATCATGACAATAACAAACCCCATAAACCTAATTAACACCATACAATCTGATAAGTCAGCCTCTTTTTTCACCATCTTCCCTAATCTTACTCATTCCTCCACACTGTACAAACCATTAGCACACACTCACCTATATACGAGATCAACCAAATACTTTCACTCACTCTAATTAGTTATTATTACCTTTAAACAAAACAATATATCGAAAAGATCACCATTAATTGCTTAAGGACTAGAAGATGAAGCCTCTTGCCTTGGTTCTCTCAAGTACCCAAGAAGCCTCTCAGCCTGCAACCAACCAAGAATCAAGCAAACACTAGAAAAAGTTAATAAACCAAACCAATCCAAGACTCAATCAGTCAACTAAATAGGTTGTTACGAATTCAAAGTTCCGATCTTTAACCCACCTTATGCTTAGCACGAACACTACCAGTCTGCGAAAGAGCAACAAGCGGAGGAATCCCACCTTCCCTCACAAGCAACCCTCGATTCCTCACATTATCAGCACACAATTGCAACAATGTAAGCACAGCAAACTCCTTCCCCTTCACAGAACCATCTTCAATAGCTTCGACGAGAGCAGCTATCCCCCCTTCTTCGACAATTGCTGCTCTTCCTTCCTCGATCGCCGCGAGACTACTCAACACTACCATTGCCTTCTCCGCCATCCCCATCCCTTGCTCTGCCACCATCCCCACCAGCGGCTTCACAGCTCCTGCACTCACTGCCCTCTCCTTGTTGGGCCTTATAGAGCAAAGCTTGTAAAGGGTCGTCAATGCATCTTTTTGCCCTCTGTTGGACCCACTAATCAACAGCGAAACAAGAGGAGGAATTGCCCCACAAGCCCCTATTGATGTCTTGTTCTCTTCAACTAAAGCCAAACTAAGCAACGCACATGCCGCGTTTTGCTTCGAAGTCTCTGTCCCTGTCTTCAACACGTACACCAGAGGCTTTACGGCTCCGGCGTTAGTTATTAGCTCTTTGTTCCCTTCATGAAGTGACAAATTCAACATCGCTGTCACCGCGTGCTCTTGCGCCCATGGGTCGCTGCATCGGAGAAGCGGGATTAGTGCAGGAATTGCGCCGGATTCTCCAATCAGTGCGCGGTTATCCGACCGGTTCTTCGCAAGCAACCGGAGCTTCGCGGCGGCTGATCTCTTGATAGCCATCGACGGCGACTGCAGCCCGTCGATACAGATCTTCACCGTCGGCTGAAGATCCTCCGGCGAGATGCTCTCGATAATCTCCGTCGAGAAATTCTCCCGCTGAAGAAACCCCAGGCACGGTTCCACTTCAGATTTTTCGTCCGATTCACCATCATTCGCTTTCTCAGGATACGGCAAACTCGCGAGACGTCGGAGCTCTCCTGAGATATCGCTGCTACACACAGAGAAATCGCTGAACGCTTGCGAAATATCGAGAAACTCTTCCTCAGTAAAAGACGATTTGCCCGACTTGTAGCAGCTACTTGAGTTATTGTCGTTTTTGCTGTTGTTGATTCGTGAGGCGAGTTCGCCGAGACGTAAGTCGACGACTGAGTCGGTGAGATTCTCCGACACGAAGGTTGTCGAGTTGTCGGGAGCTGAAGTAAACGAGTTGAAGCTAACGTCGTCGTTTCGGTAGAGATTTGAGCGTATCGTCCTCATTGAACGCCCAATGTTGCGCGGCGACTTGGTGACGCCGCCGAGGCTGTATAAGCTACGGTTTCCGACCAGAGGGAAGCGATTTGAAGTGGAATGTGATTGAGAATCTTCCAAAGACACCATTTTTGAAGAAGAACTGAATCAAAACGCTAGTCTTCTTTTTTTCTTCCTCTGTTTTGGTCTGTTTTAGTTAATACAGTTTCATGGTAAGAGGAGAAAGTAAGAAGAGAATGGCTAGAGTGGACGAGAAGATTTATAAAGAAGATTGGGTTTGCTTTGCAGTGTCTAGTGGCTTTGGTATTTTGGGGAAAAATAAAGTTACAGGCGGGTGAATGTTAAAAAGGTCACAGTCACAGCGACGGAGCACTCATCAGGTTCTGTGCAGTGGGGGCCCACACATTAATCTGGAATCCGACGGTGGGGACGTCTCTGATGTGACACTGACACTCGTGTGTCGGTAATCGTCCGTGTGCCTCACTGCACTCGAATAGTTAACGTATGATTACGAAGTTGCCCCTCGGATGCTCAGGGAAGTGTTGACACTTACGACAATAACCTGTGGCTGATGATACAGCTGTATAGTTGCTAAATGAATACGACACGTGGCAAAGGAATGGCCGTATGATAAAGAACAAACGTTGATAATGAAATTAATGGGTTCTGATTGGTGGGGCCTAGTCAAACAGTTAACAAATCTCGAGATCCAGTGGCGACTTGTCGTTTTGCGTAGCCGTTTTGAGCGAGGATCAACTTTCGCCTAAATAAAATAATAGAGAGAAAAATACAAACTAACTAAAATAAAGCCAAATGTACGTAACTACGTGTATAGGTAAGCTTAGCCTTAGCCAGCCACACCAACCGCACGTGATGTGCAGACAGGCATGTCTTGCCCCAGTAGTGCATACATTTTTTGGTTAAAAAAATATCTTGCTTTATTTCGTAATTATAACTTAAACTTTAAATTTTTGAAAATAAAATTTTCAAATTTTCAAAATTTTAATTATAGTATGAACTTCAAAAAATAGCAGTAAAATATTTAAATTTTTATTTTTTTAGCCAGACGTTAGTATTTTCGTTAAGTTTGCTCACCAAATCAAATTACGCAGTGCCGATAATCTCAGACTTAGATTTCAGTTTTTTTCTTCATTTTTAATTTGTTCTTTCAACGCCTTTACCCTTTGATTTTTAAATTACGTAACTGAAAACGAAGAGTTTACTGATACAGTATAATACAATGTGAAAGTAGTTTCAAACATCGGAAGAACAAACAGAAAATAAAAGACTGAGAGTATCAGGAGAACAAACAGATAATGAAAAGCTAAGGCTACATACATTGATTTAGAAATTCCATTTTTAACAACGGTATCATTTCATTAATCTTCATTTGTTGTGTTAATTTTGGTTGGCATGTATTAATAGTTAGGTTTCCTAAAGTCAGTCTAGTGTTAAAAAAATAAAAATTTGAACATTTTATTATTATTTTTTAAAGTTCGAAATAGAATTGAAAATTTTTGAGAATTTAAACGTTTTATTGACATTTTTTAAAATTCAGACTATAATTATAAAATTGAGCAAATTTTGAAATTTTTTTATAATTAACCCTTTTTTGTACAATTTTTCAATAATTTCACGAGATGAATGAGTTAGAGTAGCTTAACCAAATTAAATTTTAAAGTTAAACAACAGTTATCCATTCTGATTAAGTCATATTCATAAATTAACTGTGATGTTCTTTAACTTATTTCCCAATTATTCTATTATTTACTTATCTATTAAATAATAAATGACACGCTGATCTTATTTTATTTCATTAACGGATATGGAGAATTCACTTTCATGGGAGATTTATATCATGGGCTAGTGAGAGAATATATTTGTAGGCTTTGACACTACACTTTAATTCAAAACTTTCAAACATTAAGTTTATGGGTCCTTTCCACTTATACGTCATTCACTAGTTTCATCTCTTACCAATGTGGGATTCTTACTCACACTTGACATTCCGATAATCTCCCTCTCAAGTGTGAACTTCCACATTGGGCTTAGGCTCCCTCTTAAGCGAAAGCTTTTTTCTACCTTTTTTTAGCAGTTTGAGTATATGGTGTCACCAAGAGCCCTTCTACTCTACTGGTCTGGGCCTACCAGGAATCTCCTTGCTCTTTATCGTGGGGAAGCAACCACATGATCCAAATACTATCTTCATACTTGTCTCTTACCGAACTATCAGCTCTGATATCACTTGATAGGAGACGGACTCCACCGAATAGAGCAAACAAACCAATAAAAGAAATTGAGATAAAAGGGACACATAATAATTAACGTGGAAAACCCCTTAACGAATACGGGGAAAAACCATGAGCAAGAATAGAAAACTTTCCACTATAGAAAACAAATATTACAAGAAGAAGATCTCACAATCCACTACAAGAATTACACACAAGGTAATGGGAAAGAGATTTTGGAATTTGTAAAACCTTAAACATATGCCTCTTTATGTAGCCTTAATGGAGGCTTATATGTTTTCTCTTTACCAATATGGGATTTAAGCCAACAATCTCCCACTTAGAGATTTAATTGAGAACCAATCACTCTCTATATTGTTATTTCTATCTTGTCATTTCTCTATTGTCTACGTCTCCGCCAAGCCATACAAGGATCTACACCATATGAATTTATCAGTGTTGATTGACTTTATCAGTGCATCTGCTAGGTTCTCTTTTGTGTGAATTTTCTACATGTCCACACTTCCATCTTCCACCACTTCCCGAACAAAATGATATCGAACTCCTATATGTTTAGTTCTTGAACGAGATGTTGGATTCTTTGTAATATACAAAGCATTTTGACTATCACAATTCAAAGGAATTTTCTCTTATCGATGCCCAAGCTCTTCCAAAAACCTTTTTATCCAGATCAATTCCTTGCAGGCTTGTGTAGCTACCATATACTCAATTTCTGTTGTAGATAATGCTACAACTGTCTGTAGTTTAGATACCCAGGTCACAGCTCCTTCAGCAATAGTAAATATATAGCCTGTAGTGGATTTTCTTTTATCAAGATTGCCTGCAAAATCATAATCACCATATTCTTTGACGACAAATTCAGATTCTTCATAACATGGAGCAACATTTGAGGTCCCTTTAATATATCTTAAGATCCTCTTTATAGCCCACCAGTGTTCTAGACCAGGATTCACCATGTAACGACTATCCACTCCTACTGCATGTGCAATGTCTGGTCTTGTGCAAATCATAGTGAACAATAAACTTTCCACAGCTGATGCAGATGATACTCAAGACATTTCCTTCCTCTTTGCTTCACTGCTATAGTTTTTACTTGAGGATAACTTAAAATTAACAGGAAGAGAGGTAGAGATTGACTTACAACCTTGCATATTAAAGCGTCACAAGATTTTTCAAGTAATTCTTCTGAGAAAGCCAAATCTTCTTGTTATTTTTGTCTCGGTAAATTTACATCCCTATAATCTTGTTTGTTGGTTCTAAATCCTTCATTTCAAACTCTCCAGGTAACTGAGCCTTCAAATATTGAAGACAATCTATATTAAGGCTTTTAACCAACATGTTGTCAACATATAACAATCATATAATGAAATCATTATTTCCAAACCTCTTGAAATATGCACAAGGATCTACACTAAATCTGTTGAATCCACGACTCATTATGAAGGAATCAAATCTTTTGTACCAACATCTTGTCGCCTGATTTAAATAGTACAAAGATTTGTTCAACCTACAAATCAAGTTCTCTTTCTTTGATTCTTCAAAACCTTCTAGTTGATGCATGTAAATTTCTTCTTCAAGATCTCCATGAAGAAACGTTGTCTTTACATGTAACTGCTCTAAATATAAATTAAATGTAGCACACATAGTTAGGACAATCCAAATTGTATTGAGACGAACTACAGGTGAAAAATTTTGAATAAAGTCGATACCTTCTTTTTAAACATATCCTTTTACCACCAACCTTACACAATAACACTCCACCTGATCATCACTATTACATTTGATTTTGTACACCCATTTGTTGCCAATGGTCTTTCTCTATTGCAGTAGTTGCACAAGCTTCCATTTCTTATTCTTATGAAGAACTTATATTTCTTCCTACATTTTCGCCATCCAAAGTGATGCATTTGAGCTATTTGTTGCTTCTTGGAATGTTGATGGTTTACCATCTTCTTTAGGAGACAATATGTAACATTGCCCTCTATAATATAATCAAACTGCTAGGTTGGGATTCTCCTTTCACGAGTTGACCGTAGAACTTCTGTATTTTCATATTCAACTGGTTCTTGCTCCTCGTGATCTGATATAGCTTCAGTAGAATCTTTTTGTTCAATCTTCCTTTCCTCCTAAATCGTTACTTTAGAATTGTCTTCAGACGTGCTATTTTGATTTTTCTCTTGCAGTTTATCTTCTACAAATATGACATCTCTGTTAATGACGAGCTTGTGGGAAGTTAGATTCCACAGTCGATACCCCTTGACTCCATCAACATACCCCATAAATCTTGGTTCTAGTTTTGTGATATCTTGGGTATTATACATCGTGAACACAAGACTTCCAAATGTGTGTAACTGAGAATAATCTGTTGGTTTACCGGTCCACATCTCCATCGATGTCCTTAGATCAATCGATCTTGTTGATGATTGATTAATCACATGGCAGGCGGTCTTTACTGCTTCTACCTAGAAAGACTTTGCCATACTTGCAGTTCTCAACATGACTTTAGTTCTTTTAATCACAGTTCTATTTATCCGCTCTGTCACTCCATTTTGTTAAGAAGTTTGAGGCACTGTGAATTGACGATTGATGCCGTCTTGATTACAAAAATCAATGAACTTATTACCAGTATATTCTCCACTATTATCAGTCCTGAGGCACTTGATTTTTTCCCTGCCTCTAACTCAATTTGTGTCTTAAATATTGTGAAGGTTGGAAATGCATCTTTCTTTCTCTTAATAGGATACACCCAACATCTTCTGGAGTAATCATCAATAAAGGTCACAAAATACATTGCTTCACCCAAAGGCATAACCGGTGCTTGCCATACATCAGAGTGAACCAATTCTAAAATATCTTTACTTATAAAATTTGATGCATTAAATTTTAGTCTATGTTGTTTACTTATAACGCAGTGCTCACAAAAGGGTAATGATATCTTCGCGAGACTAGGGAGTAGTTTCTGCTTAGCAAGAATCTTCGATCCTTGTTCTGACACGGTGCCATAATTTTGTTGCATTTTCTGGAGAACTAATAGATCCAATTGATGCATTTGCTTGCATACATGTCTCTCCCTTAAGCTTATATAAGTTTGTAGCTATCTTTCCGCCTTCACGACTACAAGTGCTCCTTTGATCACCTTCATGACTCCATTTGGAATGGAAGTCTTACACCCAATTTCATCCAATTGTCCTAAAGACAATAAGTTCTTTTTCAAGCCCTTCAAATGTTGCACATTTTGAATAGTATGAACTGTACCATCATACATCTTCATCTTTATGGTGCCAATCCCAGCAATCTCCAAGGTATGATCATTTCCCATGTACACTGATCCTGCAAAGATAGATTTATAACTGTGAAACCAATCTCTATAAGGAGTCACATGTCACATTGCTCCTGAATCTATTATCAAAGCATCAGCGAGCTCTACTCTGTCTTTAAACATCGTTGCTACTTCACTGTATAGGATTTCTCCATTGGCAACACATCCCTGAGAAGTTGATGCTCGAGAGGCCTTGTCTCCACCTTTCCTGAATCGACTTTCACTTTTAAAGTGTCCTCCCTTACTACAGTTGTAACACTTGATATTTTTCTTATTTTTAGATTTCGACCTTTCTTGTTTGTGACTCTCAGTAGAATTACGCTCCATTGATTGTCCTCTCGTCATCGATAACGCTTCTGCTTGATGCGAACTTGTCAGCTTTTCTTCCTTATTGATGCATTTGCTTTCTTCTTCAAAAACCGAAGCAACAACATCATCAAATACCAAAGTATCCGTGAGGATATTATTGGTTAAATTAATGATGAGTTGGTCATATGAATCTAAAAGCCTTTGAAGTAGAATTTTCGCACGTTCAATTGGATTTACATTATGTCCCAACTTTGAAAGTTGAGAGCATAAAGATGTCAGAGTATTGACATGCTTTGTTACTGAAGTAGATTCGGACATTTGGAGTATGCAAAGTCTCTTCTTCAAAAAAATTTTGTTGTGAGGAGACTTAGCTTCATATAACTTTGTGAGATGATCTCATTCCCCTTGGTTGTTTTCTTTTCCTCTACACTTTGCAAGATATCATCCAATAAACTAAGATGCAAATCTAAGGCCAAGACATTTATTTGTCTCCACATGACATCATATGTGAAATCCGCTGGCCTAGCACTGATGGCCTTAAAGCAGTTATCTTTTACTAATACTGCCTTCATCTTCAATTTTCATAACGAGAACTTTGTCCCGTTAAACTTTGTAATATCAAATTTTGTCGACATTGCTTCTATGAATTGACTCCCACTCTCTCACGTGAAAAAGGGAAACCGCCTCGAGTTACTCCCACTTAGTTGTAATAAGACTTTCGTATACCAAGGAAGTTTTCAGAAAAGACTGGAGGGATCATAAATGGTCCCACTTAAAATCCAGTCTCCTTAGATAGAGTTTTTCCCAGACATGCA
Organism: Erythroxylum baracoense; assembly: GCA_025629805.1. Taxonomy (NCBI): domain Eukaryota; kingdom Viridiplantae; phylum Streptophyta; class Magnoliopsida; order Malpighiales; family Erythroxylaceae; genus Erythroxylum; species Erythroxylum baracoense. The sequence goes on along the minus strand of JAOTAY010000003.1, from coordinate 3,197,067 downwards.
CTCAATAACCTCAAATATCAGTAAAAAATGCCCCAAAAATGACAAAAAAACCCGAGAATAAACCACTCTTAACCCGCAAGAACACCAAAGAAAAAACTCATTTTCTGATATAGAAGATCAGACTATACTGCGACCACAGAGCATACTCGAACAATCCTTGGATTTGGGAAGTCTACTTTTATGAGAGATCTATATCATGGACCTAGTGAGAGAACATATTCATAGGTTTTGACAGTACATTTCAACCCAAAATCTTAAAGCATTAGATTTGTAGGTCCTTTCTACTTATGTCTTTCAGTACTTCCATCTCTTTTTAATGTAAGATTCCTACTCACGTTTGATATCCCTTCATTGTGAAATATCAAATCACATTTAAAAAGAAATAAATTGGTCGTTATTTATACATTCATTTCCTTGTGCATGAACACTGAAACATAATAAACGCAAGCAATTAGTTTTAAATTATATCTTCTTAAACAAAATTAATCTGCTTACGAAACACATTATTCCCAATTATTGAAGGTGACGATTCTTCCGTATACAACCAATGAACGGAGACGAAGTGCTAGGTTGGCTGCCTAATGCGAATACGTACAAGTAATGTCCCATTTTATAAATAAAAAATTAATGATAAATTTATAGAAACATGTTACTTTATAATTATTAAGTATTGGTTCCATTGTTCTTTTAGTTGGAAACATGCTGAGTTGTTTAGCACCCCATCCCCAACTGCAACTCCCATTATAATTTGAAAAGATTGCTTTTGTCACTATTTTAATTAGGGTTATACCTAAAGAGAGGGTTAGGTGCAAAATATGTTCAACGTCTCACCTGTTCAGATGACATCGATTGACACATCAAGATTAATTAAGATCATCCCTATGTTGATTAATATGGTATTGAGTATTCGACCAAAAGTATTGTAAATTATATTTAGGATATGTTAATCAACATTAATTAATTTATTTTAATTTATAAAAATTTATTAATTTATAAAATTGACCGACTAATTAATAAATTAAGAGGATATGTCTACATTGGCACTTAATGAGGTAGTGGCTAGTTGTAGAAAAGTTTGGAGGGACCGAATAAGAGTAACGGATTAACCGTACCAGATTCTCAAAAGTAGTATAGTACTACCTAGGAGATGATAGAGCACTTTGTGCAGTTTGCACGACAAGTGCGGAGGGACACTAAAGGGTCACCCCAATAGGAGTTCTGAGGACGACCACCTTACTTACTACAAGACAAGGAGGAATGAGAATTGGTAGCCTATTCGGCTCGTGCAACCTTCCCCCTTCAGGTATTCCTCATTCCTTGTATTTTCATTTATTTTCTGTTTATTTCTTTGTATCCTGCATCATTCGTATATTGTCTTATTTGCATATGGGTCTACCGGAAATAGCCTCTTTACTGTGTAGGAGTAAGACTGCGTACTATCAGACCTTCCTAGACCCCGCTTCAATGTGGGATTTTAAACTAGGTAATGATGATGATGACGACAAAATTAACTGACTAATTAATAAATTAATCGATTTTTAACAACGAAAATTATTAAAATAAATCAAATCGAAAAATTAACAACCAAATTAAAAAATTAGACGGTTCAAACTTTTTATCATTTAACTGACTAAATTGGTCGAATTTTTAAATCAAACCATGATTCATCTATAATTGATTAATTTCTAGTATTAAATTATAGGCCATGTGCCTTATTTGACTAGCCACCGGTCTATTTCCTCTTCATCGGTGCTAAATCTTCGTATCCTACAAAAGTTAGAATTTGCTTATACTCAAATCCAAGATGTTAGGATATGTTACTTAATTCTGTCACTTTCATAAGATTTTAGGATTTCTTCAATTGATCAATAAAAATTCAGCGTCTCTACGCGTTTTTGACGTTGTTAAACACACCACTCACTTTGCTTAGAAGTGATGCAAGAGTAATGATATGTAACTAAAGCACCCACACTTGTTGCCGCCACGTCTTGTTATCATCGATTACTAGGTCACATGTGTTTTGGCTTGAAAAGGTTTTCAAGATATTGGTTTATTGACTTAAATATTTATTTACAATAATCTCAAAAGGAAATGTTTGTTTAATTTTTAGATAAGGTTAGAGATATAAATTTTCTTGTAATTAAAAAAAATTAAAATTTTATAAAGAAAATGTCCAATTTTTAATTTTTTAGAGAAATCATTTTTCTTAAATTTTGATAAAAATAATAAAAAACACGCACGTATGAACATAAGACGCGAATTAATCAAATGTCACAGATATGTAACTAATTAAAATTGAATTAATTAAGAATTTAAGATAATTATAATAAATTATTAATTTGAATCAGATTTAATTAATTTGGTTTGATTTTAAGAGATAAGTTGAATTGTCCTGTAAATAATATTTGATTAATCTCATTATTTTTTAATCGAAATCTATTATAAAATCTTATTTTAGAAATTTTAAAATAAAAAGATTTTTTAAGTTTGGTGATACAAACCACATTTATTTGGGTCACCAAGTTCATTACTCCATAAGAAAATTCTTTTTTTAAGCTTAAACGTGAAGCAATTGCAAGTCAATATAATAACTCCAAAGTGCAGGTGAGTTCTTAAAAGACTTTTTAATTTTAAGTGAGGTCGTAGGTTTAAACCTTCTTTATATATGCAGCCGTTTAAAATTTAAAGCTAAAGTTTTACCTGTGAAAAGGAAACTATACAACTTGAGTGGGAATTAATCTAAGATAGCTTAAAGATATCTTCCTATTATTAAGACCCGTCAAAGAGACCTCGTGTACGAAAATTAAAAAAAGTAACATTAACCTACAAGATCAGTTTCTAGAGACTTTTTAGTTCATAAGATACATGTGTCAGCAAGGAATAGATGCAGCAAAGAAGAAAAGGTTTACTCGGCTATTTCTTGTATAATCCAACTCGTAATTGTCAAAACATGTCGATTCAATCCACAAAATGTGGATCATGTGTCAACTCTGACGAACCTGGTTGGACCCGAGTGAGTGGAGTCATTTGTATTAGGTTGACAATTAAGCTAGTGTATAAAGTAGTCAAACTTGGTTGGTGTTATTTTCTCCTTAACTTAACCATTTGAGCTTTAAGATAACTTTAAAAACTTTGGTAAATATAAATATTTTGACTGCAACATACACGGTGTTTAAAAAATTTAACTGGTTTGATTATAAAAATCTAGAACTGTTTAATTTTTTATTTTTATTTATTTTAATAATTTTTGTTGTTAAAAATCAATTAATTTATTAATTAATCGATCAATTTTTGTAAGTTAATAAGTTATTATAAATAAAAATAAATCAGTTAATTTTTATTTTTAAATAAACTTCAAATTCTTTAATAGATAAGAACAATCTTTTTCAATTATATTTCAAATTACATAATTTTATTCGATTTTTAGTTAATTTTATGATAGTCTAATATCGGTTTAATATTTTAAACCTTAAACTTTTTGTCTTGCTAGTTTAACTTCGGATATAATTTTTAAAATATTGGACATACTATTTTATCAAATATTGTAGGAAAGTTATTTAAAAATAAATTTGATTTAAATAATAAATTCTTAATAAGTGATAAGACCTCAATCCAAATAATAAATTCTTAATGAAAATCTTGTTTCATCAAATGACCTCCTAAAAGGCTACTATGTCTTCTAAGTTTGGTTTCAACTCCTTCCTCCTGAGTTTGAACCCCCTTCCTCCTGAGTTTGAACCCTAGTAACTCCCTTTTTCTTTCATGAATTGCTATTCTGTTGCAACTTGCAAGAAGTGGAACTGGACGGCAACGATATGAAATACTATTCATATCATGTGAACCGACAAACTCGAGCAACATTTTCCTGGAATAGTTAAGTAGTAATCGCTGGCAATGAAAGGTCATCACTATATGGAGAAAACAATGACTTCCCAACTATCATCCAAATCAAAATGACCAAATCAAAGCAAGTACCATCACCAATACATGTCAAAATGGTCGCAGCAAGTAGTCATAGATGAAGTTCGTTTAGCTTAATTTGACCAAAGCTTATCACAACAGCACCAAACCTTCTGGCATTTCATTAAAACCCTTGACTTCCATCTGATGTTATTGTCGGCAGAACCTATGCATGTGTCTGTATATGTATATATAGAGTTATCCTAAAATATGTGATTCGTATGTGCCCTTTGGTCGGTAGATGCTGTTTTTCTTTTCAGTGTCATTTCACATTTCTGTATCACCAGCACAAGGACAAAGTTTGATTGATCTGATAATCATGTACAGAAGAAAGCAGTCGGCCATGAAAATGTTAGGACGGCACTAGCACATTTCGGGATTGGTGGGTAACAATCAAATTCAAGAATGGTAGAAGAAAAGAAGGAAGAAGTGATACAAAATTTTAAAAACAAAAACAGAAAATCTATAGGTCATAATTTTTAGATATAAATTAAATAATGTTATAAATCATATATTTTAAAATCAACTGACAATTTAATCCAAATAATTAGTAATTTATTAATAAATATTATACAAGAGTTTAAAATATATTTATTTAACCCAATAGCAGAAGAAAACTGTGTGGGAGCAGAGAAAGTGAAACTGTGAAAGTGATGGGTAAAAAAAGGAAAATGAGATTCCACTACGGTCATAGGCTAATGCTTTTTGGAACCGAAGAGCCGAGAGGAGGGACATGTAATGTTCAATTTAGTGGTGAACATTGAACAACACATATCACTTTCTATTGAGCATTTTTAAGATCGACATTTGGCACCTAACCCTCTGGCTTCAAGTCATACGCTTTTACTTTTTCTTCTCTTTATGATGGGATAAAAGAGAAAGTTACAGCTTTCTCTTCGACGTCGACAACAACAATAATTCATCCAAGACTTACGCAGCAATAGAAAGTGATATGTGCAACCTAGGCCCAACTTCGTCTAAGTGAACCCATTCCCGTGACCAGAAAATTGTAATTATTGGGATCGAGTTGGGCTTGCCCAAAATTAGACTCCGAACATTTCTACAAGCATGAGCCCTACATAAATAAATATATTAAATTTAAAATTAAAAATCTTATAATAATTTATACTTAATTTTTAAAACGAGATTCATTTAACAAATTTATTAAATATAACATTTTTAAAAATCTTAAATTTTAATTAAATTCGTTCCGATCAAAAATTTAATTATAATCACAAACTCAATTATACATACAAATATAAGCAAAAAATTATGTTATCGATTTTGATTTGGAGTAAAAATTAATGCACGTCGATGATGATTTAGCCCAATTAGCAATATGAGGTGTGACACATTTAAAAAAAATTGTGACACAATGTTATATATATATATATTTTTTTTTTAACGGAGGAATCCGCAGTTGCTATTCTTTAGATGCGCACTAGATAAATCTCTAGAATGACACAATAGCCTGCAAATCACACCAACCAGATACTCCACACTAGGCAAGTCTTGTACAACAAACTCAATCGAGAGAGTGTAAGTAAGGAGATTCCAACACAGGATCTTTTGGCTATTGGGATAATAAATCTCACATAAAAAAGAAATAACATCTAACAATAACATATAAAGTTGAGAATAAGTAATCTTTTGTAAGGCTTAAATCTTTTGGATCGACCTCATTCTTAACTCAATTTAAATTTCAATATGGTATCAAAGTCAATAAGGCCCAATGGGCCAGTAAAGATTTTGGAGTCTGAAAACTCCAAATAGTTCACTTGACAAACTCAAAAAAAGGTTGTAAGTGAGGGGAAGTATTGAGATAATAAATTTCACATCGAAAAGAAACAACATCTAACATTAGTATATAAGGTTAAGAATGAGTAATTTTCATAAGACTTAAATTTTTTAGATCGTCCTCATTCTCAATCCAACTTAAATTTCAAGATTAGCCTCATGTCTCCTACTCTACCAACTCCATCACTTCCTAAGGGGCAACACAATATTATATATATAGTGTTAGATTTATATAAAAACTTTGAACCGCCTAATTTAACGATCTAATTTACTTTAACAACTATTATTGGTAAAAATTGATTAATTTATTAATTAATCGATCAAATTTTATAATTTAATAACTTTTTATAAATTAAAATAAATTAATTTTTATTTAATAATTTTTAATTAAACTTGAAAATTTTAGATAAATAGGGATAGTTTCTATTCGTTGGATATTTTAAATCTTAAATATTTGATGTTACCGTTTAACTTCCGTCTTATTTTATAAGTAGAATTTACGATTTCTTTTCCTTACGTTATTGATTATGATACTAATCTCTATTCATGTTTTGGCTATTAAATACCCATCTGATAAGGTTTTGTAATCCAACCGCGATTTTAAGGTTTCTAATTAAAAGTAGAAAATATCAATCACTGTCCGTGTCGGAAAAGACTATAGGGGAATCCGACTTCCCAACATTCTATCGAAGGAGGAGGAGTTAAGGACAAGGAAGAAACGACAGCGTCTTGTCGGGAAAAAACGTTGTACCTTGACGTCAACGAGATTTGTGTGGGTCCGCAAGTATCGTTTTGACCTCGTGGGCTCCTATGTGGCAGATGGTCCCTACCAAAGATCAGTTTGCAGCAAGGATTTGGTTTGACCAAGTAAACGGGTCCCACCAATCAAATTGTTTTTTAATCATATTACCGAAACAAACCTATTCCATTCTGAGTAAATTAAAGTGATATTTTAATTAATTATATTAAAATAACATTAGTTAATTATAATTTGATTGAATTTTAAATAACTTAAAATCTAATTTGAGTATTTAATATTTACTGTAATATCTAAATTGGACAAGAGTAACTTTGTTACTTAAAATTAATATTTTTATGCAAAATTTAAAAATTTAAAAATTTTTAATAAGATCTAATAATTAAAATTATTTATTTAATACGGTATTTATAATTAACTAGGTAATTCATTATTAGTTAGGAATTTCTTATTATAGGAATTCATTATTAAATAGAAATTCTTTGGTTACTAGGAATCGGTAATTAATTAAGAACTCCTTATTATTTAGGAATTGATAACCGATTAGGAGTGGGATTATCGAACCTATCTCTATAAATATGTCCATGCCATTACTCTCTTTC
>JAOTAY010000003.1:3151806-3165588 GCA_025629805.1 Erythroxylum baracoense | reverse complement strand
AAATATTTGGAGATTGAATGACACAAAAACTTAATAACATTCAATCATTTTCTGATCTCAAATTCTAAAGTTTCAGTATTTTTCTGTTTTATCATTCCAGTGATTGAAATTTGAAGAAAGAAGAAGGAAAGAAAACAACTGCTCAACCACTTTGATGTACTAAAATTCTACTTTCTTCCACGTTTCTTCAAAACCAGCTAGTTAACCCCCAAAGTCTAACTTTCAGAATCATTTTACCTAACCAATTTGTTGTCCTGGACCGTTGACAGTAAATTAATTATGTCCATACGAGCCCTTCCACCAAGCTCACAAATATAATGGTCCATTGAGCTCCAGCATCTAAATTTGAGCACAAATTAACATCCAATCAAATATCTTTAAATTCGTTAATTTAGGTGACAGTAATTTAATATTTCATATTTAGTCACTTCTAAAAAATGGTTGTGTTTATATCAACTTGGCTTTTAATTAAGATTGGATTTTGTCTAAACTTTTAAAATGAATTTGGTAACTCAAAATTTGATTAAATTTAAATTATTAGGCTTATACTTAAATTTATGATTTTCTAGTTTTTTTGGGTTTTGAATTTTTTTAATTTTAGGTTAGTTTTAACTGAACTTGATCAGATTTTTTAAATTTTAATTTTGAATTCAAATATAATCTAAAATTTTGGTTAATTTAGACATTGTTCATTAATTCGGGACGAATGAGATTGAAACCAAAATACCAACTATATTTTGAAGCTGAAATGGAGAAGAAAAAAGAACTTTCGTATCCACCATTTGAGTCTACAACAATAATTCGAATAATTACATATCTGATTTGACCTATGGACACAATCACTTATTCATAAACCTTGAGTAGGTATAAAAAGAAGAGATCAGTGTACTTCTATGAAATAGGAAATTTCCAAACGAACAATTTCAACGAAATCTATTTGCTATGACTTTTCACTATCTTGCGACTATTACCGAGACTTTTGCAACAAAAAAATGGATTAAAAAAAGGAAAGTCTGCCTTTTAAAAAAATGTATTTAGGAACATCCTAGTCAATACTTCCATTGGGTAAAGAAAGATAAAAAATGATTAAAAAGAAATTTCTTTTTTATTAGGAACCCTTTCTCTTTGTGGGATTCCACCTTTCTATCGAATCAAAAAAATTAGGTGCTTATGTATAACTTTGTACTAAGGCATGTAGGCCTCAACAGGTCAAAGCAAGAAAGGAAGTAATTTTTTATCAATATAGTTCTTTCATCTGTTCTGCTAGGCCCCTTTCTCCTTGGTCAGACAAAATGTAAGACTAGTGCTAACAGTTTATTCCCCATTGAATTCACATTTAGGAATGTCAATTTTAATTTTGGCCCGAGTAAACCAGGCCACGAGTCATAGGTCAAAATTGTTAGGCCAAATCGGGCTCTCGTGGCCCGACTGTAACATCAAAAAGACGTCATTTTTAAAATTTTAAAAAATATATATAAAGTAGGTTGGGCTGGGCCCATCCAACCACGGCTAGCCAACCCCGACCTGTGGGTAGAACTACAAGAAAAAGAAAGGATGTCGGTCTTCCACTGGCACTTGTGGATTCTGGGTTACACCTATTCCTAACTCTAAATGGAATGGAACGACATACAAGCGAGCATTTTATCAGAGTTTTCTACTACATCATTTGCAAGCAAGTTTTCTTTATCCTCCTATCTTTCAAAATTTTGAATACATGTCTCCGATGGGATTGGCTTTGGTGTTCCATGATTGGTTTGGGATTGATGCCATAAACTTTATCTATATATGTTCTAGTTTGGACACCGTAGAAAGGGGCCCTTCTTCCCCTGAACTTGGGTGTTTATCCTTGACCAAGATGAATCCTGCTTTCAACTTTGACTGTCCAACTCCATTCGTTTGATTCAACCATCTTTTTTTTGGCTTACCCACTACTTCCCTATGGGTATCCGACAACCATGTATGTAAAGGCATAATCGATGATTTGACATCTTCATCGATGTTGTTTTTCGATTGGAGAATAAAGAGCAGCAGATCTATTCTATACCCGATCTCGGAATTAAACATATGAATTTGTCAATTGTAGTTTTCCTTTCATTTTTCAGATAAAAACTCATTGAGCAGGGTAGTCAAATTAACTCTAATATGAGTTATGCTACAACCTCATATCGTAGGCGAGAAACCTGATTCAATTTAGTTCCTATTCCAACTATGAGGAAAGGTTTGAAGAAGCTCCACAAAGTATAAGGAAGGGCGTCAATCCTTCTTATAAACAAAGTTGGGGAGAAGGAGTAGTCAAAAGTAGAGTTGTTGAAACACCTCTTTTTTTCAACTAGATTTTAAAATTCTAAAATATTATAAAAAATGGAAAGAATTCCAATTTCAAGATTTTTCATATAGGAAATATCTAACTAGGACTTGTTGTTAATAGATCAATGTCAGGGATTTACAGATATATCCATTTCCATTTCCATTTCCATTTCATGTCAACGTTCCCCTACTCCTCTAAATACGTATACACTTTTTGAGAAGAGTTGCTCTTTGGAGAGCATCTTCGTTCATGGTTTAATATTTTTGTGGTTTGGTTAGTAGTGTTTGCCCATTCTTTGGTTAGTAGTGCTTGCCCATTCTATCTCACCTGGTCAGAATTATATCATAATAAAATTTTGGCTTTATAAAGGTAGACACAAATATATGTTTGAATCTTCAACACAAGAAAAGGAAAATTTTCACATCTTTTCTTGAGGACTTGTTATTTGTCAGTATAACATAACTTCTAACTGTCAATTAGAAAGATTTGGACTTAATGAATGACCAAACTGGATTGATCAAAATAAGAATGTCACAAGGACACTTCACAAATTTTTTGATCAATTTCTAATAAAAGATTTCTTATTCCTATTATAAGTTATAAGAAAGTTATTGACGCTTTATTCTGTCGGTCAAGTCAAATATTATGACATGCTCAATTAAAAGAAGATTATGTAAACACGTATTTGAAATCTTTGTCTTTTTGAAATTAAAGAATATTGAAAAAGGCCTTAGCACCAGTTCTCGCCATACAGTGGGTGAGCTAGCATATTGTCGAAGTCACCCTTCCCTCATGGTACTACTTTGCTATCGTAGGACTAGCTACCTCTACAGTGGAACATCTTTCACAATCCCTGAAGAGATATTTCACTAATAAACTGACGGATAAGTAATTCGACTCATTCATGTCTAGATAAAAAATATATGATAAATAAAAAATCATTGAAATCAGAAGAAAAAATCTCTATGACCAAGCTTTCCTCATTCATATTTTTTTGAAAGAATTTATTTTGCCTTTCTTTGTTCATGGTTCGATATTTTGGTGTCCTTTATGAATATGATATTTTCTGGGCGTTTCTAATAATATCAAGTACATCCCATAAGGGCCATAATTAGAGATACCATGCTATAAGCTTTGTTTTTTTTTAATTACTAGGAGCTTTAGGTATTACTTTATATGGTTATAATAAACCAACACTCCAAATTTATTTTTTTATAATTACATTGGTAATAATCTAATAAAACATGGATTGTTTAGAGTAGGTTGAGTTATAAATAATCTATTTACGATATAACAAAATTTCGATTAGTTACGTAATATTGGTTGATTTTAAGATATTCTATTCTATTTTTGGCATGATTTGTATTTTAATTTATTTGGGATATCTTTTATAATAAAGAAGTTGATTTGGTATAAGATTCTATCTTAGAATATGTAGAATTCTAGAAGTTAAGATTTTTGTGGAAGGAAGGTGTCATAAAAGAATAAAGAATCATAAAGGAGGAAGGACTCATGGGATATCTATAAGCAATCGATGGTATGAAAATTTGTTATTAATTTTGGCTGTAGTGCTTGGGTGCTTTTCAGAGATCAATTTAAAATTTCTAAGCAAATTTTTGTTTAAAGACTCTCCATGATTATGTTTTAATGTTGCTACACACATAGGAGAGTGTTCATTGACTCAAGTGAGTCGTAGTTTCTTTCATTCTTGATTTAATCACTTGAGATATTCTTATTATTGTTACGTTCTTTGCTTTAAAATTCTTTGATGAGGTTAATATGAGTTGGTCATGCTATTGGGTATGAGATACTCTCATGAGGTGAGTACGAGTAGATAGTTTCAAGAAGTGAGTGGAGTCAGCTCTGTAATATCCTTGTATAAGTCTATTATACTACTATGAAATTTAATTAATCTGGGTGAGAGCCCTGCAGATGTAGATCATGTGTACCAAACTACGTTAACAAATTTCTTGTGTTCTGTGTTTGTGATTTATTTGCTACCTGCTTAATTTGTTTGCTAGCAAAATAATTTTGGAAATTGCAGCTGCATGCCCAGCTGCTTTGTGAGAGTCAACTATAAATTTCAGTTAAAAGCAAGCGTGACAGAACAAAAATTTTATGAAACTTCAACCTTTGGGTTTTTCAATTACTATCAAAGCAAGGTTCACCTCATCAAAACTTAGTGTGTCAAGTTGGTGTAGATCACACCCATGGCTATTAGAGAAGGAGCATCGATTACTATGCCACCTTTAACTATCCTGCTTGGAAATCAAGAATGAAAGTATTTATTCAAGCACAAGGGACTAAAGCCTAGACTCATCTTATGACAACTAATGAAAAGAATGAAGCGGTACCTAAAGATCTATCTGAGTGGACAAAGGTTGTAGATGACGAACATTTTAGTATGACATCAGCGTGTGAATCAGCAAAAGAACCTTGGAATACATTACAAACCATACATAAAGGATCACAATTGAAGATAACATCAAAACTTCAAATGATGGTTACTAGAGTTAAAGAGCTTAAGATGCAAGAAAGTGAAACTATTAGAGACTTTCATGAGCAATTGCATGATATCACCAACCAAGCACATCAACTTGATAAGAAATACTGAAATCTGAAACTTGTCAAGAAAACCTTAAGATCGTTGTCTCCTAGATTCATACCGAAGATTGCAGCTATTAAAGAAGCTTATGACATTGATGAGTTATATTTGGAAAAGGTAATTGGAATTCTCACAAACCTCAAGATGAACCTGTTGAGAGACAAGCATGAGAAGAATAAAGGATTGATGATTCAAGCCAAAGTTGCTAAACTTGTGCATGATTCTGATGAAAATGAAGATCTGATGGTGCTAATAAGAAATTTCAGCAAATGGCTAAAGAAGGTGAAGAAAGATAAACCTAAGTTCAGGTAAAATAGTGAGAGTTCATCCAACAACAACTTTAAACAGCAAGCAAATGCTCAAAAAGGTGAAAAGAAGGCAAAGAAGATACAATGTCATAAGTGTTAAGGTTTTGGGCATATGCAAGCGAAGTGTGCTAACACTTTTAAAAGGAGAAAGGAGAAGTCTTACATCAACACTTTGAGTGAAAACGAATCTAAAAGTGAATATGGCAGTGAAGAAGAAATCGTGAGTCATCATGCTACGTTGGTTGCTTTATATATAAAAAAAAAGTCAAGTTGCTTGCTTAGTAGCAACCAGTTAAGAAACTGAAGATGAAAATTCAGATATTTTAGTATTAAACTCTAATTATGATAATGACAACATTGATAATGACTCAGAATTCAAAAATAAAGATATCTACAAAGCCTATGAACTAATGTATAGCAAATGGGTGAAGATGTGTAAACAAAATGAGAAGTTAAAGAGGGATAATTATACCATGAAAGCTGTTATTCAAAATGTGGAGATGAAGTTATTGTCAACAAAATATGAAATTGATGAAACCAAGGTAGAGTTGATCAATACAAAGAAAAGGATAAGAATATTGAATGGAAGTATTGAGAAGCTAGAAGAATTACTGGAAATTGGAAAAAGCAAAGGGAATCTTAAAGGTGTTGGATACAAAGGTGAATGTTCTCAAGCGAATAATGAGCAAAATGGTGAAGTTAGATTGTGAAAGAAGCAAGATCAAGTAAGCAAGGAGAAATTCAAAAAGAAGCAGAAAGTTCATGCCTATATGTTACTTTTGTGATGTAAAAGGTCACATTAGACCAAATTGCTATAAGTTGATGCAATTACTATTCCATAATGCTTAAGATAGAAAATTTTGACATTCTTAGAAAAATTTTCAGTAGAAGAAACTACCAAAGCATAATTGGTTTGGTGGATCATATCGCACCAACATTAATCCATTTTTGTAAATTTCCCAAAGTAGTTGGAGGCGTCTTCATCTTACCATTTTTGGATTGGATTTCTCTCTTCGATTCATTTTTTTCCCTAGCTCCTAAGAAAGACATTATATGGATATGGATCTAAGCTAAGTGATTTTATGACTTTTGCAGGATCCTACTCGATAGTCAGAATGGTTTGCGGCTTCCAAATAGCATATTTTTTGTTTCAATTCTTCTGAAACAATCACAAACACTTTGGATTTTTTCTTTGATTCTTAAAAGCAATAAATATATATGGTATTTAAATATATGTTCATCCTCTAAGCAAATATAGGATTCATTTAGAAATTGATCGGGATGTAAAATACTAGACTAATCATATATATCCAAATCATTTTCCTCGTTGGAGAAGCTCCTTTGTGTCCCTGCTTTTTCAGAGTAATAAACTATCCTGGCTCTGTTTAGAAATTGGGGATTGCTCCCACTAAAAAAAAAAAAATGACTACTATGTTAGATTATTGTATGTCCCATGTAACTTGTAGATTTGAGTCCCATGAAAAGCACCCGAGATAATGGTTATTGGGTATTACGGTATGGATCTCAAATGGGTCAAAGACCCTTTTCCTTTCTCTTCTAACAATGAACCATCATAATGGTTGGTGAACCAACATGATGGTTGGTGATTAAGTATTTAAGTGTTAGCAACAAACACTTATGTGTGTGAAAAAGATCTCAATTATTCTGAACCATTGAAGAACTACTGAAAGGAAGGAAGCAGAAAGGAAATAAATCATTATCTTACAAAACGAAACAATCATGGATACAGGTATGCATAAAATCATTTGATCCGATAAATGTCTTACATTTGATATTACGATATTTTTCACCATAGTATTTGTTGGTGGTTTAAGTTTAACACTCCGATCTCACTTTTGAAAGGTTCGAGCTTTACAAGTGAAGAAAATGGAGGTTGGTCGTTTTTATAGTTGTGTTCAATAATTTTGACACTGCAGTTTGCTTAAAATTGCAGGGGGTGTATTTACAAGTAGGTTACGTGATAGAGGGTCTAGTTGCCATTTGAGGGAAGCAGGAGAGTAGGATTAAATTTGTTTGTTACAATGTTATATTTTATTGAAACATTAAAGCCATGAGGGATCAAGAAAAGGCTCATTACATATACTGCAGAAAAATTATAAAATACATTCCAAAATTTAACTAATACGCACTTAATAAATTAATAATTTCGAGAGTGACAATCATTTGTAAACTAATATTAACATCAAAATGAAAAAAATTGTGAAAAATAATGTTTGAAAAGCAATATCAAATAGAGTGAACTGCATTGCTAATGAGCTTTAGCTCAAATGGCATAGATCCTCCATGCTCATGAAAATGGAGATCTGATTAAACCAAGGAAAAAACAGAGGAAACTGCATTTTCTGCAAGATTGTCTTGTCTGCTCTCCGTAGCAGCTGTACATATTGTATGCAGAATTCTATTCTATCTAGAGAGTATGTTGCTGCTGTTCGACTACTCAATTCGACACAAAAACAAAGGCTCCTGCAAATTATACATCAAATATATTGCAGTCATATGTCAAAAACAATTAAAGGCAGGTGTAATGGAAGGAGAGCATTGATTTATTGATTAGTTTACCTAGTGTAGGCATTAGAACAGAAAGAGCAATTATGGCAGCAATCTTCAGGGGTAGTCCAGTCTTGATCATGTCTATGATCTCAATATGCCCTGTGCTGAATCCAACTAAGTTCGAAGGCGTTCCGGTCGGAAACACAAATGCGAGTTGTGCCCCAATTGCTCCAGGAACCATGAGGAGCAGCGGGTGAAGATGCATGGTTTTGGCTATTTGGATGAGTAAAGGAACCAGAAGGGTTGTGGTGGCATTGTTTGATGCAATGAATTCAGTAATGGCGGCACTTATGAGGCATACCATAGGTGCAATGGCTAAGTATGGTGCCTCTTCTAAGAAGTCCAAGGATTTTGACAGTACATCAGCTAGGCCACTGGACCTGACACCATCAGCAATGGCAAAACCTGCTCCTAGCAGCAGTATTATGTTCCATGGTAGCTTCTTGCACTTGTTCCAGTCCATCAGTTTCTCTCCCATTTGCTTCTTGTTTGGAATTATGAACAATAAAGTTGCCATCATAACCTGTAAAGCAAGAGATTACATTTGATCAATGTTTTTAGCAGAATTGTACAAACTGTGACAAGGGAAATGGAGTTATGGTTATGCAATACTCACACTGGCCGTTCCGTCGCCTGCTCGGCCGTGGAAGAGAGCCCCCCAACCAGGAATGTCATCTGTTATGCTTCTTGTCATCCACAGAACAATCAAAATCTGCAGCAGAAATTTATTCAGGCATAAGAAGCATATTCTAAATCACTTATCAAGCATATAGTACTTGGTCACTCACCCCAAATATAGCTAAAATCATCTTCTCAGCAAAAGCCATAGGACCTGAATACATCAAAATCAGAAAGTTCAGAGGCTAAGCCTAGTTAATTGCTTCAACTGCACATGAAATGGACAAAAGTGACCAAGAATTAGGTACCTTACCTAACATGTCAAGCTCTCTTTTGAGATGGGATTTGTCGAGATAAGCAGAGAGGGCCTTTCCTGAGCCTCTTGAGCAATATGTCAAGCAAAGAATACTCCACAAAACAAAGAAAATCACCAAAGCCAAAGGAAAAGCAAAGAAGGACCATTCACTGAAGCTAATCGGATCAGCCTGAGGAAAATAGCTCTTCCACATCCCCACCAATATTAGATTAACACCAGTTCCTGTGAGTGTGCTCATGCCTCCTACAGCTGCAGAGTATACAACTCCCAGCACCACTGCCTTGCAGAACTTGCGAATCACCACGTTGGTCTGCGTGAGACTCGACGGTAGGTGCTGGAGGATTCCGGTAGCCACCGGCATCATCATCACCGTCGCCGCCACGTTGTGCATCCACATGCTGACAAATGCTGTGGTGGCGCATATCCCCAGAAGGAGGAGTGGTGGATTGAGTGGATCTCCACAGAACATCAATGTTACCTGTTTTATGGACCACGAGACACGTGTGTAAGAAACAAGAAGCGAACCTCGTATCATTACAAAACTGCTTTGTCCAAAGGTGGGAATTGGGAAATGGTCCAAGAAAATTATGGGAGGAAGAGAAACAGAGCTCTGCTCCTAGATTCTCTTTTTCTTCATCCACTTTGAAGAAAGAAACTTTTTTAAGAAGTTGCGGATTTGTTATGACTAGAAAGACGAAGAATTTCCTCATCATGAGATAAACAGAGATTAAACAGAAGGATAAATCTGCTGGATCAAAGTAGGAAAAAAGAAAAAAAAAAAAGAGAGAGAAACATTCTAGCTATGTACTCACGTTTAAGGCCAATCTCCTGTGAATGTTATAGTGCTCCACAGCAAGAGCAAGCATGAAACTCCCAAGAACAAGAGCAATCACGTCGTCCATATAAGATTTCGCAACGGAATCAGCAGAACAAATCCCAAAAAGAGGAAACAGGAACATAGGTGCCATGGACGTGATCGGAGCAGGCACAGCCTCCGTAAGCCACCATGAAAACACCCATGCAAGAACAGCCAACATGTTACGACTCGAAACCGGAGCATCGAGCTTGACGAGAAAGCATATAACAGCACTCAAAAGGGGTCCTAGCAGAACATAAAAATTCTTCAGCGTGAGACAAGAAGCTATAAATGATCTTACACTCGACGACGGCGGTTGGTTTTGATCTCTCGTTGGCAGAAGAGGGCTTCGAGGGTCGTCGGAGATGGGAATGGGTTCGGAGATGTGATTGTTGCCCATTTTGATCAACTATATTGCAGATAGAAAAACAAGAAAAATGAAAAAGATTCAGACATGAAAGCTCCAACGATGGCTTGTGCTTATATATAATCTGGGAGTTGGATGATGAAGAGAAGAAGTGAACAACTTCTCCTTTTTCCATTTTACTTGTTTTAGTTGCCTAAACTTGGCTGGTCTTGCTTCATTGATATGCATTACTACTTTTGTCTTCTTGTTAATAAATTACTTACACTCAATCATTCATATGCTTCACATGCAGATTACAAAAGATTATGAAACTTTCAAACAATATTAAACTGTGGTAATATTGTAGTTTTAAATCGCTAGTTTAGGATTATAGATTTTTAATTTTGCTTCTTGAAATAGGTTTATCTTAGTCAAATGTTTCTCCTTTAAGTCTAGTCAACAATAGTTAACAAAATGATTCAACTTATATACTTAAAAATTAATTAAATAATAATAATAATAATAATAATAATAATAACAATATCAATAATTATAATAATAATAACAATAATTCAATCATAAGATATTACTTATTTTCTGTAATGATTAAAAAATTCAATCAATTCAACCGATTCAATTACAAAAACTTTAAACTGTCTAATTTTTAGGTTCAGTTTTAAAATTTTCAGTTAGATTTACTTTAATAATTCTTGTTGTTAAAACTTATCAGTTTATTAGTTAATCAATTGTAAATTAATAAATTTTTATAAATTAAAATAAATCGATTAATTTTTATTTAATAACATTTTTTAAATTCAACTTCAAATTTTTCAATAAGTAAAGATGATTTATTTCAATCATATTCCAAATTTTTATAATTTTTAGCCGATTTTATAACGATATAATACCGGTTGAATCTTTTAAACCTTATTAAACTAAAACAACAAAGATTTTATATTATTATTCTAACATAAATTATTACTCCTTCTAAGAGTACTTAATTTGGGTTATTTCAAAATTGAATTAATTATCCCTTAAACCTTTGAACATGATCATAACATGAAATTTTTACTCAATAAGGTTTTTGAAAATTTTTATTTATATTTAGTTATGGACCATTATTAAGAGCTATTTCTTCTAATATAACATCTACTTTTTTAGATATTACTCTTTAAATTATATAAAACCGCCAGAATTTGAAATATGATTATGGAAGAATTGTTAAATGAATATTAATTTATTCATTTTGATTTATAAGAATTTATTAATTAATAAAAAATATATCAAATATTGATTAGTTTTTAACAATAATAGTTATTAAAATAAGTTAAACCAAAAAATTAAGATAATCCAAAATTTTATAATTAAAATTAATTTTTTAGTCTTTTTTTTTTTGCGTACAAGAGGAAAATAAATAAAAGAAACTACAAAATTACACTCCTATGCGTGGCTAGGGCACCCCAGATACATCGTGGAGAGGGATATCTCGAATCTCAACCGGAGGTGAGCTAAACATTGCATCTTAACAAAGTAACAGAAACAAACTAATAGGCAACCAAGATGATTGGAACGTCTCAGTGGCTCCTATCATGATTGGTACAAAATGTAGGGTCTACTAATCAATGATCCTGCAACTTCCAGGAAACAACAGGTCCCTGTGATAATGAAGGGTTGGAGCAACTCAGTTCTAATTTTAATGAAATCTTTTGTACCCAATAGTGATTCAAAGTAATATATGAGTAAGATCTCGTGAAATAAAATTAGTATAGAGGATTTGATTATGTGGGTCTTATATAAATTTGCGGATAAAATTTAATAGAACAGAGTTATAATTGATTAATTAGAACAAAGGATCTAATCTCGTTATTAAAATTCTCATCTCCAATATTTCTTCAGTAATTTCAGGACTGTAGCTTTCGTCGGGAGTGTTTCATCCTGTGCGTAGATCATATATAAATATGTGGATGAGATTATTAGTTAACCAAAACTAAAGATACGATCAACTAATTTCATGGTGATTAAATGGGGACAGATTGTTTGTTACACTTACGTAACGTTTATACTTAATATCTCAAGATAGCGATGCTCAATCCAATAGATTAATCCTATGAAATATGAATTGATAAAGAAGAGATGTGGATACACGTAGATATGGTTGTTACGATACATATAGTTGTTAAGATAAACAAAAAACCAAGTCATATTTTAAAATCATATTCATTTTTTTTATAATTACATTATTAATTACACCAGACATAAAAATTATTAATGAATTCATTATTTTCTAAAAAAAAGTTTAGTATCTAGCAATAAAGGAAAAATGTGGTTGGTGTGAGTAGTTCAGTACTTTCATTCCTTAATTAGAGGTCTCGAGTTCGAATCCTAATAATGGAAAGACCTGTTCAACCAGTACTTTACTCTTTACGAACTGACCCGATATAAGTGAGAATTAGTATAAATATGAATGACTTAAAAGTACCTTTTTATAATTAAGACCTTTTTAAAATACTTGGCCGCTAATAAAAAAATAAAAGAAAAAGGAAAATTGAATAAGTGGTTGTTGAATAGTCAAATTGACTCCAACCTCGGTCAAAATTCAATCCAAATTGGAATCACCTCCACGATTCTTCAAAAAAAAAAAACAAGAAGAAGGTAGAAATCACCTCCCCGATTACAACATGCCCACATAAATCGTCCCCACAATCGCCTGTAAGATCAGAAAAACCCTTACTATGCCCACCTTCTTGTACTTGACTGATTGATTGGAGCAGTCCAAGAAAACCTTAACACCATCCAACCAAGCATAAAAGCATCCGAGGTGGCACCACCAGCCGCATGGCAAGAAAGTTACGACGGGAACATGAAACAGAGACGTGTTTGGACTGAAGTTGACGACGATGATGGGCGCCAACTCTTGTTTCATGATTCAACCTCAATAATGCAAGGAGCATGTTAGCTGAAAATAGGGTCCTGATCAATCTTACGTAACAGAATTGGTACCGAATTTGATTATGATTATATATATCAGCACTAGTTAATATAAAGTACTATTTCAGATAAAATTTTAAATTTATATAATAATTTTTAAGTTTTTATAAAATTATAAAATAGTCCTTCAATATATTTTACCGTATAATTTATAGTTTTATACTACTTTTATCTAAAAATATTATAATAATAAAAATTAAAATAATAACAATCTATTTATTTTTTAAATATTATTTTTACATATTCTATATATAATAAATGCAATTATTATTTAAAGCAAAATTTTAAACAAAATTTATATTATTAATATAATCAAATGATAATAAATATAAGAATTTAAATCAAATAAATTAAAATACATTCGTTAACAAAAAATAATAATTACAATTTAATTAAAAGTAATACAGATATATACTCCATTAAAAAACTTATTATAATAATTTTTAATTTTAGCAATAAAAATAATATTATCGTAATTATAATTATAAATTAAAAAAAAATGAATTTTGTTATCTTAATTATATTTTATATATTAATTAACAATATATTAAATTTTATTCATTAATTTAAATTTTACAATATACAATTTATTTTTAATTTTATAAAAATTTATAAAATATATTTAAAATGAAAAAATTCATATATATAAACCTATAAAACTAAAGTTTAAAAAATAAAACTTTAAAAAATGTATAGGCTATAAAACTGACACGTTATTCTAGTGTCTCCACATGTTAAAACACTTAGGGGATGCTTGTTTAGGGGTATGAAAAAAGAGGAATGAGTATAGAATGAAAGATTGAGTTTGGTAAGGGGATATGATTATAGGGGTATTGTTTTGATTACCCACTTTTGGGTAATACCCC
>JAOTAY010000003.1:3096400-3128130 GCA_025629805.1 Erythroxylum baracoense | reverse complement strand
CAGAATTCTTGTGCTCAATAGTTGATTCCATGGATCCAAACGGCAACGTGCAGCCTCGTCAGAATCCGGCTGAACCAGATTTCAATAATTTTAATAATTTTTAAAAAAACTAAATTAAAAGTTAAACCTATAAGACAAGAGATTTAAGATGTAAAACGTTCAATCGATATCGGCCTGTTGTAAAATCTGTTAAAGATTAAATAAAATTAAAAAGTTTAAAATATAATAAAAAAATTATCCTGTTAAAAAAAACAAAAGAAAGATACCTCCTTATCTACATGGTTACGTGTAAACGCACTCCTTTTATTACTCTTTTCAGAGTGTTTTGACTGCTGGAAACGATTAATTGCGTGACAAGTTATCTCTCAAGTGAAAATTGCATGAACCGACTTAAGGTTAGCGCATACTACTATTCAAAAACACCGTTTGCCAAATTCAACATAAAACAGAATCTCTTAAAGACGTGAAATAATAATAATCATAATAATATTTTTTAGTATTATTTTCATCATTTTTATTTTTTATTATCATCATTATTATTATGAAAAGAAGAAAATAAATAAATAAAAAATAAAATCACATATAGAAACAGAAATTGAAACAGTCAAAAGTCCATTTGGATAATAATAAAAAAGTATATCTATAAACGATAAATTAAGACACTGGAAATATTGACAATAATATTAACATAATACCTAACGATTCGGAGAAAAAAATAATAATTAACCGTTGAAATTAAAACCCGAGCCGAAACAAGAAAATCCCAATGAACTCGTGCAAAGCCAAAGCAAACGGCAAGCATTAGAAGCGTCCACACCTGATCATCCCCCTTCTCCTCACCCTTAGTAGGATACCTTTTGCTTTGTAGCTTTGAAGCTGCCCTGAACCTGACACGCGCACACCAAAATACGAATCGCACACAGTCCTTGAAGAACAATCGAGAACAATTTCTTCTTCTTTATTCACTCTGTGTTTTTACTTTACTTTTTTGTTTTCTTCAATTTGGTTACAATTTGTGGTTTGGAAATCGGAGAGGACTCTCTGGTGGGTGCCCCGGCGTAATCGCTGCTTGGGGCATCACCCAATGTCTATCGTCCAATCATCCGCCGTTGATCATAACGCCGAAGCTTTCTGTGGGCCTGCTAAGCGTAAGTTAGACGATTACGGTACGGATTATGATGACGCGGAGATAATCGCCGCCGTTAGGATGCGGAAGGAAGACTCTTTCTCTGCCGCCGTCAGTCCGCCGTCTTCTTCGCGCTGCTGGAGCCTTGTTCAGAGCTCCCGCGTCTCCGATGCGAAATCGGCCGCGACGTGGTCGACATCCAGCTCCAGGTCGGCGAGGAGGGTCCAGTTCTTTATCAGGTTGCTTTCTGAGGGGAGGCACATTGTGGTGCATGCGAATAAGGATGATACAGTGAAGTCTGTTCACGAGAGGATTATGGCAATTACCGGAATTCCGGTTATCGAGCAAAGGTTGATTTACAGGGGGAGGCAGCTACAGTGGGAGCAGTCGCTAGCGGAGTGCGCGATACAAAACGACGCCGGTTTGCACCTTGTGGGTCGTATGAGGAGCACCAACCATCCTCAGACTTGTCAGTTAGTCGACGAAATGGTGTCGTTTATATGCGAGCTCTGTAAAACAAGGATGGTTCTTGGTGATTGCACGAAGCGGGTCACGGACTTGATCGATGCGTTCTTTCAAATAGCTACAAAGGGTGAGAATGAGGAACCAAGAGGGCATCTTGAGGTCTTCATGGCGTCTGCTGCGCCGGCGGCTTTGGTGATGCTCTATGTTTCATCTATCAAAGGTAACAAGGAGTGTGCTGATGCTTCAATTAGGCATTTCTTGATTTCGTGTAAGGCTGCAATACGTAAAGAATTTTATGTGCAGTGTGGGCCTATAATGTTAGAGTTGTGTAAGTTGCTTAGAAAGGTTGGTGGTAATGAGGATTCTTTGTACTTGAGTTGTCGGAGGACTCTTGGGTCGTTGCTAGAGGATGTCGAGGGGACATTGTTGGACGATGTGGAGGAGTCGCCTGATTTGAGTCATTTGATTAAGGGTGGTGGTCGTGTTAGGGAGGATTTGAATGGATTGATTGCCATACCAGAAATTTTCCCGTTTGTTAGCGAGTTAGCCAGTAGTTTGACTGAGGATTTGGTCACGCGTGTAGAATCCAACATGAGCATAGGGCCCTCATCGTGTAATGTTATTCAGTTTTCAGCATTCTTGCAACCTTTGCTTGCCATGATTATGAAGCAGCTAGCTTTTCAAGGTCCTATTTGTTTGCCATTGAAGTACAGTGTATTGAACCATCCACAATATCTTCATGAGATTGAGCAGCTTCATGATATATTTCTTCTTATGTTGACGGAAATGGATAAATGCCTACTTAACATGGAAGAGACATTGCTTTCGGGGCAAAATGGAGAAACAAATACTCTTACAGGGTGTGATCAGTATCTTGCGATTTTAAAGGAATTGTATAGCATCACGAAACTTTATATAGGTGCTGAGGAAAAATTTTGGACAGTTTTGAAACGCAGAAAGCACTCACTGTGCGTGCTCATTGTTAGATTTGCAAGAAGGGCTGATGATCACCACTGGCTTCTACAGCATAAGGATGTCACCAACTTTGATGCAAGGAGACATTTGTCCTTGATAATGTTTCCTGAGATGAAAGAAGATTATGACGAACTTCATGAGATGCTCATCGACCGATCACAGTTGCTGTCAGAGTCATTCGAGTATATAATTCGTGCTGAGCGTGAATCTCTACACAGTGGTCTATTTATGGAATTCAAAAATGAGGAAGCTACTGGTCCTGGGGTACTACGAGAGTGGTTTTTTTTGGTAGCGCAAGCTATTTTCAATCCTGAAAATGCCCTTTTCGTGTCATGCCCCAATGACCTTAGAAGATTTTATCCTAATCCCGGTAACTTTACGAGGCGATTATGATGATCATTTTTCTTGATTATACTTCAACTTTTTGTTGACCTATTGGTTTAGAACATGCATTAGTCATGATATTAAATGTGTTAAAAATTCCATTTGCTTCTAAAAGTATAATGTACTGGATTAGTTTGGGCATTAATTTGGTAAAATTAACTGTGGGCAGTGAAAATCATTTCTTGTCTTTGGATTTTATATGTCAGATTAACTTAGATATGTCTTATTTGTTTTCATTTTTTGAAAGCAAGAGATATGGAAGTTGCTTTTGATGAAGGGTTTTATTGGACCACAAAATTCAAAATGTGTCTGCAAGCTTGATTTAAAGTCTATTTTCCCTTACTTTCAGAACATTCAAAAAATGGATAGGGTTAAGTACCTATTCCTACCTTCCAGTTTCTGTACCTTATAGCTTAATTCCTCTGTTTTTCCCATAGACAATGATGAAGTTTTAGGAGTTGAACCTCCTTCATTCTTAGATACATACTATATTTGTTTAATTTCATTTATATATTACTAATATGAATCTTAGAAATTGAAAGCCATCTGCTGCTTTTTTAATCTCGAGGACAGGGCTGTATCAATCTATCATCTCATTTGTCTGTTTTAGTTTTTACGAGTGGGTGATCTATTACGTTTGTTAGAAACTTCACAATCTCAATTGCAATGCTCCAAGTTATGGTTTTCCTTTTCCTCTTTTTGTATGTTGGCAATGTTATATGTAACTTTCTTCTTGTTTTTAAGTGATGCATGTTTCTATTACATTTGCAGCATCTAAGGTCGATCCTATGCACCTTGATTATTTTACCTTCTCTGGTCGAGTGGTTGCTTTAGCGTTGATGCACAGAGTACAACTAGGTATTGTCCTTGATCGTGTGTTTTTTTTGCAACTGGCTGGAAAAAGTGTTTGTTTGGAAGACATAAAAGATGCAGATCCGTGCTTGTATAGTAGCTGCAAACAGATTTTGGGGATGGATGCAGAGTTTATAGATTCAGATGCTTTAGGACTGACATTTATTAGAGAAGTGGAGGAGTTAGGGTGCAGGAAAGTCGTGGAGCTTTGTCCCAATGGAAAAAGCATTGTGGTGAATAGCCATAACAGAGGGGAATATGTTAACCTTCTTATTCGGAATCGCTTTGTCACATCCATTTCTCAACAGGTATCTCATTTTACTCGAGGTTTCAGTGATATTCTTAGTGATCCAAAGCTCCAGGAACTCTTTTTCCAAAGTTTAGAGCTTGAGGATCTTGATGGGATGCTACGTGGGAGTGATAATCTTATCAGTATTGATGATTGGAAGTCACATACTGAGTACAATGGCTATAAAGAATCTGATCCTCTGATATCCTGGTTCTGGGAGGTGCGCTCTTAAATTATCATGTTATCATTGTCTCTCAAGTGTACTTTTCCTTTTTCTACCATATTTCCGTATTTTTTCTTACAACTTACTTTGTATGATGGATGCCATAGAAGACAGGGTTTCATTATTAGGTATTTGCATATCAATATTAGGTGAACTATCCATATATGTGTTTTCTTGAATAAATGTTGTTTGACAGAATCCATTGTTGCCCACCAAATACAGGATTATATTGATATTAGGTGCTTCAATCATGTCTGACACATTTTCTATGAAATTTAAATCTTATTCTTATTCCTTATCTTTACCTTTCCTACTAGATACAGCTTTAACTTGTTAAAAATGCTGTCTTGACTTTTCATTATTTGTGAAAAAATTGTAAAGTGCTTTATGCTCATTTCATATTTGTTATTCTGTTGGGACAGATTCTCAAGACAATGTTTTATAGGAATTTAAGGTGCTCTGACCATGCCTTCAGGTGTGGATAGGCTTAGCTCTTTCAAGATTGCTTTTTGGTCTTGAGTTTGTATCCAATATTGGAATAAGCTTACATTCTAGTCATAAAAGATTATGAGGCGATTCCTTTTTGGTGTCAATAGCCCTATGGAAATGATAGTTGAAAGATAGATGGTGAGTAGAGAGAACTTCAATAGGTGGTAGCTTTAGCATTTGAGAAACTTTTGCATGGAACTCATGAAGGATATGTGATGCCAAAGGGCTTAGAGTTTATAAAAGAAATAAAAGAGAGCAAATCACTCAAACACAAGCTTCATTCCCAGTTCCCTACCTCTATTGCTTGTTTCGTCACTAAAATTCCAGCAACCAAAAACTTAAAATTCCATTCATCTCAAAACTGTAATTCCAGCAGCCAGATTTTATAAGTTTTGTTAATTCTAAATATTAGTTTGATATTTCTTCTATTTGTCCTACATCAATATGGTTAAAAGTTTTCCGCAGGATTAATTAGGGAAGGCTAAGTCCTCACAACTTCTTATGTCCATGTTGTCTACCAACCATTCAAAGAGTTAAGTTGTCCTTGGAAAATCAATTCATTATGTTTCATGTTATAAGTGTGGGTAACCTTTTGAATTGTGGCTATTTGATGTTTTTGGTTGGAAAGTTGCAAATGCTCTTTGCTAACAGGATGATTTTGAGACACCTCTTGAGCAAATTCTTTCAGTTATCTTGTAGTGGAGACTACGATATCTTTCTCCACATCCCCTTGATCAACAGTTATCACATGTGCTGGGGCTCGAAACTTTCCAATGTTTTCAGGAATCTGAAGTGACAGTGCTCCACTTTAGCAATCTTTAAACTAAATTTTGTAGGCTCATAAATGAAACAAGATTAAAATTGATGATTTCCTTGATCAACACAAGTCAACCCATTATTTTATTTCTGGTGAAACATTAAACAGAAGAGCAAGTCTTAAAGGTTGTAATTAATAACTGACATATATCTAAAGTGTGAAATGAAAGAAATTTGTTTCGATTTGTAATAAATGGGGCTATATGTTATAAAAGAGTTTGTATGACTTCTATTAATTATTGGGCAAAAGAGAATAGACGAAATTGCTGTAAGTCATTGTTTGAAGAAAATGGAATATTATCAGTCCGGGACATAAGATTTAACTACTATTTTCTTGACTTTTGGGGAAAGGGGATTGCTGGCATCATGTTGTAGTTATATGTGAAGCTTTTTGATTCTTGTGAGACCCGAAAGTGCCATTTCCTATGAACGTAAAATCCCTTGATTTGAACCACTAACCTTAGGATCTGGGATGGGCAGAACCTACTGCCCCCTCCCCTTCTTGAGTTAGTTGTGATTGATTTAGATGCATTTGTATGTAATAAGAGATAAAGTACATGGAAGCCTTCTAGGATAGGAACTGCATATCTAGTTCTTCAGAGGGTCCTTCTTAAGTATAGAATCTAGATATTATAACTTCATTTACTGTAAATTAAAATATCGGCAAGTGCAGAAGGTGATTACCATGGTAACGGTTGTCCCGTTGATGAGAATTTTGAGTGATCTGGTTATGTTTTTGTTCAGACACCAGAGTCATTAAATTTTCTTTGTTGTGTAGTCAAAGTGCAATGGGAGGAATTGGGATTTGGGGGATGCTTCATTCTTCTATATGTGGGTTCAGTTTGCTTTTAGGTTTTGAGCAACCCTTGCTTTGGGGTGAGGCCAGCCCGTTACATTCTCTCTGTTCTTTGGCCAGGGCAAGTATAATCACGTGGAAAGAACAAATGGAATCCTTTGTTTTATTTAACCCTTAGCCTCCTGGTTCCTCTCATAACTAAAACTGATTATGGCATTCTTAGACATTACATTTTTTACACTAACTGGGGCATTAATGATATGCTTATTTATGACAATCCGAAAGCTTAACATCAACATTATTCTGGATGATGAGGACTCCAAATGGTTGGAGTTCTCTTTTCATTTTTCACGTTTTCCTTCCTGTTTTGTCTTTTCTCATAAAGGTTGAGGCTTCTCCTGGACATTGAATAACCTCGTTACAGTCTTGAAACCATAGCCAGACTGACGCTACTAAGTATTAAGAAGTCGTTGATTCTGGTAATGACTATGCATAAGGAGCCATACAATTGCTAAAAACCAAACTTCAGTATGTGATTGTGTTTTGGCGCCAGATTGATAGTGCTGTTAGTTATGTTCTTAGTGATAACAATCTGAAAGCCCTCCATAAATTGTATTCTCTAGAATTTAGACATGCATTTTGCACTTCTTGTCTTGTTCAGTTTCTTTTCACAATTGAACAATGTTGTAAAGGTCCTGAAGGGGAATCATGAACCAGATTCAATATCAGCTGTAGAAAGCTCTTGCTCAAGTGGATGGTGACCTGGTTGGCAGTTTTTTGTTATGTATTAATTCATGTGGGAAGAACAAATTGATAGAAATAGACCTTTTATGCAGCTGATATGGCATATATCTTCCTGCCAGACAGATAATGCAGGCATCGCCTTTTATACTATATAATTTTTTCTTGACTATTCTGCAGATTGTTGCTGAAATGTCTGCTGAGCAGAGAAAGATTCTTCTCTTCTTTTGGACTTCAATAAAATATCTGCCGGTAGAAGGCTTCCGTGGTTTGGGATGTCGACTTTCCATTTACAAGACCTCTGAGCCACATGACCGTCTGCCTTCATCTCATACCTGCTTTTTCCGGCTGTGTTTCCCACCTTATCCTTCAATTGCTGTAATGCGAGATCGTCTAAATTTCAT
Organism: Erythroxylum baracoense; assembly: GCA_025629805.1. Classification (NCBI taxonomy): domain Eukaryota; kingdom Viridiplantae; phylum Streptophyta; class Magnoliopsida; order Malpighiales; family Erythroxylaceae; genus Erythroxylum; species Erythroxylum baracoense. Next base: position 3,120,570 of record JAOTAY010000003.1, on the reverse strand, counting down.
TTCCCAGGAGCATATTGGCTGCAGCTTTGGTACTTGGTGAAATTTCAGCAGCGTTCAGTTTTGGGGATAGCTGGGGTTTATAACTGCACATACAAAAGATTTGTACTCAACTTGTACAGATAGGATCCTGTCCATCTTCTATTTTAAGGAGTTGCCAGATTGTGTCCATCTTTTACTTTAAGGAGGCACCATAGATATTTATGTTAGAGAAGAATGCGATGTTATTGCTCTTTTTGCAAACTGATTATATAGAGGTATAGTGTAAAATAATGGTGGAGGGAAGAAGGGAATGGAGTCTCTCTGCTTCCATGGACATGCTTTACCAGTTACAACACCTGCACTTCATGACATGTAATTACAGAGATTATGCAATGACATCGATATCTAGACAAATACTATGGTTATCCTAAATCTTGCTCTCTCAGCTGTCTATAAATCTAAAGTTAAATCAAAATTATGCTTTTCAGTGGATGTTCAGATTACTGTCCTTCTACCATTTTAATGTGCAGCCCATTGGTCTTACTTTATATGGCATAATTGTGCATTCATCATGTGTCTAAGCTATCTTCTAGAGAAAATTGTCTGGTTCTGTAAGAATTGGCTGTTGCATACGTCTGTAGTGGCTAATCCATATGCACTGTTCTTCTGTCAACTGTCAAGGTTACTTGATTGGACGACTCCAATATTTGGACCCCCGGGAACGTCAAGAGGTAGGTTCGAACCACCATTGTTGCTGTTCCTTGTGTTCCCAATGTTGTTCTATGCATTTGACACGGGGTGGCCTTTATGTCAAACTTCTTGTACATCTGTTTTTATATGCTTTTTGCATTTCTGTATATCATAAACCTTACCCAAGTTCTTGAAACATCGATCGATTATGTTGAATTATTGATCAATGTTTCTTATCCTTTAGCATGGTAAGTGTGTGTGTGTGTGTACATGATCCTCATTGTCTGATTAACATCTTCTTCAAATATTTTTAGAGAAAAGAGAAAAGATGGCAAATTTTGCATAAAGGATTGACGCATAGATTGAACCAAAACTCAATAACAGTAAATATTATTCCTTGTCAAAGCACACCATCTCAAGCTCGAACCAACATTCTGTAACCCAACACCCCATGACATAATATAACAAATCTGCACCATTTCATAGGCAAATGTGGATTCAGGACAACCCAATTCCTGCTTTAATAATAATATCATAAATTTGATATAACCAAATTTTAGAACAAAAGATGAAACAGAAAATAACTTAGCCAACTTCAGTGCCTAAAAAGAGCCATCACAACAGCTACACATACAGGCCGATCACTCATTCCTCATCAGTTTTCACTACTGTTGGTTCTGTGGTGGCTGCAGCTGCTTCTTTTGGTGCTTCAGCTGGTTTCTCATCGACGGTCTCTTCCACCTTTGCTGCAAGCACTTCCTCAACTACAGGATCAGCGACAGGCTTCACTTCTGTTGATGGTTCTTCTGCTGCAACTTCCACCTGAACTTCTTCGGCTTTTTCTTCTTTTGGTTCAACGACCTCCTCCTTGGTTTCATCTACTACTGGATCTTCAGGATTTTTGGTCACCGGAGCTTTCTCTTCCACGACCTGGACCTCGGTGGCTGTTTCTTCATTTGTCTCGTCACCCTCTGTCTCAGCAGCTGGTGTGGTTTCGTCGGGAGTGACCTCCTCAGTCTTGGTGATCTCAGGGTTATCAGTCTTTGTCAACACCGATGTTGCATCCTGAACCTGCATAAACCATGTAATTATTGTTTGAAACAAAAATATTCATAATCCAAATGAAAACAATCCTGATCCAGCAAGAACACTCTCCGATGACCATGGCAATGGATTTTGAAAAGGGTCATAGAGAGGATTGCTGACTGAAAATTTTATAAGCTAGTAATCGCATGTATTGAGCTTTATGGTTTTGATCTATCATATAATCCTTAAGCAAAAGCTGGTTGAAATCATAAGTTGCCGTAGACTGAACTGGACCATGATATAGCTTCCCTATGATCGGAACTTCTTTGATTAGTATGGATCACATAAACATAGTTTATAACAAACATACGGAAATCCAAAGATGATTTAAGAATTAATAAGAGAAGATCCATGATCCATCATCACTTGTGCTAGATTTGCAAAACCATATAAGAAACCAAAATGACCATAACTAGTTGGACTGACCAAAATAGAGTGCAACTTAATTAAGTACCTCAACAGTGGCCATCTCAATGAAACTGGAAACTAAGCTAGAGGAGGTTGGAAGATTATATTATATGAGTTGGACTGGAGATTGAATGAAGGGAAGATCAATGTGGGAGCTATTTATAGAGATGGAAGGATTGTCTAATGAAGAAGAAAACCATATACTTTAGTGTGAGAGCACTTTGAAGAATCTTTGCAATTTGACACCTCATGTCTCTCTGACTGCACTAGCTTTGTCTAGTTGTAAATGTGAATTTGATAAGGATTTTTTTAATGTGTATTGTTATATCAATGGGATTGATTGATAAATTGGACAAAATAAATTAGAAATCTTATATGGTGGAGGCCATTTCACATGCAACATCATGTCTTCTCTTTTGAGTGGGTTTAACTGTGTTCTTGTCTAGTAGGGCAAGAAAGGTGACAGCCTTATGATGCCTTCATGTTCTAAGAAATATAAATATATTATTTCTTGATATTTTAAATTTATTAAAAAATGACAAAAATGAGATTTCTTATATTAGCATTTACACATATTGTTCTATGCTTCTTCATCCACATAAATAATCACTACTTAGATAGTACAAGACAATAGTATATAAAAAAATCATTAATGTGATAGATCCAATTACATGAAATCACTTTAAAATTTTTTTAGTTGCTTAATTATTATTTTAATGCATTTGTATTGGAGTAATAGATTGATTATAATACAATCACATGCTAGGCAATACACTTGAGCTCCAATTAGTACAAATAATATTAGTCATTTGAGAATATCAAAGAGCATTGGATCTATGTAGGTTGACTCAATCCCTTGTATGTGTAGTGCTTTATTTATTTCCACTAGATACTTATCAAACCGAGAGTATTTTAAATCTTATTTGTCAACGAAATTTTTACTGAATTGTTGTTATTCTTTCTTATAATTTCAAGGGAAAGAGTGGCAAAAGGGTTCAAAAATTGAAGGGTTTGGATGCAAAAAGGGTGGAGGTTACCTTGGTACAAACACATTAATCATAGTTTTAAGGGTAAATTAGACACCTTTTGCAAGAACCATTTGAAATGAGATTAGTAGTGTAGTGTTTACCCTTTTGAATCCAACTATCATAATAATAAGAAAATTTTCCTTGATATGAATGTATGTTGTAAATATAAAATTTTCATCAATATTTATCAAAAAAAAGAAAAAATAGTTCTTTTTCAAAACAATATTTAAATTTAAATTCTTATGTCTCTTTTTAAACAAGCGCATAATGCCCTGTTTATTAAAATAAAGTTTATTTTGAGAAAATGTTTTAATAATTTTAATAATTTACATTTTAAAGAAATATCTTGTTAGAATTTATTTATCGAATTATTTTCATTACATTTATAAACTTAAAGTAGCAAAATTTATTTAATAGAAATTTAAAAATAATTTAAATTAATTCTTTTTCAAAAAATTTTAACAAAGATTTTGCCTACTTTGGTTGAATCATTCGCTGATTTTAAGGTTATGTTTGATTGGACGTAAGATTTTTAATAGAATAGAATGATTTATAATGGAATAAAATATAAATTAATGTAATATTAGAAAATTGTTGTTTAAGAAAAATGGAAGAGTTCATAATGTAATATAATGAAATGTTGTTTGAAATAAGAGTTTATAATGTAATATAATTAAAAGTTATTTATTATTTTACATTTCATCGTAAACTTTCTGAATCGAAAAATTTTCATTTTTATTGTTTATAATAAAATAAAATGTGATATAAAATTCTTTTTTTCTATTTCATTTTATTATAACCTGATATTTTAAACGGTGAAATAATATTATATTATATTTTATTTTATTAATAATTCTCCGACCAAACGTAACCTAAGCACTTTCAGAGCTCAGTATGGACACTCATCAAGCGATTAGACACCCAAATGGTAGAAAGGAATGGACACTGAGCAAACAAATCTCTAGGCCGGTGCGATAAAAGTGATTACCAACTATGATCATCAGGACCGTAGAAACAAGGAATGGCCCACTGACACCTGCTTGTAGTTAATTCACCAACTACGATCAGGGCCGTTCAAAAGAAGGGAGTGACCCAATGATAATGATGATGATACTGAAACAAGGATGATTGATTGCATTCTTTTTTTTTTCGCTTTTTTCCTTGATTAAGTTTAAGCCCACCGCCTTTTCTAAAGTTGGAGGCTCTGGTCTGGTAGGCTCAAGTGAACAGACATGCTTTCCAGGTAGCATGCTCGTGACGTTGGGGTCCACTTACAACCGTCCGATTTTGCCACGCCATCAGTCTGGTCTGTTCATGTCGTCACATATGGTATGGCCATACCCCACCCATCCTTTTTTTTTTTGTTTCCTCACATTCGTTTTGATGTAATGTAACCAAAACCATCACATTTGGGTTTTAGATTATATATAAATTATCACTCACTTTAAATATATAATTAATAGATTATTATTAATTTAAAATTCAATATAAATATTAAAGGAGACAAGGATTTACAAAACTACCATCAACATTTTGAGTATTACTTTTATCAATCGATATTATATTTATTAGTTAATTATCACCGGTCTTATTCACAGTATGCTTGTAAACAATTTTAAAAACAAATAAATACGAGAGAGTGTTAAGAGGCAGGCATCCATGTGAGTCTTCAATGGATCATCGAGTCCAAAAGATGTTAACATGTGGGAACATGTTCTCTTATCATCATCATCATCAAGGAGTGTGATCTCTCAATTCTATGATCTGCTAATCATGATCAAGATACTAATATCCTAATTTTCTCCATCAAATCAGGTATGGAAATGACCAAAAGCAAGGGGAGGTGCATGTCATCATGAGAGTTTTGCATGAAAGTTGATGTCTTGGCCTAATCTTTTCACATCAGGGACATATTGCTACAAACATGTATGTTTACTAATGGTCAATTACCTAGTCATCTCCAACAATGAATTCAATTCACTTCGTCAATGTCTAAGTATGTAGTTAATAGCAATCAAACCGACCTTTATTCTTCTTTTTAGGTTTGGCATCCACATAAACCTTTTGCTTTTCTCTTAACTTCTCCTTTTCCGTAACTTTTCCTTTTGTTTCCTCTGTCTGCTTACACGGTCCACTACGAAAGCAACAATGAAGGAGAGCAAGTTCTGGGAAAGCCATCAGTCGGTCTCCCTCTCTACCAGGCATCAGTTCAGGGTATCAGAAGCTTCCACTGTTACACTTCAAGCTGAATCTAATTAACTATTGCATCTTTTTCCAAGTTTTCCATAATTTTTACTGTTATTCCCAATAATCATGATCGGTCATGCTTCTTTCACCTAACATTAACTTTTCGAACCCACTTAGCAAAGTCACTATAGGAGGTGGAATCACCAGAGCAAAGGCAGTCAAATACATAAAGATTTTTTTAAAAGCATCCTAAACAACAAACTCTTGCCAACAACTTTACTACTGATCCCTTTAATCTATAATTATATGAAACTATAGATTGACTTCCTTGTCCAAAAAACATGATCTCATTGCCAACATTAGGATAGTGTTCTAGAAAAGAGCACAACTTTACAGCCATGAGGCACCTAAATGATAAAGTTTTCCAGTGTTATAAAATGTTTCATATTAACTGGAATGCTACAAGGAAGAATCCGCCAATTCTTGCTGTTAATTCTTGAAAGGTTCCAAGCTGAACCATCAAGAATGCTAGGTAAGAAGAATGTTGAGCCCTACGGGTGGTTAGACTCAATAAGCGGACTGCAACTAGCAATGATCAACTCACAAACTTTTTAAGCACAGCTTCAGCACGTCTCTCAAACTTGGGAAGGGCCCATTCATGCTGAACTATGTCAAGACCATCCTTCTCAGCACCCAAGCTCTGGCCAAAACATAAGCAGTAAATTAGCATTGACGCTGCAAAAGAGAAAATCTAGACAATACGCTAGAAAGGACGGGGATCAAGAAGCTATATGCTTCAAAGTTATTTCATCATAATATATATACACTTTTTTTTTTTGGTTGGTGGGAGACAACCACAAATCTGCAGCATTAGGGAGGAGGGGTTAAGGCTCTCGAGGAACAAAACTGCCTTTTCAAACTTGCAACTTCTTAGTAGACAAAACTTATAGGACAGCAGTGCTAGTTGAGAATTCTCCAAAATATTCACAAGTTTATAAAATCAAGTAGAAATCAGTTCCAACTGAAAATAGGATAAGTTCCTCATCTAAAGATCATAAAGCACCTGCCCACTCTGGCATGGACCAATCTAAATCCAAGTTAAAAACGGGCATTAAGACTAAAAAGTATGGGAAAAATTTTGATGTTTAACCATTGGAAAGATTCTTGACACGAGGCACAGATACTCTATTGATCACCTGATGTGGGTTTATGTGCACATTGCTACAAAACCACAGTATAAGTCATTCATGTCAGACATTTAAATACCATAATAGAAAAAAAGCTTGGCATAGTAACACCCAGAGTTATAATCCTTTCCTCCTTCTCAGCCAAAAGTTGAGCTATATCAAAAGCTTCTGCAACAAAAACTGGAAGCTTTTTTTCTAAAGGTTAAAAAGCAACTGGCCCGGTAGACTGTGAAGCTAATTGGGTCACATCGGACCCAAAAAAGTTGTGGAATACCAGCATAGAGCCAACATGATAGCTGGAACAGACCCGCAAAGAGACAGCTTTCTCATTACGGGTATTCTTCTCCATAATACTCAAAACCACCAGGTCATAGGCAAAGAATCTGCACCCTAATATCTAACATCAATTCCAGTGGTCACCTAGGAGTCCAGAAAAAATAGGTACATAGCTTCTAAGTGGGTCCTAGCCACACCACCCCATGAAAAGACCTGATGATACTTGGTCGGTATCCAATGGTTGCAAGCAGCATAAAAAAATAACACTGACATAATAACACTCCATTGATCACTATCATTCAATCTAAAGGAGCCTGACCCTACAATGAATAATTTCAACAAGTACAATTTCTATCCAAAAACCCCACAGATCAGTCTACCTACAGGAACAATTTGTAAAATTCACTTGTTATTTAACGTTCCACCACGAGACCCTGTTTTTTCAAGAAAAAGTAAAGTGAGTGCTCCAGATAAAGTTATATTTTGCCGAGAAAAATAATTCTCTTAGAAAAAAGTATAGGCATAACCCCTCCTTCACCCGTACAAAGTGCATCCAAACACCAGAAGTTCCTAAGAGACAAGCTTTCATATCTAAACAAGTTGACCATAGTTGTAGTGGAAGAACATAAAATACCACACTTATGTAGAAAGTAATGATTTTGCTGCCTATGGGATCTACAGTAACAGAGCCCATCTCACTAGTAAACCAAACCATCAAATCGGACAAAAAACGAAGATTTGTACGATATTATTTCCAGTATACTATCCCTACATGCTGCTATGTGAATAATAATCAAGAATTAGCTGTTTCAAAAAACAAAACCTATCTGTGATCATGGCTAGTATGACAGCAAGATCTTAGTTCAAGGATATAATAACTTTCAGCGTGTTTCTTTCGAGATGGAAAACAGAAACCAACTATTAACGCGCAGATTTACATCTTCAAGTGTTGGTAAGACTTCAATTTAAGTATAAAGTAATAATAAAGATTGCAGAAGATAGGAGATATATCAGATATTTAATCAACGAATCACATTCAATGTGATGCCTAGGTGCTTACCACGGCTCAAGAAAAATAGTCGCAAACTAACAGACAATGAAAAATACAAAAACAAGCTCCAAATGCTAAAATAGAACCACTTAATTTTGTACCTTTGATGGATCAAAGCCAAATCCACTCATTTGCATCATACGTTGTGTATCATCAGTAGCTGCAGAAAGAACAACAAATCTTGTGATAGTAAATAGATGCATCAAGTTACCCAAATCTAAGCTGAAGTCTTAGCTTATAGTATCAACTACATAGCAAGGAAAGGAAACCAGCAGATCTGAGTCAAAATACATATCACAACTGTGAATTCGACAAATAACTAACCATTTTCTTCACCCAAGATGAGACTAAATAAGCCCCTTAGTCCAAACAAATTGAGGAAATACCTGGAGAAATCAAGCAATTGCAGATCATCAGATAAACAAGTAAGTGCGTGTCTAGTAATATACAATTTAGAGTAATGTGCATTTATTAGTTTCCTGTTAAGAAAAGTAGATAAGTACCATGATCGACTACTGACATAGCTGACGTCAACAGTGCTCAAGTCAATACCATTCTGCAACATTGATCTGAACCTCTGAGTCAGTGGAAAAGGTATCTTGGCTGCAACCAATAGAGTAGCAATATCAGTAAGTTCAGCATGCTAATCTAAAGTTAAACAAAATATGCACAACAAAATTACAGATCAAGTAACTAATGAAAAAGATCAATAATCTGCAAGTTCTAACACAATGTTAATGAACAAACCTGCAACAAATCCAGAGAAGAAAAAGTTGACCCATGCAAACGTAAGAGTCTGGCCAGCAAGGACAATACAAATCACCAAGTCAATTATGATAGTATGAACAAAGATTCTACAGAACAACTAAAATCAACACGTCTTCCAATACCTGGGGAATGATCATAGACAAGTTTTTCTTCATCATATCCATGGCCATATTTGGATCAGAAAACATTTGTGCTTGAGCGTTTTGTGACTGGCCCTTAGGAACAAATAATAGTCCATTTTCCTATAAACAGCCAAAGAAGGCATTAGCATAGCAGTAATCCAACAGGTTCAGGGTAAAAAACAAATTAAGACAATATGGAACTCATAAAGCTTCCAAGATGTGAAACCACGGGAAAAAAAAAAACATCTGATTGACAAGTCATAAGGAGAAGAAACCCATAAATCTCCTCAAGCCCATGTGAGACCTGACTATAAAGAAACTACTACACTCTTACAATGCCACCCCTCTGCAAACTCTCAAGTATTTGTCAAGGAAAACTACTGAGCCATATTTTTAATAAGGAATAAAGCTGTTTCAAACTTCTTTAGCCTAAATAGAGAAAAGAATAGTAACTTGTTCAATGGTACTCTCTCCTCACACAAGAAATTAGCTTCATGTTGAATTACGATCTGAGGTCCAGTCCTAGCTAATAATCACAACTAAGCGATTTCTGAAGTTTGAACCAACTCCCAAGCAAGTTCAACAAATCAAAACAATCCCATTCTTAATTAATCCACACTAAAACTTTTTTGAAAACTTTGACAATCACCCAAGTTCCAATTCACAAATCCCAAACCCGAAATTACCAAAAAGACAAGAGAACAAAAGATAAAACCCTAAAGCAAACCTCGTTGCTAAAATAAAGCCTACGAGCATGAAACACCTTGGGAGGAATGAAATTAGCGCCGGCGTGCAAATTTCCGAGCCCTAACGATCACTTGCCTGAATCAAACCAATTACGATCTGAGATCCAGTCGTAGCTAATAATCACTACTCAGTTAACCAAGTCTGTTGTTTTTGAAGTTTGAACCAACTCCCGAGCAAGTTCAACAAATCAAAAGGATCCCATTACTAATTAATCCACACTAAAACTTCTAAATGGCATGAATTTTGCGAAATTTTGCAATCACCCAAGTTCCAATTCACAAATCCCAGACCCGGAAATTACCAAAAAGACAAAAGAACAAAATAGAAAACCCTTAAACAAACCTCGTTGCTAAAATAAACCCTACGAGCATGAAACGCCTTGGGAGGAATGAAATTAGCGCCGGCGCGCAAATTCCGAGCCCTAACGATCACTTGCCTGAATCAAACCAATCAACGATTAACGAAACTTCCGTCGTAAACATTAAAATTAGAAAAATAAAGACGAATTTGTACTAGGAGACACCATACCCTTCTTTGACGATCTTGGGATCGGGCACCTGGGAAGAGCGCATGAGCTTGGAAACAAAGTGACGGAGGATCCCGATGAGAACCATAACCACAGAGAGAGGTATAAGCACCCAATCTCTAATCGCCGTGTCTAGCACCAAATCTTCTGCCATTGCTTTTGCTTAGCTAAAACCTCTCTCTCTCTCTCTCTCTCTCTCTCCCCCAGAGTCTCTGTTTACTTGGATTGTCATCTCTCTATAGAGAGTAGAGACCCTTTTATGTTTGAAAACGCTCCGTTTTGACGCAAAAAAAAGTCGTTGCTTTTCATATTATGCTTTTGTAGTTCCCTAGTTTGCAATAGAAAATTTCATGACATGTCTATATTATATTAAATATGATATGAATATTCATCTATTAATTACGTTAATAAAAATTTTAAACACAATTGTAAAAAATTAATCATTTAATTAAAATTTTTAATTTCAAAATTTTAAAAAATTAATCACTCAATTAAAAATTTTAAAAACTTACTATTAAATTAAAAACGAATACATCATAACAATCTCATATAATATTTATTTTAAAATCATAATAAAAATAATATTTAATATTTACTATAAATTGTAACATAGTTTCAGGTATCTTAGAGTTATATTTTTTTATAAGTGAATATATTATTCACTTATTTAATATTAATTTGATTTTAAGAAATTCAAATAGTTATTATAATTTTATTTGATTTTTTTAATAACTTTCTATGAACATCGTGTGAAAGATAAGCAAAGAAATATACCTCTAAGGACTTCTTGGTCCAATCCGACCAATCGAGTTTAGATACTCCAAAATTTAATTTGATCAAAGCTGAAACAAGCTCAACCAATCCGGTCAAGCTAGGTCAGGCCAATCCTTCAAAACCAGATAAACTCGAATTTGGCCCGTTAATTTTGGGTCAGATCCTGAACACTTTATTTGGAACATATGATGTACAGTGAACCTGTGAATAAGGGAATGCTTGGAGATATTTAAGTTGGGTAAAGTAAAAGAAACCTGGCAGTTGAATACACATAATCATCCTTCATGGGAAATACATAATATTTTACATTTCCACTACTGTCTCCAATCTATGATCATAAGGGTTAGACATTTCCAAGTTAAAAAGACTACGGAAGGAGCAAAGAACCTAACGGCATAACTACAAAGATATTCTCGCCATTGGCTGTCATTCTGATCATTAAAAAAAACAAAGCAAATGATCATATCCCCTAACCACGTTAATCAACAAAAACAGGGGGAACAAAAGAACAATAAAGGACCAAAAAGGAAGATTCTTCACTATCATCAGTTCTACCATCCTAAAAGCTACCAGATGGCTCGCATTCCATGCACCTGCAGAAAAGACAAGACATTCATTCGTAATTTGAACAAGGAAGGTTAGGCGCACACATAAGCTCATAGATGCAAACGAAAGATTTGTTGATGGCCAGTCTGACAATGTACAAAAACAACGAGAAAAAGTATTAGCTAACAAATAGATCAAAATAGATTTTGGGAGTTGTATATATATGTGCATATTTGTCTGTAAAAAGGAAAACAAAATCTATATTCACGACAGATCTATGAGAAGTTCCGCAAGTATACCACATCAGCAAGCCATTAGGGAGTTGCATATAAATGAAAGGCCTACCATTTCACTGATGAAGTTCACACTGGATAACCGATATTGGAGGTTAGCAAAAAATCATGTTAAGATCAAGGACAACATGGTCATGTTAAAGCCTGCATTTATCAACAAGCAAAAAGCCTTGGGATGCATTTCTTAACATGGTAATCTCTACCCAAAAAACTACCTATTCGGAAGACTTGGTGCAATTATCTTCAGACTAGTCAAGCCCAGAAATATGAACAGAAAATTGCTCAACTATTTTGAGTTGGAAAAACACAAACATGATGCGAGGATGCTATAACAAGAGAAAAAGAAAAAGTGACAAACACACTCTGCCACCCATTAGTTCATACACTCTTTTAACACATCAGCATAAAGTTTTCAGAATACTAACCACTTAAGAATCAAACATCACGACCTCTTGAATAAATGATGGCGAGCTAACATTTCTTCAACACCCACAGCAGAAATGCTTTCACATCCAAACAGCTCCTGAAGCTTTGCATCACAGCGTATTGCCATTGGATTCACAGGATCCTAAAGGAATACAAGCAGAATCTGAGAAAGTTAACAGCAAATTCACTTCCCTATATGTTGCTTCAAACTGACGAGTGCTAATCGTCTATTTTAAGAGGGAAAGAGGATACAATTAAATTAGGTAACAATGAAAAATGTCAAAAAAACAAAAACCAGAGAAACAATAGGCAACAAGGGGTCATCAAAATGTCGGCTCTGGTAGAAGAAACTGACAGCACATAGATAATAAGACAGAAAAAACAGAAAATTAAAGTTAAGGTCTGTTGACCATAAATTAATTTATAAAGCGGGCCACAGACTATTTAAGAGATGGTTCAGGGAGCAATTTCTTTTGTCAGCTGAATGTGGGATGTGAAAGGTCAAAATACCCATCACCCTATTAATCAGATTAAGAAATTGCTGGATGATGTGAGATTATTTCTTAAATTCTTTCTTGATAAAGTGAGCTATAGTATTCATACCCTATTTAAGTCACGTTGAAAATCCATGCAACAAATTGATAATAGTACTCGTACTTGCCATAATTAAGGTAGTATTAGAATAAGGTATATGTACCTGCAGTTTGCCCCTGTCAATCCAAATGAAGTTTAATTTCTAAGACCTTTTAAAATATAAGTAGGCATGCCTTACTCTAAAAATCTGATTTAAGATGGGTTAATAGGGTGTGGCTTTTGAGTATTCACACCCATCATTCAGCTGAATTTTTTTTTTAAAAAAAGGGCCTTGAAGCATCATTTAGATGCTCAGTAGCCCTCTTAATGAAATAGTTCAAGGTCAATGAACCCTAAACACAATTGCCCTAAAGAATAGACAAATACAACAGCAGAGGGAAACCTAGAATCAATTATCAGTCCAACAAAAGGCACCTGCAACAAATATGCAGCCAAGATAAAGTGAAAAACGTTTGACGATAATGAAAGAGATTAATGATTAAACAAGCTACTAACCTCCAAATTATTAACTTTTATATACTCCCAAACACGTTTAGATGCATCCAATTGTGTCATCTCCCTTCCTCCAGTCCCCAAAAACTTGGCCAGTTGCTCAGATATTGTCACAAAAGATCCGCCAGGTTCAGCCCTATCAGTTGTGGAATCAACATCCACCTTTGCTCTTTTAGCTTGGCCAGACTCTTCTGCACCGAATTTCATAGGAATTGCACTTAGATCATGTCAAACAAGGTAGTAATGATTGCATAAAATTCCAGACTACATACTTGATGGTTCCAATGGGGTAATATGTTTAGCCAGCAGCTTGTTCATCTTAAACATATCCGTGCAGTCTGTCTCAAAGAGCACACGTAAGGCTTCATCACAAATAATCTTCCTCTTATTGCTTGGATCTTGAAGGTTGTTTTTCCTTATATATGCCCACAACTGCTTCACAATCTACATCAAGCAAAGTAAAGATATTGCAAACATTAAGAATTTCTTCAGCTTCTGCATAAGTAATTAAATAGTAGAACTGCACTGCATAAGAGGAATTAATTATGCGATAAGGTACCTCTGTCCTTGGCAAGGCTGGCTCACCAACAATGGCCTGAAGTTCAGGTGAAACACCACAAACTTTGTTTAACCCCCCTGGGCCACCTCTTCGTTTAGCTCCAACTGGAGTGCTGCAGCAATTTGTTCAAACATACAATCAGATTCTATGCCAGCTTCAATATAGACTCGGGTCACTCTCAAGATCAAAATAAAAAAGAATGGATAGTTAATTGGAAAACATTAGACTCCAAACATTAAACATAAGAAAACTAAAGCTGGCAACAACAGGATAATTCGGTGGACAATACACTTAGCCTGAGTAAAGGCTGCTGGCAAATTTTCTTACGTAGTACGTTAGCAAATTTGTACAAGTATAATTTGGTTGATTAATAGCACTCCAATCTCTAAAAGATCAAGTTCAAAAGCCGTCTTCTATAATTATTTCAATGCTTATAAGGAAAATAGCAATGGACCAACACGATTATATGCAAGGAAATAATGCGAAAGCAAAAAAGTAACAAATTTGAAAGCAAAGAGCATTAACAGTTGAGTAATAAATTGTCTATCTTTTTAATGTTAATGACTCGAATGCATTATGTAATAAGTACTATAAATTAAGTTCAAATTATGATAAAAGGACTTGGTTGACGGCATCGATAGCATGTTCACAAAAATAACGCAATATTGCTACGTGCTTATAAACTGCTAAAAGCCGTAACTATATGAAGAATAATAAAGAAGGACGAGAACCCTAATTAAAAAAAAAAACCCTAACTTTTCTATCAAAACACAGCAAAAGGGAAGAAACAACATGAAATCAGAATCCTAAAGAAATCCTGACGAAACCCTAAAACCAGCATCACGTTACCTTTCTTTTGGGATTTCGGGAGGGGCAGTAACGGCATTTTGAGAAAAGACCTCAGGTTTGACGACAGGCTGCGGTGGTGGTTGTTGAACCTGGTGCGGATGTGGCTGCGCTGGCACCGGCTGCGTCTGTCGGAAGTTGAGGTCCTGAGGGAACACCTGAGGGTGATGGTGGGGATGGAGGGCAAAATGGGGAGAAAATTGCTGAAATTGGGGATGGTGTTGGAGGGCGAAATGGTCCTTTTGAGTGAGATGGAACGCATGTGCATGTGGAAGCTGTGGCTGTAGAGGTGGTGGTGGGTGGTGGGTAACGGCTGTAGTGGTAGTAGCCGGCGGCTGGTGTTGCCGGAGGAGGATGTTGATCTGGTCGCGAATGAAACCCGTCTTGTGTGAGAGGTCTAACCCTAGCTTGGCTTCGAGTTGCTGAACGACGCCGTTGAAGGAGGTGACGGCGTTAGGGTCCGATTGACGGAGCACTGTCTCTACACCTTTCGCTATTTCCTGGTCCGACACCATATTCTCTCTCTCTCTCCCTGTCACATATATTTAACAGAAAAAACGGACACAAACGTCTGTCGTCTCTCTCTCTCTATCTCTCTCTCTGTCTCTCTCGCTCTCCCTCTCTCTCTATTCACCTCTGTTGTCTCTCTCTTTCTCTCTCCTTCTTTCTTTTCTGTCTTTCTCTATCTCTCTCTTTATAAATCTTAAAATGACCACAATACCCCTCCACCTTCACTTCTTTTGAATTTAAACACCAAATGGACGGTTATACCCCTGTGAACACCGCATGTACCATGTGGTGGTGAGGGCAGAAATGGTCGCTGGGCAACTTTTTATCTCTCTGGTCATCCCTTTCCTTGGGGGTCACTTTGGGACGGTGGAGTACAAATCTACCCCTGTGACTACTCCGGAGTAAAATCAAAGGTCAGGGGTGAAAAGGTAATTGAAGAGGTTGCAGGTGGGGAGCAGACTATCTTTGTTGGTGCTTTTGCGGCCTTTTCATAAAATTAAAAGAAAGTGACAGCTATTGGAAATGGATAAAGATGTTTCAAATTCTTTTTGTTTTCAAAAAAGCGGTTTCTTCTCGTATTTACTATAATACCCCAATCAATCTTTCTTCGAAATGAGGAGATTTACATGAGGAGGGTGAGGGCAACTTGGTCATTGAGAGAGATTGGCAATGGATCGTTGGATGAAGATAAGTGGCGGTTGGTCAACAACATTTGGAAATGGTGGCACGAATATCAAAACCTTCGTTCAATCTTGTTGCTGAGTTTGGTTTCACTCATTTTGGTCTTATTATGAACTTCTGATTTAGTTTAACTAATGCATTGGAGACAAGTGGAAATTGACTGATGTTGATTAGGAAGAATTTAAGAGGATGTCCCAAAGTTGTTTGAAAGCTTGCAAGAATGTGATTAAAAGGGTTGAATCTTAGCACTTAGTGGAATATGTGTTCAACGATCACTTTAATCATCTTGACTTGTTTATGTACCACTTTATTCGACTTTATATTTACTGCTCTGTCCTATGTGAGGAAATCCTAACTTTAAAGTGATTATATATGGTGGAAGAATATCCAATTCTTCAATTTTGTTTGTTCTATTTATATTTATATTTTTAAATTTAGTAAAAATTTTCATTTATTTTAATATCTGATTTTTGTTTTAGTTTTGATTTCGATGATTTTTATATTTTATAAAATTTACAAAAAGTAATTTTTAATTTTTATTTTTATAATTTGATTTACTATTAAACAAATGTATAATATGATATTATTTAATATATTAATTATTAATAAAAATTGTAAATATTTTAATTTAATATTACATATTTAATTAATTAAAAATTATTAATAAAATTTCTGAATAACTTAATTTACTTAACAATTTATTTATTTTATAATTAAATATATATTTTTTAAATAAATTTTAATTCAATAATTAAAATAACACTTTCACACCTACATTGGATGGATTTAGGAAAATTTGAAAGGGACATATGGCTTAAGAAAAACAAGATCCTTTATATCTATAACTTTATATCAACTCTGTTTAAGATGATCTTATTTATAGATTTTTTTAAATCTTGCATATTTGTGTAAATGGGATCGTTTAAAGCAGTATTGGCAAGGAAATATGGACATAGAAAATTTGATCCGGGCTTAAAGAAGGTGAGTTGGTGGTTTGTGTTGATGGATTCAGGAAATTTTAGGCTAGGTACTTCAAACTTCAAAGACGACGGAGGCGTGACACGGAGACAACTCTCCATCATTGATAACTACATGCCATGTTCTTTTAGGTACTACATGACATGCTTGTCTTGCTTAACATGCAATCAAATATTAGGAATCTATTTGTGTACAAGCAACGTCTTATGGAACACACGAGAAGCTTTGATTCACTTACTCAATTTCAATCATGTATCCATCTAATTTCAACAACACATTCAAATTAACGCATGACTAAGAGTCTGTTTAGATGTAAAGTTTGGAATAGAACGAAACATAACGGAACAAACATTTATCGATTGGTTGAGAGTTTCATAATGAAATGAAATGGAATGTTATCAAAGCGGAGGGTTTCATGTTACGTTCCATTCCATCCTAAACAATAAAAACATGAAACCTCCGATTTGAGGGATTTAGAATGTAACCTAAGCTTAAATATATACTACGTAATATATCCTCAATAATTTTTCTTAATATCAATTATTTCTTCTAACCCTAACCCCTTGTATATAATTAATAATATTTTTATATTATTTCTCCTTATCCTAATAATAATATTTTTTATATTATTAATAAAAATTGTATATAATTAATAATTAAATTTTTATTAATGAAAATAAAAAATTATTCTTTAATTATTTGTATATATTTCTATATAAATAAAAATATAAAAAATATAAATATAAATCACATATAATAGAATGAAATTTATTAAATAATTAATAATATTTTATATAATTAATAATACATTGTATATAATTAATAATAAAATAATCAAACTTTTATTAAATTTTTTATATATAGAAAATATATAAAAAATTATTTGTTACGGTTGTCCGTGACTTTTTAATTAAACATGATTTCTGTTTTAAAATAATAGCGTTAAATCTCTTATAACAACTATTTTAATATCAGGGGTATAATAATTATTTATTACACATTACATTCTATTACATCCATCTTTCAAACAATGTTTCACTACGTTACATAATAAACCTTCCCATCACTCTAAAATAATATTTCACTATATTATATTCTATTTTATTATAAATCGTTCCATTTTGTTCCCTTTCATTCCATTAATTAACATCCAACCAAAGAGACCCTAAGATTCGATAGAACAGGGATAAAATTAAGTAAGTGAAACAAAAGATCTCCCTTTATGAGAATTAAAAAATAAGATGAAATTTTCATCGTTGACTTTTTTTTGGGTACTTATGCACCAACCAAAGTGAAAAACATATAAGAGAATATAAGAATTATTCGGTCTAACAATTTATATCATAATTATAATTAATATTAATTAAATTTTACATGGAGTAGATTTTTTATAAAAATTAAAAATTTTAAAGAATATTGATTATAATCTTCATTTATGTCATCAAATCATATCCTAAAGAGGTAGAAGATTTTCTCAAAGACACTCGTAGATAGTCACACCCATCATTGAGTGGTTGGAGATATGGATCATAATTAATTAACCTAACATAATATCAAGTATCAACCTTAATCATTCCGTGGGTCCATTTTGCTAGCTTATATTTTCATACAGTATACCCACATAACATATCCATCATCATTATTGTTATAATACGTTGGCAATAACAAGCTAATTGACTTTTTTTAATGCAAGTACTTAAAAAGGTAGTTGTTGCAAAACCATTTTAATGAAATGGAAGGCTTTTAGAATGTAGGGTAAAAGACATATACATGATTTTACAACTTTTTGTATAATTCTATAATTTTAAAATTCTAAAAAATTCCTTTCTTACATTTTTTATAAAGATTATTTCTCTTAGACTTTGGTTAAAAAATAACAATGAAACGCACGTACTATAAATATCAAATATAAACTAACAAAATGCCATTAATATGATTACCTAAGTAAACTTTTAAACTTGACTGGAACAAATTAAATTCAACTAAAATTAATAACTAAAATAATTATAATAACTTATTTATTTTTTTCAGATTTAATTATTTCCATTCGAGTTTAAGAGTTGCATTGAATTGTCATACAGATAATATTTGATTAATCCACATTTAATATCTATACTATATATATTTCATCATTATTTTTTATTCGCAATCTAAATGAAGGAATTTTCTGAAAAACTGAATATTAAAATGAGTTTTTATGAGAATTTAAAGATTATGAAGTTTTTTCTAAGATTTTTTAAACTAAGGGAGAGGTTAATGTCTTTTACACTAGAATATATACAACAAGAAAGTTCAAAGGTGTTATCATTAGGTATGAAATAAAATTAAGTGCAAAAGACATACATACTAGAAATCTTAAAAAAACCTCTAATCTTTAAAATTTTATATGATAATTTATCTTAGCTCTTAAATTAGATCAACACTAATTAATTTTGACTCAAACTAATATTTATTACAGTTATATTAAATTATTAACTTAAGTTGAATTTAATTAGTACAAATCGAGATTAAGGGCTGAATTGGGTTACTATGTTAGTAACATTTGATTAGACCATGTTTGATATTTATATTGAGTTTATTTTATAGTTATTTTTTAATCAAAGTTTAAAAGTACTTTTCTAAAATGGTATAATTATGTTATTTTTTTAGATTTCTTAAACTAAATGTTTATGTTTTTTTCCCGCTAAAATTATCAAATTCAAACTAAATGTTTATACCTTGATTTTGACAAAAACCATTAACATTAAAGGTTTATCTTATGATAAGTTGGAACTTTTTTCCATATCCAAGCAGACAAAGAAGAAGAAACATTTGGTTTAGAATGTTCTCTTTGGATTAACAATCATGATAGGAAGTATGGCATAATTTATAAGTAAACATCACTATATCAGAGATAGATTTACTAAAAGTAGTATTGGAACTATATGTTCTTTATAGTAAGTGAAACTTGTTAGCGTTATTGGTACAAAACTTTTATTACCCTATAATGTTAATAACGTTTCTGTTTATTAACTCCCACAAATCCTCTTTAATACCATAAGGTACATTCATAACTTTAATATAATTTAATATTTCTTTCTACCGTGGTTAACGTGTAAAGCTCTCCTATAAATATATA
Source organism: Erythroxylum baracoense (assembly GCA_025629805.1). NCBI lineage: Eukaryota > Viridiplantae > Streptophyta > Magnoliopsida > Malpighiales > Erythroxylaceae > Erythroxylum > Erythroxylum baracoense. The sequence goes on along the minus strand of JAOTAY010000003.1, from coordinate 3,100,698 downwards.
TATATATATATAGCTTTTACCCTTACTTCTTCTCACACTATCATGCTTGTTTTTCATTTTTCTCCATACAAAGCTCCTTCCTATGAACAGACTTCCTTACACACAAGTTCTCTTACCTTTTCATTTTGGATTTGTTTGTTTTTGTTAATTCACAGAGACAGTTCCTGCGCTGCCCTTTGGAGTGCACCGAAGCTAGCGGAGGAGGAGTTAATTTTAGGATCGGATCTCGTTGTTCTATTGCATCGTAGAGAGAGAATTTTCGACTTAGGACAGTGATTTTTCACGGTGCCTTGTATTCAGATAAGTTGTTCTAATTTAATTATTCATGCTATTTTTGCTAATAATCTAAGTTGGAAAAATGTTGCGCTACTACTGTTATTCGAAAAATTATTGCCTTGCTACTGTGTGTCGGAAATTTTGTTGCGTTGCTACTATTGTCAGATATTTATTGTGTTTTGATACAGTTTGTTGACAGTTATTTCGATTCTGTTGTTGCATATTTATTTCAAAATATTGTTCTATTCTTACTATTGCTTAAGTATTTCACGTGAGATATCTCTGTTATCGGATTCAATGTGTTGTCTACGAATGAAACCAACATAGATTCTGCCTTTACTATTCCTCACATAAGTTCTGCCCTTGCCATCGTAGCTTAGAGGATTATACCTGACCTAACTAGATTAGAACCTCTAGATAGGATAAAATTTAAATGATATTTTAATAAAATTATGTTTTTCTTTCAACAATACAAAATCAATTTTATACTGTTTCAAGACATTCCCAGTGACAATACTGACCCTAAGACAGTTAAGGATAATTGTATCATTAGGGGAGTATTGCTCAATCGTATGATAAACCCATTGTTTGATATCTACTACTACAAGTACAAAATTGCCAAGAAAATTTGGGATACTTTAAACATGAAATATGGGACGGATGATGTTGGTACTAAAAAATATGCAATTGCTAGGTGGTTAAAATTTACCGTTGTTGATGATAAGCTCATTATGGACCAATTACATGAGTATGAAAACCTAGTTGTTGAAATCCTTGCTGAGGGTATGAACATGTGTGGGCTGTTTCAAGTTAATGCCCTTATTGAGAAACTATTTGTCTCATGGAATGAGTATAAAAACTAGTTGAGAGATAAGAAGAAAGTCATGAAGCTTCAGGAGTTGATAAGACATATAAAGTCGAGGTTGAGAACCAATTGGAAAGGAAAATTAAGAGATTAATTTTGATCAAGGTGGTGAGTATATTACTAATTCCTTGCTGATTTTGTGAAAGTTGGTATTATTCGTGAGCTTTCAGCTCTTATACACCTAAACAAAATGGAATAGCCTAAAGGAAAAATCAAACACTTAAGGACATGATGATTGCAATGTTGATTTCCTCATGATTACTTGATTTTACATGGGGGAAGCTATTCTTTCAGCTTACTATGTCCTAAATATAGTCTCTCATAAGAAACTAGATCAAACCTCTTATGAAATTTGGAAAGGTTATCCACCTAACTTGTATTTTTTGAAAGTGTGGAGGTTTCTTGCTATGGTTGCTCTACCTGAACATAAGAGGAAGAAAATTGGGCCTAAGACCATTGATTTAATTTTTGTGGGATATGCCAATAATAATGCTACCTATAGATTTATGGTTAAAAAAAAGGGATCTAGCACTTATAGACCAATTATGGAGTCAAGAGATGCAATGTTCTTTAAGCATGTATTTCCTATGAAAGTGAGTGTGTAAACTCCTAGAGAATCTATCCCTAGTTCTTCTATCAATGATGACTTAGATGAAGAGAAAATTGTTGAACTAAGGAGAAGCAAAAAGCTAGAGTTTCCACCAGTTTTGGTTCTAACTTTATTACTTCCTTTGTGGTGAAAAAACTTAAGGAGATAGATGACGATTTTGTGGTGACTTATATTATTGAGGAATATCCCAAAACTTATGAGGAAGCAATGAGATCTATGGATGCTACCTTTTAGAGGGAAGCTATAAATAGTGAATTAGAGTCAATTATGTCCAATAAAAGTTGGGTTTTAGTTGATCTACTTCCATAGTATAAGCCTTTGGAGTGTAAGTAGGTTTTTTAAAAAAATATTGAGACCTGAAGGAACCATTGAGAGGTTCAAGTTAGGACTTGTGATTAAAGGCTTTAAACAAAAGGAAGGATTGGACTTTTTTGATACTTACTCTCCTGTTACTAAAATTACATCTATAAGGATATTGTTTCCTATTGCCTCAGTATTTAAGCTTTATATGCACCAAATGGATGCTAAGATAACTTTATTTAATGGTGATCTTGATGAAGAAATTTATATGGTCCAACCTGAGGGGTTTAGAGTACCTGGTTAGGAACAAAAGGTATGTAAGTTGGTTAAGTCTCTATATGGACTTGAACAAGCTCCCAAACAGTGGTGTGAGAAAATTGAAAGTAAGATTTTCAAACACGGTTTCACCTCTTGTTATGCTAATTTTTGCATTTATGTGAAATCTGACATCAATGGTTGTGTGATAATAATTATTTATGTGGATGATATGCTTATATTTAGTACTAGTTTATCTATCATTGATATTGCCAAGAGTTTGCTAAAGTCTTCCTTTCGTATTAAAGATCTTAGACCTGTGGATTTTATTTTGAGAGTTAAAGTTGATAGAACTGACTCTAGTTTTAAGTTGAATTAAACTTATTACGTTGAGAAAATTTTAGAGAAGTTTGGTTACTATGGTGTTGATCCAGTCAAGACTCCCTATGATACTAGTGTTGCTTTAAAGAAAAATCTTAATGACAGTGTAAACCAAGCTGGATATGCTAAAATTCTTGGTAGTGTGATGTTCTTAATGAACTACTCTCATCCTGATATTGCATACTTTATGAATAGATTTAGTAGGTATACTCATAATCTTAATTAAGAGCATTGGAGTGCATTCATTCGTTTGTTGAGATATTTGAAAGATACTATGCATTATAGATTATCTTTTGGTGATCATCCTCCTGTATGGAGGGGTATTCTGATGCTAACTGAGTTACAAAGAGTGATGATAAACATTATACCAGCGGTTATGTTTTTACCTTAGTAGGAGCTGTAGTATCTTGGAAATCATCCAAGCAAACATGTATTGTGAGATCAACAATAGAGGCTGAGTTTATGACTTTGGAACTGACAGAACGAGAAGTTGAGTGGCTAAGGAATCTCTTAGCAACTATCTGCTTTGGAAAAAATCAATTCCTTTTGTGTTCTTTCATTGTGATTTGCAGGCTGTCATTCATATTGCCAAGAATAAGGCATCTAATGGCAAAAGTAGACATATCAGATTGAGACATAAAATTGTTTGTACTTTAATTAGACGTGGTGTAACTTCTCTAAACTATGTAAAGTCAGAGAGGAACTTAGTAGATCCGTTTACTAAAGCTTTAAGTAAGAAACTAGTTTCAGAGTATGCTAAAGGGATGAGATTGAGCCCAATTATGTAGTAACTTTGTGATGGATACTGTCTTGAGAAACCAAGTTTAATGAGTAGAACGAAATTATGTGGTGACTGCTTACTTGTATTTTTTGTGTGGAATAATACTAAGATACATTCAGTTGTTGAATTGTGTCCTTAGTATGACTTTACTGTATTTGATGAGATTGGATTGTTAATCTTTAATGAGTTCCATAGCCTAAGTTTAGGTGGTGTGAGCAGTACACACTTGATGGACTCACCTACGTGATTATGGGGGGTTAGTCACTCTCTTATAAGAGTGTTTAGGCTGTCTCTCTAGAGCGATCATAAAACCAGGGCATTTTGAGGCTATTATTTCTCTAGCAGGTTTTGTCTCTGATTTTCTTGGACATCAAGTTCAAGACTTAGTTCACCTGATTATTCATCTTTTTTTCCCTAAATTGTTACAATTTGTTTATTAAGTTTTGGACTAAGTGGCGATTATTAGCATTATTGGTCCAAAACTTTTATTACCCTATAACGTTAATAACATTTCTGTTTATTAACTCCCACGGATCTTCTTGAATACCATAACATACATTCATAACTTTAATATACTTTAATATTTCTTTATGTCATGGTTATGTACAAAGCTCCCCCCTCTCTCTCTCTATATAGCCCATACATTTGCTTTTCCCCGCACTTCTTTTCACACTATCATGCTTGTTTTTCATTTTTCCCCAGACAATGCTCCTTCAGACAAACATACTTCTTTACACACAAATTCTCTTACCTTTTCATTTTGGGTTTGTTTGTTTTTGTTAATTCACGGAAACAGTTTCTACTTCGCCTTTTAGGGTGTACCGAAGCGG
>JAOTAY010000003.1:3067885-3091848 GCA_025629805.1 Erythroxylum baracoense | reverse complement strand
GGAGCAGAAACAACGACTAAGTCTGACCAAGTAAAACAGTAAATAATCTTAAGAAAGATGCACTAATTTTTAACAAAGAATGCCCTTTGTTTCTTTGGTATATTTTTTTTTCCCCAGAAGTTAACCATTTAGTTGATGGCCAATTTGAGCAGTTAATTTGGAAGAGACCACAGAGAATGAAAACGAAAAGAGAAGATGAAACTATGGGCGGTGAAGAAGGGGTCTCGAAGAGGCAGAGACTGGTAGAGGACTCTCCTTCGTCGTCTCCTTCTCCTCCTCAAGCTATTGGGAACCCACTTGTTCCATACAATGATGCGGATGATGAGGAAGATGATCATAGAAAGGAGCATGTTAACTCAAGTAAAGGAGATAATTATGGAAACACTAGAATAGAGAATGATTATGAGGATAACAATTATGAGGATGATGATGATGAAGGTTTAGATGTACAAGGTCCTGATCAAGGGAATTTTAGGAAGCAAATCGAACCTCGCGAAGATTGTCCTTATCTTGATACTGTCAATCGCCAGGTATAGATTGGCATGTCTGGATGGTGTTTGAGTTTTGTTACTTTTATCTCTTTGGGTTTTACTGGACTCAGGTACCTTCAATTGTGCCTTATCTAATTGCATGATTTGTGATTGCAGGTGTTGGATTTTGATTTCGAAAGATTTTGTTCTGTTTCGTTGTCAAACTTGAATGTTTATGCATGTTTGGTTTGTGGTAAGTATTATCAAGGAAGAGGAAAGAAATCTCACGCTTATACTCATAGCCTTGAAGCAGGACATCATGTCTACATTAATCTTCAGACAGAGAAAGTTTACTGTCTTCCCGATGGATATGAAGTTATTGACCCATCATTGGATGACATTCGGCATGTACTGAACCCAAGGTCTGTCTGTCTGTTTTTCTGCGTGTTTGTGTTTTTGTATGTCTGTGCACCTGCAGTACAGATTACTGTCCTGATTAAATCGTACAGTTCCTTGGTTATCTAATCTGAACACCATGATTTTATCATGTCCTTGAATATACTTTCTCTGTTGTCAGGGTTTCTTGCCATCTTTCATTCTGAGTTTCTGTATCTTATTTGTTAGTGGCTTGTCTAGTCTTGTATACTGTGTTGGAACATTGAAGATTGTTATTATTATTTGGCTGTTATTTGTGCAGGTTTACCAAGGATCTAGTTGAACAGATTGACAAAAACAGGCAATGGTCAAGAGCACTTGATGGTTCTGATTACCTTCCTGGAATGGTACCTTCATACTGTCACATTTGGATATTGATTATTCTTGCTGCACTTTTAAGAGTGTTAAGCTTCCTTTTTTTTCATTATCTAATTTGTTCTCCAATATGCAGGTGGGTCTAAATAATATAAAGGAGACTGATTTTGTGAATGTCACAATTCAATCATTGATGAGAGTTACACCCTTAAGAAACTTCTTTCTGATACCTGAAAACTATCAGCATTGCAAATCTCCCCTTGTTCATCGCTTCGGGGAACTCACACGGAAGATATGGCATCCCAGAAATTTCAAAGGACAGGTTTGATTATTGTGATGATATTTTGAAGCTATGGTCCATGCAGAAAGGATTGATGTTTCTATGACTTTTCCTATATACAGGTGAGCCCGCATGAGTTTCTTCAGGCAGTTATGAAAGCAAGTAAGAAAAGGTTTCGCATAGGACAACAGTCTGACCCTGTGGAGTTCATGGCATGGCTTCTTAATACACTGCATGCGGATCTCAAAACTAAAAAGAAAAATAGTAGCATTATTCATGAGTGCTTTCAGGTTTACCTGCCACACCAATTCTCTTTATTTCATCACACTTCTATTCTTCCTTCTTATTCCCTGTCATCATAGTGTTATGCTGTCTCCATTGCCACCACATTTCCTTTATTGTTAACCTTAATCATGCTGACTAAAACATCTCTTTGCTTGGCAGGGTGAATTGGAGGTTGTGAAGGAGATTCCTAAAATATTTGTTACAGAAAAAAAAGAAAATGGTGATGATCCAGATGCTTTTACAGAGGGTGGAACTGTGCGTGGTGACATTGTTGTGGAAGCTTCTAAAATGTCATTCTTGATGCTTGGGCTTGACTTGCCTCCACCTCCGCTCTTCAAAGATGTGATGGAGAAGAATATTATACCTCAAGTACCTCTATTCAATATACTGAAGAAGTTTGATGGTGAGACTGTGACTGAAGTTGTACGTCCTCGTGCAGCCAGGATGAAGTTTCGCATTACGAGATTGCCCAAATATTTAGTACTTCACATGCAGCGATTTAAGAAGAATAATTTTTTCATTGAGAAGAATCCAACGTTAGGTTAGTGGTTTTTTTTTTTTTTGGGCATTACAAATCAATGAACACTTAACATGAGAACTTACATGTACATTCTCCTGCAGTCAACTTTCCAGTGAAAAACTTGGAACTGAAGGATTATATTCCTTTGCCAATGCCTAAAGAGAAGGAGAAACTGCGGTCAAAGTATGATTTGGTTGCCAATATAGTTCATGATGGTAAACCTAAAGAGGGGTCCTACAGGGTTTTTGTGCAAAGGAAGTCAGAAGAACTATGGTAATTCTCCTGAATCAATAGATAGATAAAAATGCAACCCATGCTCTAGTGCTATTTGAATTGAAATCTGACGTTACTAGGAGGTGGAATGGCAGAAAAAAAAATTGTCCCTGATGGCTAATATATTCATACATTCAAATTGCTTTGGTAAAACTTACCCACTAGTTTTATAATCGTTTTGTTTATGCATCTGCATCATGCGCACAAGGTGGTTCCTGTTTGTCATCTAAAGTATCTGGTATATATATATATTCTTTTTCAGGTATGAGATGCAAGATCTTCATGTTTCAGAAACTCTTCCTCAAATGGTTGCACTCTCTGAGGCTTATGTGCAAATATATGAGCAGCAGCACCAGTAGAAGATTTGAGCAAAGTATTGGTTAGTGATTAAAACCTAAATGGCTGCAAGGAACGATCAAAATGAGAACTAAGCTGATATTTTATGATGACAGACTTGCCTTGTCAGAGAACGGCCGAGTTTTGTTTGATAACATGTAGTTTTCCTGTTTGTAACTGTTGAGGGCGTCGATTAGATTTTGGACAGTTCGATCATCCAACTTTTGAGGCCTAGAAATTGTATAACTGTAGAAAAGTTCGAATGTCTCCTCCATTCACGATTAAGTGGCTACGCATTATCTATCTAATTTCTCAAGTTCATATAATAATTTGTAGGTTACGAGTTCTTGGATAAATGAAGTTTTGACATGTCTTCACTTTTAGTCGATTATTTTTTAAAAATACCTTTGGAAATCTGAGTGTGACGACCTCCTGTCCTGGGTGTGACTTCTGAACTTGTGAAGAATAGATTACAAGGAAGTTTCATAACGACCAACGAAGTCGCACTCAGAGTCATAAATCAAACAGGACCCAGCAGTGGAGAGAGAACAAAAACACGTACTTGCCTTTTAATTTATACCATTGCTGGCCATGGACGCTGATGTTCCTGTCTAAAGTCATTGAATGACATTGTTGTCTCCCTCTATTTCTCAATCGTCTCTAGCTAGTGGTCCTTCAAATTTTACTTAAAGAGTTATATGGTTGCATCAAATGTTTTTACGTGCCTGCCCTTTTGCCCTTCTGAATTGACATGCCTTAAACCCTACTCATTCTCCATTAATAAATGCTGGGACAACTTGTATATTCAGTTCCAACATCTCTCTGCATCTTCAATGTTCTTTCTTTTGTGATCTACTTTTACTTGTACACACCAGAATAATTGTTGTACTATAATTATTGTCAGAATGGGAAAATTTGTGAGAAGAAAAACTTGAAAATGGAAACTTCCGGTTTGGATTTGATATAGAAGTTTTAAATTGGGAAACAGCAATTAAATGTCATTAAAAACAAAAACTTGAGGAAGATACCTTATAGGCTGGTTAGAATACTTCTGTTGACTCTATTCCTAATCAGATTAATTGATGAATCAAATTGCAGAAAGCCAGAATATCTTTTTTTTTTTGAGAATTAAACCAGAATATCTTGCAACTTGCTACATTAAGACAATGTGAATCAACCATTCACCTTCTGATTATATATAATTAGTAGGTGAAGTTGGAGGAGAATACAGGAAATAAAATGGAGGAAGAGGTGTTTAAGTTCTTCAAGGTATGGCTCATAGTAATTGCTTCACTAACTTATTGCTATGCCATTCGAAGACTCATCCCCAAAGGTAGTAAAAGATTCATCTGTGTTCTACCTATTGTCTGCCTCTTTCTTGCTCTTCCTCTCAATTTCACTTGTGTTCATTTCTTAAGTACCACAGCTTTCTTCATTTCTTGGCTCGCAAACTTCAAACTCTTACTCTTGGCTTTTGGTAAGGGCCCCTTGTCTTCAGACCCTTCACTGTCTCTTCCTCTTTTTATCTCCGTTGCTTCCTTGCCAATCAAAATCCAGCAAACCACACCTCAAAACCCACCAAATGAATGGCCTAAAAATGGAGGAACCAAACGGAACACATATCAACACGTTTTTCCTGAAAAGACCCAGAAATCTTTTGTGTTGAACTATGCAACGAAAGGTCTGCTTCTGGCTATATTGCTCAGAGTTTATCAGTACAAGGACTCTATCCATCCACAGCTCCTATTACTTTTTCAATATTGCCTTATCTATTTCTACCTTGAACTAACCCTAGCAAAGGTTGCAACCCTGGTTCGAGCCATATTTCCTTTGGAGCTGGAGCCTCCGTTCAACGAACCCTACCTATCGAGCTCGCTCCAAGACTTCTGGGGTCGAAGATGGAACCTCATGGTCAGCAATATCCTACGTCCCACAGTGTATGAACCAGTACGCAACGTGTTTACGCCTCTCATTGGTCGGAACTGCTCTCAACTCTCTGCATTGTTCGCAACCTTTGTCGTGTCGGGTGTCATGCACGAACTGATTTTCTTCTACTTGGGGCGCGTGAAGCCCTCGTGGGAGATCACGTGCTTTTTTCTGCTCCAAGGGCTTTGCCTAGTGGCTGAGGTCGCCGTCAAGAAGGTGGTCGGCGACAAATTGCGCGTTCCCAGGTTGGTATCCACTCCGTTGTCTGTCGGGTTCGTGTTGGTTACCGGTTCATGGCTGTTCTTCCCACCTCTGCTTCGGTGCAATGTCTTTGATAGGGCGCTTAAAGAGTACGCCGTGTTAGGCGCGTTGGTCAAGAATGCAGGTCGAGGGTTTAGCATTTCTAGCGGCGGCTAAGATTTGTTGCCGGCAATCTACGGTCCTCATTAGCTGCACACAAAATGGTGCAGATGGAGACATGCAACCATAGATTGCAATTTGCAAGGAATATTACTTTAATGTGAGCAATGTGTATTTATTTATTTTATTTAGTAATATAATAGAGATGATAAGTTTTTTCAACTTCAATTAATTATAAAAAATTATATTTAACAAAACTCAAGTTTAAGTAGGAATATTGTGCGTGTACTCTCTTCCAGGATGGTCGAACTGGTAGAGTAAAGGGTATAGGGCTAAAAGATTATGTGTTTTAATTTTTCTATCTATACTCTCTCGAACTTATCGTATAGGGTTTGCTTAGTGTAGAATACCTGACTAACGTGATTTACAAACTATTGCGTCAATCTAAAAATTTACTTAATAAATATTCAAAAGATAGCGACTACGTGTTTATTTGTTTTCAAAGAAGAAAAAGACGTGCATGTATTCTTAATCCTAATAAATAGCATCTGACTTGTGCTAGTTAGTTTGCTTAATTCAACATTTAATAGATTGTACACGTCAAAGAGTTGTGTTATAAGTGATTCATCCCCAATTAGCATATAATTGTAACGTAGAACTTAACAATAACAATTTAGTGAAAATCAGTACGAAGAAATCTAATAAAATGAAACATTATCCTTAACTAGTATTGACATAAAAGATAATAATAATAATAAATAAATACATAATAAATAAAAATATAAAATACGTAATAAAACAAATGATATAACAAAAATAAAAAAAGAAAATAGTAAAGGGTGTTTGGAATCTAATGAATTGAATTGAATTCATTAATTTTATGTAATTGAATTCAATTCATGTGTTTGGAATGCTAAAAAAGAAATGACTAAAATTCAACCACGCAATTGAATATTATTTTCTTTATGAATTCAATTCACATCTCAAATGGTGCGATTTAGTGTGTGAATTGAAGAGTCAATTCTTTTCAAAACATTAAAAATTCTTTTTCTAAATATACACATCATAAATATACAAATTACTACAAAACATACATACATTGATTACATACTATTTTTAATTAAGGATAAAAAAGTCATATAAAATAGTTAAATTCATTTTTATTATGTTCCAAACAATATAATTGAATTTAATTATAATATTTATAAATTTATTCTAAACAGTGTAAATCAAATTTAATTCAATCCAATAAATATAATTGAATCCAATCTGTCAATGAATTCAACTCGAAAGTTTTTTCCAAACAGCCTGAAAAAATAAGCGCCTGTCTCAACCTCGCATCAAATGGCTGTAGGAATCAGTTAGACCCAGATCGTAATGTGAACAATTTCATAAGAGTCAGTCACCTTTCTTTGACAAAGAGATTGCATCTATATAGGGACTTCTTGTACAAGTGAAGGCTAGGTTAATTTGAACTTTGAAGGAACGTACATGGAAGAAAAGAAGAGGCTTACGGTAGTAACGCTGCTAATGACGGTGTGCCTGTGGATGCTACCGGTGTCGGAGGAAGCGGCTTGTACCCTGGACGGCGGAGGCCGTGCATGTAAAGATTGCATCGTGGAGCAGATGAAGTACAGTTGCCCTAAGTGCGTGCCAATTCTACGGTGCACGGGCAGGTGCTTGTGGGGCGGGAGCTCAAGGTCAAAGTGCAGTAAGAGATGCGAGTGTGACGGTGCTCATCCAACTCTTGCTCGGTGCAAAAGCTGCATGTCTCGTTGCGAATGCAGCTGTGTTGCCTAGATACTACAGAGGATGTAACGGGTTAGATCCGATTCGAATCTATTCGGATAATTCCTAATTTAGAAGGTACGTGGTGGACTGGTGGATAGCGAGCTGCCGACAGCGCGTAATTTTTGCTGTTATTGTCATTAATTAATTAATTTAGTTAATTTGTACATTCAAACGATCCCTTATATGGAATGATTATGCACATGAACGCTCCACTTATTGTGATTGATTTTGACATCTTATATTCCATATCGCAAATTAATTAAAAATGCTAAACAAATTTACCTGGTGATGTTTTAAGGTTCACGAAGAAATCTCTGGAAGCACCTAAACCCAAGATACTGAGCACAAAACCTCTCCATCTCTTCCCCACCTCTCTCCCTACACACCTTTTCCTCCATCTTCTCCAACATCCCATCCCAACCGTTGATCCTCATCAACCCACCTCCACATGCTGGGTCCCACTCCCACTCACCAACTAATTTGTATCCGCACACACCGTCCAGTATCTCCTGCAACCCCACGATCCTACGGCTCACCTTCCTCCTTGCTTCCCTCACGGTCGGATCAACCCCTGGCACCGAGTCCAGCCTCAGCAGCAATCGCATCAACGCCTCGTTCATTCTCAGCCTCTCGCGTTCGCTGCTCCGAAGAGCGTCGACCGTCTCCTGCCGTTGGATTTGGCGCTGTAGTTCATCGGCCTCGGAGTTGACGGATGAGATCGTTCGGTAGAGATTGCGGATCCTGTGGGCCCTGTAGGAAGACTGGATCTTGGCGGCTGCTGTGTCCTCCGATTGAGGGTTGGAGATGGGTACTTGTAAGGTGCGGTGCGTAGGGGCGATTTGGTCGTTACAAAAACTATATGTGACGGAGGAGTAGAAGGAGCTAAAGTAGTAGTCGTTGTTGCGAGCAGGTTTCATGGCGTCTCTATCAGATCAGAGAGATTGAAAGAGGACGAAGAGTTACGTTACGTTAAAACTAAAAGTAATAATAACAAGAAGAGCTATCAAATGGTGGTGGGGGTACCTTGCGATTCTTGAAATGATCTTTGGCGGGTAATTATAATAGGCATCAGACGGTGGCATCTGCACCGTCCGTTCATATCTAACGGGACCCACAGTTCCTTTTCCAAATAAGATCTCAAGCCCACTGTCTCTTTAGCGTAGATTCACGATGACGTTGACCATTGTCCGCTGTAACGTTTTCTTTTCACAGTAGCAGTGGCGTGGTGCCGTTGAAATCAATGTTTTTAAATTCGGAGTTAAAATTTAAAAGATGTAATCGATGTTTAAAATTTTAAAAAATAATTAAAATAATTAAATAAAAATTAATTAATTTATTAAAATAGATTAATTAATTAGTAATCTTATCTTACTATTTATTGTTAACCTTTAAAATGTTCGGTATGGACATTATTTTTGTATTGTCTAATTTATTTTTATTATTAATGTTATTATTGTTTCTGTTTAAAATTTATTTGTATTTATGTATTTAGTTATTTTCTACTAAGTAAGAGTAAAGGTTTTCATCAGCGAGATTTTAACTGGGTGTTAATAATAATGATAAGATTAATTCATTAATTAAATAATTATTTTATTTAAAAAATTATTAAACTAAATTAAACCTAAAAAACTTAAAATTAAGCTAAAAAATTAACTAATTCAAAATTTTTTAAAAAATAAGAGTTGAATTCTTTTTGGGTCCTAATTATAATTATCAAAATTATTATAATAATAATTTCTAATAAAAGATTTCTTAAATAACAAATTTTCAGTTTGTTAATTTTTTCACATTTATTAAGTATTATTTAAATCAAAATTGTTATTTTAAGTTTTAAATTTTATTTATTTATTTAGTTAAAATATGTAAATTTAAAACTATATTATATATTTAATTCCTTTGAGCTTCCTTCCACGGCTGTACAATTTCGTTTCGGACAAAAGAAGAAGAATGGAGTGTTTGCTTGCCTTCTTTCAGCGCATAAATGGTGGAAAATGAACACATTGTGCCTATCTTATATTTGGAAACATACCATGAAAAGAAACTTCAGGCTATAAGGCTATGGAAGCTGAAATGACATTTATTGTAACTGTTCCAGCGATGTCTTGAGTTACACTCTCCAGGGAAACATAAGACATTACAAAGAAGAGACTCATATCAAAGTCTGAAACTTCAATCTTCAATAGGGGTGTGCTGGAAGAATCTTCCCACAGCATGTACCAAAGCCAACAACATATCCCTCTCCCTGCACAGGATTCAAATCCCTACTCATTAGTACACGAGTCAAAACCAAAGTTCATAGGATTGTAAGTTAATGCCAGTAACTACCAACTTAAGCACTTCCAGGTCTCCAATTTTTCCTATCAATATGACGAGATGATTGCTAGCATGAAAAACGAAACCTTTCCTGCCGTGCCGTGTGAAGTTTCTTTTAAGAACACTTTAATTGCCCCAAAGCCATCGATTAAAGTTTGATTAAAGAAACAATATGATTTGGTGATCGTCCTCAGAATTCAACTCTTCCAAAATACAAATTCGACTAGTTCACGTAGTTGGCACATGAGAGGAAGCAAGCAGGACGATATATACACAGGCAGCATTTAAACCAAAAGTCCTAATTAGGATAACGCCTAGCCCTTCCCAAAGTAGTGAGCCAAGAAAAAGAGCTCTAAGATGGTTAATCAAGATTCTAATAATGGCGACAGATATACGGAATATTTATGAGAAAGATTCTATAGATATACGAGTAAGGATTATGGACCTTAGAATAACCACTAATTATGACTTCATCTCCGTCTTCCAGGAATTTTCTCTCTGTCCCTTTTAACGACAACGGCTTTGTTCCATTCCAAGTTAGCTCTAACAAGCATCCAAGAGAATCTGGTTCCTGTTCAAAACAACATGGTAGAGCAAATATTAACTTTAAGGCATGATCCTAGAAAAGTTGGAAAAGATTGAAGCCGTACAGGTCCACTTATTGTTCCAGTTCCAAGTAGATCGCCTGGTCTTAAATTGCAACCATTCACTGTATGATGCGCAAGCTGTTGAGTCAGGGTCCAATATCTGTTAACCAAATCAAAAGGGTTAAGTACATTCAATGGAAGAGCCCAAAGCAACAGAAGAAGAAAAGTTACAATACTCCCCCTTGGTTAATAAGTTTTATAATGAATGAAATGATAAAGATTAAGTCATCTAATATGCAGATTGTATGCATGTATTTGTACTTGTAATACACTGCAGTGGGAAATCCTCAGAATTCAGTGGTTGATGGAAAAAGATACAGAAAGGCCTTACAAGTGTTTTAAGTTACTCCTAGAGACGACATGCGAATCTTGTTCTCCCACTGGTTTAATTCGCACCTTAAACAGGAAGAAACATATCCGTTACTATGGTGACAGAGAAATATATGTGCTTCATAGTTATTAACAATCATGATACTTCACAGCCAAGAACATAGCTTCGATTTTCAGTAAAAGAATTCATGAGATATTTAGGTAAATAATCTGGTATGCTGCCAGATTTACCTCCAATGAAACATCATAGTTCTTTGATATCTTTTCAATGAGGTAGGGCAAGGGTTTGGGATCCTGCAGCACACGACAGATTAAATAAGAAACCACTGAGAGAAAATTTAGAGTGGATCAGTACAAATTATGTTGCATTTTCCAAAAATCAGAACCTGCTTAGGAGCATCACAAGCAAATGGCTGTAGAGCATCAAGTGTCACAATCCATGGGGATATTGTAGTACCTACAGATGGGTTATGAATAAGTACAGCCCCAGAATAGAGCTGGCAGACAATAGATTAAACGAGCCAGTAGTAATTGATCTTCAAAAATAGTGCACGTAATACACCAAATAGTGTAGAGGAAAATAACAGTAAAGTTTTTATTCACCGAAGCTTTTCCCAAGAAAAGGCCCAAGAGGAAATGATTCCCACGCTTGGATGTCTCTAGCTGTCCAAATTAGCTTCCCAGATTTAGTACAGGGCTTTTATTTCTTAACAGAAGGAACTGGGTGCAAGGGGGCAAAGAAGCAAGTAAACCAATCATTACCACTCCAATCATTCATTAGCACAAGACCAAATATGTGGTCGGCTGCTTCTTTAATATCAATAGGCTTTCCCAATTCATTTCCAGGGCCAACAACAGCAGCCTGAAAGCAACATGGGAACAAATCAATTGGTATAGCATCAACTATTCAAAGCAAAATAGAAAATACTGATGACAATAAAAAATATGAAATGCTTTCAAACACATGGATATGTTCAAATTGGCACAAGCATTCTGCATCTCTTGAAAATGTCAATCAACTAAAGGCTATGTTCTGAAAGGCTAACCATTTCTAGCTCAAAGTCTAACTTCTTTGAAGGTCCAAACTGTACCGGTGGGCTGCCAGTGGGAGCACTTTGACCTCTGGAAACACATGAAATCGTTATTGACATGAAAAGAAACGTTCATGCATGCAAGAAGAGGAT
This sequence comes from Erythroxylum baracoense, assembly GCA_025629805.1. Lineage (NCBI taxonomy): Eukaryota > Viridiplantae > Streptophyta > Magnoliopsida > Malpighiales > Erythroxylaceae > Erythroxylum > Erythroxylum baracoense. Next base: position 3,080,383 of record JAOTAY010000003.1, on the reverse strand, counting down.
TGGATAAGTAGCATGAGAAAAGAAACATTCAAATACAAAACATCAACAAATGTTCACCAAATACAGCTTTCTATCCTTTTTGCTTAATAATTATCTTCATAAACTAGCTAATCAAAAGGATACAAAATTTTCGAGAAGTTTACAAATTTCCCTTCTCGAAAGAATGAGACACATTTTTATATATAAGCAAGAAAATGAACACTACATCAAACCATATCAAATGCTTCGGCTCTTATATTCTACCACGTCCAAAAAACCTTTATCTTTTTTAGGCTTACCGATGATAAACCAAAAATTAGAAACCGTCAAAGGAAGAAGTTAATCAATGTGATGATAGGAAAAAAACAAAATGGAAGTTGGACCTTGGTCGAACAACATCTGTTCCGGATACAATAATGGAGGATGCACGTCCGTGATAAGCAACAGGAAGTTGGAACCTGAACACAAGTGAGTTTGTATGGTCAAAACTGCTACTCAAATGTATGTGGCAAGACATTTATCTGAAACCCGAGACTTAAAGAAAATTATAGATACCAATTGTCACGAATTGGAGTCTGAGGTCCACGAAATATAATCCCACAATTCTTTGTATGATAAATGGATGAAAAGAAGTCAGTGTAGTCCCCTATCACAACAGGAAGTACCATCTCAACCTTGCTCTGTGAATTTGCAGAAACAAGCAAAAATAAATTTGATCAAAGAATAACCCAGATAAGATCAACAAGCTCCTGTACTTATCACCATCGTACCATTGGAACAAGCGATTTCTCCCTCAAATCAGCATTATCACGCAATGTGGGCTCAGTAACTGCATCAAAAGACACAAACTTCTTGTTACAATCCCATGACCAATACAACAACAGCGATAGTTTGAGTAATATATGTGGAAGAACATACACGATAACAACTTCTGAAGGGTCGCTCGAGCTTCTTTCCACGCAGGTCGTCCCAAAGACAAGAACTTGTTCAAGTTAGGCTGCCAAACCAAGAATGCGTTCAAACAAGAATACCATAAAAACTAAAAAAAAGTACCATATACACAGATAACTATAATATTGAAATGAAATATGAAGAAGTGATTGTGTGTGCAAACATAGTCCACACTAGAAACGACGTCGTTAAGCTAGATAAAACCACACTGACCTGAAGGAAGCAATCGGAGCCGTTAAGAGCCGGGCCATTGAAAAGACCGGCGAGAGCGATCTGGGAGAGGTCGAGGACATAGTCGCCGATAGCCACCCCGGGACGAGGCGGAGAAGTGGGAAGAGGCTTGAAGACGCCGAAGGGTAGGTTCTGGATGGGGAAGTGAGAGTCAGAGTGGACTTCGATGAAGGACTTCAAAGCCATTTTGGGGTTTGTTGCTGATGGAAGAGAGTGGTGAAGTAGACAAGAAAAGGTCAAGAGAGAGCGAGTGGAGTGACAGACGGAGATTGGAGACCAGAAGGTGATTGAAGGTTGGATGGATAATATCTGAGTTTCTTTTGGTGCCAAAATATGAATAAAGAACTGGCTAAAAATTTTGGTGAACTCACACACACAAGCGAAGTGAAGCTAAGCTATGGTGGTGGTAGATGGGTCCAAATGATTGCTGCAGGGTTAGGTGACCGAGAGCCACATGCATACACACGAGGTCCTGACTCTTCTGCTTCACGTGGCTCTTTCTTGTCGTCATTCCAACATTGGGCTTGGGCTTGGACTGTTTCTCAAAGAACCGACCTATCCGTCGTCGTGTACACGTTTTTGTATTGTGAAGAATTTTATGGGATTTTTCTGTTTTCATTTCTTTTCCAATTCATACATTCGTGAGCACAAAACTTGGTTAGATTCTGAAACCCTAACGAGGAATTTGGTCTCTTGCTCTTAGTTAGAAGGGAAATGTCGTTTGATTTGCTATTGAAGTCGTCGTGTAGTGGGTGTGGGTCGACGACGGATTTGTATGGAAGCAATTGCAAGCACATGACGCTTTGCTTGACCTGTGGCAAAACCATGGCTGAGAATCGTGCCAAATGCTATGATTGTGGTGCGACCGTCTCTCGCTTGATTCGAGTTTGTCTTCTCAATCTCTCTCTCGCTTGTTCTTCCTCATTCAATGTGTCTCTGACCTGTTCTTAAAAAAAAAAGTTGAACAAGAATAGAATAGCGAAAGAAACTGATTGCAATCACAGAAGAAGTTAAAATGGACCACAAAAAATAGTTCTTGTTGATTCTACCGTGTTGTTTGTGTTATAAATTGGTGGAAAGTTCGATTCCTGAGGGGTTCTTGTAGTGGGAATTATTTCATTGTGTCAAGAAAATCTGTTTTGGGTCGGAAGATGTTGTACCTGAGTTCCAGGCTTTAGTAATTCTTTTCCTTTTTGAATTTCTGGGAACCTGAATTCTTGGTATGTTTCTGTTGCTTGCATTGTAGGAGTATAATGTTCGGGCTAGTCCTAGCAGTGAGAAGAACTACTTTATTGGTAGATTTATGAATGGACTACCAACTTTTTCGAGGAAGAAAAATGCAGAGAATAAATGGACTCTACATAAAGATGGATTTCAAGGACGCCAACTTACCGATGCATTGCGGGTGTATATTCTTCCCTTGTTGCTTTGCTTACATGCGATGTCTCTTTGTATCGGGCTGCTCTTCTTCTTGGAAGATTAGTTGTTCTTAGACTCTTGACATACTACGTAAACCCTTTGAGACCATAAATAGTGATAGTCATGATTATTTTTTGAGATTTGGACATTGTGTGGAGGATTGATTTGATTAGTTGACATGAAATTAAGTTCTATCTTCTTAACTTCATTATACCATCAATGTTAATTATGTGAATGATAGTATATGCATTTCTCTTCTTAATAACTTCTTTCGTGTAGTAATAGTTAGTTCTAAATTTTAACTTTTCAGTTTGGGACCTTTGTAAATGGAAAGTCATTGATAAATCAGAATTTTTATGGGGCTTTTCCTATTATTGTCTGAATGAATTGTCACCTTCATTCTGCCTTTGTCAAACTCAATCAAAATTAGAGAAAGAGACGGATAAAATCTGCTACAAGATATAAATGTCAGTCAAATTCTGGATCATTGACAGTATAGACTGAACTTGAATGATTAAGAATCATCTGGATATTGGTCAGTTACTGAAATGCTCTTTTGTTCAATATTTTCTGAAACTTCACTCACATAGGAGAAGTACAAGAACAAGCCTTGGATGTTGGAAGATGAAACAGGTCAGTTTCAGTACCAGGGTCATCTTGAAGGTTCTCAATCAGCGACCTACTACTTATTGATGATGCAAGGGAAAGAGTTCAATGCTATCCCTGCTGGTTCTTGGTATGAGATTTAAACTTTTTGTACAATTGTGGCCCAAAGCTTTCTTATTAGGATTTGGAGCATTCAGTAATATATGGTAGTTTACTTCCAAGTCTAAGTTTCTTCCTTTGATAAGTTTACTTCCAAGTCTTATTCACATCCAAAAATACGTGGTTTTCTTTAAAAAATGGATTTGGATTCTTATTTAGGAAAGGAAATTGATTTTCAACCAAAAATACGGGAAAAATGAAACCGAAACTTGTTCTTTCTCTTCTTTTACTTCCAAGTCTTATTCATGTTTATGTTTTTCCCTTGTAATCCATTTTTCTTGTGAATGTTTTCTTTTTTTTCCCTAGGGAACATGAGAGTTTCATTCAAGAAGTCTCTGCTTAAGATTTGCTTGATATTGACGATGTGTCTTAAACACTCTTGTTTCTCCCATGTTTGGCATGTTTAATAGGTATAACTTTAACAAGGTTGCACAATATAAGCAACTTACTTTGGAGGAAGCAGAAGAGAAGATGAAGAACAGGAGAAAGACTGCTGATGGATATCAAAGATGGATGATGAAGGCTGCAAATAATGGAGCTGCAGCATTTGGTGAAGTGGAGAAATTTGATGAGAAGGAGAATGGTGTTAATAGTGGAAGAGGACGTAAAAAGACTACTGACGAAGAGGAAGAAGGCAATGTCTCCGACAGGGGAGAAGAAGATGAAGAAGAAGAGGCAGCTAGGAAGAATAGGCTTGGACTCAATAAACGGAGTGGTGATGATGACGAAGAAGGACGAAGGGGAGGTGATCATGATATGGACGATGATGATATAGAAAAAGGTACATGTTTGTCCTCACACTTCGGTATTCTTATTCTCAATTGCTGGTACCAAATTCTTAATTTCTTCCTCTTTCACCATCGTTATTTGGAGTATGCAGATACTTTTTACTGCATGCTTATGATCGCATTCCCTTCTTTCTATTAATCTGTTGCTTTCCTCTCTTTTGGTCTGAACTTCATTCGTGTTTAAATGTTACAAGGTGTATTCAATACATCAATCAGATAGTCTAAATTCTGTTGCGGATATCTTTCTGTTGTTTCTAGGTGATGATTGGGAGCATGAAGAAATTTTCACTGATGATGATGAAGCTGTTGGTAATGATTCTGAAGAGCGGGAAGATTTGGCTCCTGAGGTTCCAGCTCCCCCAGAAATAAAGCAGGTCTGTGTTTTATCTTTTCTTTTTTTCCCTTTCTCAAAGCTCAGGCTACTATAGCAAGATCTATATGACAGATGGCAATGATTAATTGTTAAACTCATTGTTTTCCCCATACCCATTTTCCATCTTTGCTTTTTTTTACTTTTTTACTTTTGGTGTCTTACTCCTGTTGTGTATGAGTAGTGAAGCACGATAGTTAAAAGACTGTTTTAGATGATGATTATGCCTCAGGAAGTTGGTTAGAGGTATTGCATGGTTGGAGATAGAAAATGGGGAGATGTCTCATTAGAAATTTGTTGTATATGTATAGAAAGATGTTGAACATTCTCTAGTTTTAACAATTTTTTCAGTCTTGTTCTAGAGAGACTTTGATTTAAGTTCTAGAATTTAGACTTTGTTGTTGATAGGCTTCTGAATTGGTAATGGTGTTATTTTAGCCTAATAGATAATAAAGCTATTACAATTTCTGCTTTACAATGAAATGTTTCTGTAATGTTTGGATATCTAAATATTTTATAGGATGAAGAAGACGAGGATGAAGAAAATGAGGATGAAGGAGGACTCAGCAAGTCTGGGAAGGAGTTGAAAGAGCTACTGGGCAGAGCTGGTGGACTAAATGATTCCGATGCAGAAGATGACGACGACGACGACGACGACGATGATGAAGTGAGTGGTTTTTGATATCTAATTAAATTACTAGTCTTTCTTGACAGCTTCTGATCTTCTCTGATTGCATTGTGATGGATGTTGGTAATTTTCTATAATGATTTTATGTTTCCCTGATGCGCTGTGTAAAGCCTTCCTATGATGGATTGGAGCTTCCTTACATTTTCTGAGATAGTTTAGGCCACTTGTTTAAATCTTGTCTGGGCAATTCTTTAAATATTTTGACATGTTTCAACCACTAACTTGTTACTTGGATTGCTTGATATATCGTATGATCTGTGGTAGTTTCAAAATCTTTTTAAGATTTATCTGGTTTAATTGATGAGGCACCTTTATGTGTTTGTCCAGATAGATGATGACACGAATTTATCTCCAGTACTTGCTCCGAAGCAGAAAGATGCACCTAAGGAGGAACCTGTTGACAGTAGTCCATCAAAACCTACACCTAGTTCTGCTAAGGGTACTCCATCAAATTCCAAGTCATCAAAGGGAAAAAGGAAATTAAATGGTGATGATTTGAAGGCATCGAAAGGCGTTCCACCACCAAAGAAAGTGAAGACAGAAAATGTATTTGTTTCCTCTTGATGGATTTTATAACCAATTTGTGGGACAGTTAAATGTCCAGAAATCACTGACTGACTTGCATGGCATCAGGAATCAAAACCTGCTGTGAAAGAAGAAAGTACACCAGCTACTAAAAATGGTACAACTCCTAAAGGAACGCCAATTTCATCAAAAACAGGATCAACATCCTCCACCGGACCTGTTACTGAAGAAGAGATTCGGGCTGTTCTGTTGCAAAACGGGCCAGTGACGACACAAGACCTTGTTGCTAGGTTCAAATCCCGGTTAAGGAGTTCTGAGGTATTGCTTTGCTCTTTTTTAAATGTCTGCTTAAAGACTTGCTTATTTTCCCTACATCATAAACTGAATTGAGTGTTGCACTGTTTGAAATATATTCATCGACGCTTCTCCTTGACGAGTGCTATAACTATAGTTCCCATAATTTGTGTTAAATGAGAGTTATGCTTCAGTTTCTGAAAGATATCAGGTCAACAACCTTTGCTTCTCTCATTATTTCAGGACAAGAAGGCTTTTGCAGATATTCTGAGGAGGATTTCCAAGATTCAAAAGACAAGTGGATCCGGTTATGTTGTATTGAGAGACAAATGATAGTTTGCAGAGCATATATTTAACCAGACAAGCATCAGCCAATGAACACTTTTATCTCTATGGAACCTTGAGCTTGCAGGGGCTTATTGATGTTCAAACTAACCCATGCTGATTAATACCCTACGGCACACAAACATTGAATTGTAATTGCATACATGTTAGTAGTTTTGTAAGCAATGGAAAGCCTGAGTTTCTATTACATGCCATTTTCTTGTCTCATCACTACAATCTATAGGCTTAATTTAACTGCCAAGTGGGTTATGATAAGCACTGAAGCTCGTGAATCAAAGTACAGAAGTCGGAAGACTGGCTTTTGAACCCTAATACTTCCATCTCACAGCAAAAGAAAAAGAAAAAGGAAAAAAAGATTAAGCATATCTAAGGATTAAATGCTCATAACGCAAAACCCCAGTCCAGCCACTAACAGCGCAAAGCTTGCAATGAGATGGGTGGAATCAGATGGGGTTGGCCCAGCAGCTGCCAAGGCTGAACCATTCGATGAGTGGACTTTTTGTTTATCAAGGGTGCCTTGAGGCTGCACTTCCACGTGTAGCTTCAACCCGTTTTTGCAACTCTCCGTGTTGCTGCTTGCAAAGTAGCGGATCCCTTCCCCGTCCAACGGCACGCTGTTTACCCCGTCCGTGTACATTCTGATGGGGTTGCTCACATCACACGACTCGTATTCTTCTTTGGTCTTGAGCTCCACGATTTTCCCGTGCGCTGCAGAGTAGCTGAACCCTGCCTCCGAGCAAGTCCGTACAACCACGTGACCCAAAATAAATAGCAATTAAATAACACTCACGTAAACAAGAAGAAATAATAATAATAATATTCAAATTTTAAAAGAAAAAAAATCATCTCCAGACGTTTGGTTGCCGAGAAAAGGTGGGAAAACATGCACGAACATCACAAACTCTAGGAACCATACCATAAATGACCGAAAGACTCCTGCTTTGAAGTTTTTCTCAGCAAGCAAACACTAAACATGCAGTAATTACTAATTACTAATTAGTATCATCATTTTATAAGAGCTCAACAAGAGGAAAAGAGAGGCTAAGGCTTACAGATTATGTCTCCAACCCGGACAACTCTGCTCGCCGACCAAGAGGCGAAGTTATTTAAAGGGTCCCAACCACGATCACCTCCGACCAGATGTTGCACTTGAGCTTCAACCCGGTCTGCACTGAGACTCGCTGAAACTATGATCAGAGCCATCAGAACTTTTGCTATGGCCATTGTTAGATAGCAAGAGATTAGCAACCAACAACTTCACTAACAGTCACTTCCTGACCAAGAAAAGGAAAATCTTTAGTCGGTATATAAATATAACAGTAAAAGGGAAAGGCGTAGTAGAAAGCAGTGTAGCAGAAGACAGAAAGGGGTAGCTTTCTTGAGTGAAGGAGAGGTTTCCTCAGTTTCTAGGCAACTTCCTTCCCTGAACTTATATGAGGCAAGTCGGGTTAGGTCACTTGTTGGAGTCTTTCTGATTTTTGAGTAAAATGGAGATTAAACCAAAATTTGTTCTTATATTATACTAAAAATTTTAGTTTTTGAATTTAAATTTTTGTAATCACCTAAAACTCTTTCTTAAAATAAGATATATGTTTTTTAATTTTAACAATTAAAATTTAGATTATGAATAAGTTCATATTCTTTATAAATTTCTAATTAATTTAATTAAATCTTTGAGATATATATCATATTATAAAAACTCTATAGATGAATTATGAGCATAGTATAAAGAGTTACATAAATTCTTAGAATATGTACTAAATGATAGACTCTACCAATAATTTCAGGACAAATCTTCTACTCCGATTAACCAATTCTTACTCTATTTCATTAAATCTCAACTACATATTCATATAAAATAGGGAATAGACACCTAAACGAAAACTGGTGTTACAACCCAATAAGTTCATAGGACTATGTGTTTGATATCAAAGACTATATTAGTTAAGTGAATTAGAAAGTACTCACTCCTATGGAGTGGTGGGTACCAACTACCTAGTGGAAGTGGGACTATAATTCACCACAGGCACAGACAAAAGCGCTTGGACTACATCTTCCCAAGTATCTACCACTCCAAGTTGAGTTAACCTATAATATTCACTTCTGAACTTCCAGTCAAACCTACCATTAATACCAACACTAATACGAACATCACTTCCAGATTGCAGCTTCCTCATGTTTGTTCGTTTTCCTTTTTCTTTGTCCTTTCCTTTTCAAGTTACGATCTTTTCAAAGCCTTAAGAGTGAAGGAAACTGAAGATTGCGAGAGTTGGTGCATTCTCTTGAAAGATGCTCAACAGTAGTTGGGGGGTATTGCAAGATATTCCGATTCCGTTTGGTTGAAGGAAAGTAAGGAGTAATTAAAATAAACACGAAAATAGCAGAAATAATTTGAGAGCTGATATTACTTTCCATTCTTATGTATTTCACACATTTCGTTGCAGTCTTGAGTATCTATAACTACTCTACTTGGCCTATTCATTTCTCCTTATTCATTTCCCTTGTTTTGTTAGACGAAATACCCATGTTGGTTTGCCCGCAGACAGTTTCTGGAGATGATTACGAACACGTGTGATGCTTGAGATCAATTACTTGTTAGTCAAAAGACCACTGAAGCTGATACTTTGAGTCGGTAGTTCAACAATGCAGCTACAGCTAGCGTGGCATTGTAATCTCACGTACATGTATAGAGAGTGCAACTCTCTCGGTGGTTCTTTAATATCCACCTGTTACGTACCTTACGCCTTTCTTGGGGTTCGCTTTCAGTTTTTCTTTTTCTTTTTCTTTTTTTGGTACAACAATATCTTATTTAACAAGTAGGCCCGTTCTTTTTTTTTAATTTTCTGTTTTTAATTTCTACTTTTTGCAAATAAAAATAAAATTTTGTTTCTTTAACGTAGTTATGTTGTATCATTACATATTAGATAAAAAAAAAATTATCTTTAACTAATTAGATGTATTTTAATTTTTCATATAGTATTTATTAATAAATTATCAATAAAAATTATTTTATTTTATTAAAATAAACAACTTTAGAATTAAAATTTATTGATAATTTAACATATATTTTAATTATTAAATCAAAATTTTATTTAAAATTTTTATATTTTGAAGATGTTTAACTATAATTATATTTATTAATAATTATTAAATTAATTTGATTTATTTAATTACAAAAGTAAATAAATTATTAAATAAAATTAAATTATCCATAATTTTAATTAATTAATTAATTATAATATTAAATTAAATTATTCATAATAATTAATATATTAAATATTAGATAATATATATTTAGTTGATAGATAGATTATAAAAAAATACAGAAAATGAAAATCACTTTTTGTAGTTTTTATAAATTTTAAAAATCGGAATAAACTAAAATAAAAAACTCAAACAAATAAAATTTTTTGTCTAAATTTGAAAATACAAATAAATAAATAAAAACAAACGTGTTCTTGATTAATTAAGTTCACTCGTAATAATAATATTCCTCTCTTCCATTTTCTATGTTAAGTAAATGGATTGGGTTTACTCCGAATATCCTAGTTTCAATACACTTGAGTTGAGACTTAATTTAATTACGTTTGATTTATTATTATAATTTTTAAATTTAAATTCAAAATTTCATAAAACTAAATTTAATCTACAACTAAATCCAAATTAAATTATCACGCTTATATCCTTATTACAATGGAATTAAATGAAGTATGAGGAAGGGAGGAAGGAAAATAATATTACTTGTTATATATGATTGTGCTTTTTTCAAATGGTTCTTTATAAACAAATTCGGGAATGCATCTTTAGTTAGGTTCCTGGTTTCTTATTATTCGTCAATTCGTGCTAGTTGATGGAACCAATTGTTTTTAAACCTGAGTTTGGTAAAAAAGGAAAGGTAGCTTGTCTAGTAATAACATAGTCCATGACAAAACAAGATGCTGAAGCAATAAGCTAAGCAACTCTTTTGACTTGGAAGCAAAAATAATTTAGCAAACATTACCATTAATCCATCTAAACAGAAAGTCACAGACCTCTGTTGCGTTATTTAAAGGTTAATGCTGCTAGCAATTTACACTGTGACATGTTCAACAATCATTGACAAAACACAGATCACATTTCCAAGAATTTCTGAAGAAGAAAAGCACAAATCCGTCTACAAGAAGCTGCTCTTAAAACACCGTCAAGTTGTCATCATTTCTAATTAAGGTGACGCCTCGAGGAGTTATTGATTTGGTGAGTAAAACGTGTAAATGTCAGTCTCTTCCACTGGCTTAAACCTCACCTGCTTGGGCTTGCCACCGGCACTTTGCCTTCTACTAGCAGAAGAAACATCAACCGACATTGGAATCGTCGACAAGTACTGGTCGGCTTTACGGTCTAGGATCACCAATGTCTCCAGTGAGAAAGTAGGTCTTCCTTCACAGGACAAAGAAGTTCTCTTAGGAGTTGATCTTGTAGAATGTGGATGTACCCTTTTGGAGGATTGTTTGACAGAACAACGCTCATCATCGACGCTAATCGAATCCTGCGACGTTGTTGATGACGTCCCTGGATAGGATTTGAGGCAGTGATCCTCTACATTCATCAAATCCCTCAGTTTCCTGTTCTTGGTTTGATTTGACGCCCTTCTAGTTATCACCTTTTTCCTGTTCAACTTGTTTTTTATTGTTGTTGAAGATTGATCAGGAGACTGGAGTAGTTTGAAATTGGCAAACTTCTTACTTAAATCACTCAACTTTCCTTTGAAGCTTGAGGTTTTGCTGATTTTGGTCCCCATGATCGTAACTTTCAAAGGAAAACAAGCAAAACCCTGAAGGAGATAAGAGAACGATGAACGGCAGAATAGTGTTTCGTTGACCTATATATAAATGTAGATTGGACGTAAAGACCTAGGTGTAAAGGATCAAGACGGTAAGCAATGTTAGACTTAGATATTGCCATTGCCCTTTACTTTGTCCACATGTATATGGTAAATAATTATTTAGTATTATATGTATTTGCGTATTTATTTTTTGTATATTTTGATGACCTTGTAAAAGAATATGTATTGAAATTATCAATTATATCAGATTAATAAGAATATTTCAAACTAGTAATGGATCTATCATTTTAACTTTAATATATAGAACTTTGTGATTGATAATTAAGTAGAAACATCACAATACATGATCTCCAAGTGCATGGCTACCTAGTTGCATGTCTTTGTTATCGAATGTTGTTGCTGATATAGGACAATTAGTTACAGAATCTTTCTCAGACTCCGGCCTACTCTAATGAACAGGTTCTTTCGGACAAAATAATAAGATTGGGAGATTTACAAGATCGAGGATTCCAATTTGTCATCCTTAAAGAAAGATTCATTCTTCTATGCTAAAGCTTCTGTTGTCGCTTTACCATGTAAAATTCAATTGATGCCAATCGGGTTCTCCTTGAAAGTAGACTAGGTGTATGCAATAATTTGGTTTGGTTCATTTGATCTTTATGCTAATTGCTTTATAACAACATTTCACCAGATTTGTGCACTAGTTCAGATATTGAGTTATGTCTTTATTGATGTTGAAAAAATATTTTAAACAACGTTTATTTAAACTGAAATTTATATCTCCCACTTAATTATTCGTGCTTCCTTAATTTATTCGACTTTTCACATGCCATTTTCCATAAAGTTGAAAATATACAACAATGCACAAGGTGTTAAACACAATGTAAATATAGCTATCGCTATCCTTTGATTGGACAATATATGAGAATATGGACTATAGTTTTCTTGTACTAAGCAAACAGCTGATGAAGGACATATGGCATCCATTGTTCTCTTTTAACTAGAGAAACACTAATGGCATGTTTGGTTGAGTGAAGTAGTTATTCTATTACTAATATATTCTTAATGAATAGTTATTCTTTTGTTTGAAGTAGTAGTAGTAGTAATAGTAGTAGTCGTAGTAGTAGTCGTAGTAGTAGCAGCAGGAGTAGTAGGAGTAGGAGTAGGAGGAGTAGTAGTCACTACAAGAGTTAACACATTTAGTGATAATTGTTTTGTGACTAACTATTATTTCGTCACAAGGTCGAGGTTTTTTGTGACAAGACAATAGATTGACACTATTGTTTGGATTAACTGTGATGATTTATTTTTTTGTCACTAA
>JAOTAY010000003.1:3046096-3067785 GCA_025629805.1 Erythroxylum baracoense | reverse complement strand
GTCGGAGCAGTCGGAGGAGGAGGAGGAGGAGGAGGAGGAGGAGGAGGAGTAGTAGTAGTAGTAGTAGTCGTAGTAGTAGTCGTAGTAGTCGTAGCAGTGGTAGGAGTAGTAGGAGTAGTAGTAGTAGTAGTAGTAGTAGTAGTAGTAGTAGTAGTAGTAGTAGTCGGAGCAGCAGCAGGAGGAGGAGGAGGAGGAGGAGTAGTAGTAGTAGTGGAGACTATAAAAATTATTTTGATCTTTTTGTTAGTTATTCCTTTATCATCTCAAATTTATGTTTTCAAACAAAAGGAATACATTATCATTAGAAAATTCTTAAGAATAAATCAACTAAGTAGTACTCATTCGATTATATTCTTCATCTATTCTATTACTAAGAATAGGAGGAGGAGGAGTAGTAGTAGTAGTAGTAATAGTGGAGACTATAAAAATTATTTTGATCTTTTTGTTAGTTATTCCTTTGTCATCTCAAATTTATGTTTTCAAACAAAAGACATATATTATCATTAGAAAATTCTTAAGAATAAATCAAACTAAGTAGTACTCATTCGATTATATTCTTCATCCATTCTATTACTAAGAATAACCATTTCATTCTTTATCTATTCTAGCAGGTGAACCAAACACCCTGTAAAAACCTTTGCAATCCCAGCTCATTACCTAGCTTCTTTTCAATTTTCTTGGATCATTAGTTTATAAAAGTTTTTTCTTCCTATCTGCAAAACTAAAGTGAATAAAACGAAATGAATATTTAATTGAAGTAGATTGGTTGGCCCAAGTTCCTTAAGACTCAATTTAAGATGAAATTAAAATTTGATTAGATTAGATTATTTGAGTTTCAACTCTATCAAATATAATTTGATTAGTTGATTAAAAAAGTCAAAATTTAACTCAAATTTAAATCTAAACTCAATCAAATTAAAATTTTTTGTTTTTTAGATTAAATATGAACTAATTTTTCATTTCTAAACATATAAAAATTAATTAAATAGGTGACAAAGGAAAATAATTTTAAAACATGAAAAGGTAAAAGAAGAGGGATGCAAATTTAGTTACAATTTGGGCCTAAAAAGTTAGGAATTTGGGTTTTTGGGCCAGACAAGATCAAGTAGGCCTAAGGGCTTACATACTTTAATTAACGTGAGACGATTAAAACTATTGGTTTTGTCTTTACCGACAAGTCGGGTAGTCCCTTCTTGAGGAGTAAGTTAGAACTTGTACTTTAGGAAATCGAAGAACAAGAAGACTACCAGAAAGAAGAAAGCGATCTATCTCTCACTCGCTTTTACAGGTAACCATGTCTACTCTCTCTCGATCGATTTGGGTTTTTGTTTTATTTTAGTCGTGTCGTTGCTGCGTGTTTCTTTGATTTGTTATTGTGAAAATTTGTCTTTTTTTCCCTTAAATCTGATCCAGTTTTTTGTAGATGAATTTGTAATTAGTGCATTACAATTCAAACCCAGTTGTGAAATCCTTGAATTAAGATCCGAACCTTGTAAAGAAGGGAACTTTTGGGTTTTTGCGAACAGGTCCTGCTTATTGTTATGCGTGGTATAATTTTATACTGTTATTAATCCTCTTTCTTAAAAAATCCGGTTTTGAAAATTTTGGTTTGTGTTGGGGAATTGCGACTAGTTATAATCGCCTTGTATTCTCGTCTTAGGTTTCTCAAGTTTCTGTTTTTCTTATTGGGTTTTTAACTGGTGGGATTTTCAACAAATTTGGATTGGGGACAATGCTGTTTTTGAGGGATTCTCTTTTGGTACCTTTTAATAAACGTGGCCCGATTCAGCTTCTTGGTTGCTTAAAATTACTTTTACTGCAATTGGTATTTTACTTTAGATGCAAGGATGCTGAAATATCCAGGGAATGTGTATCGCATGGCTGCATTTACTTATGTTTCTAGAATTTGAAGTGGGGTTCATAGGGTCTTCTCTTTAGCTATCATGAGTAACACTTCATGCATGGAGGACATTGTCATATAATACTCCTTAATGTGAGTGTACTAAGAGCATTAAGGCTTATACCCTTTAATAAACTTCTCTTCTCCTATCTTTGAGATTTGAATTGACTAATTGAAGTAAAATTTGTTGCCAAAAGTTATTGACTCCTGAGAGCAAAGCTTTCAAATACTTGAAACAACTGGAAATAAGATCTGGAGAAGGGAAAATTCAGATAGTTGTAACCATTCTTAGCTTTGATGCAGCAGTCATAGTATGGATAAAAGGGGTCCCCTCTTTAAGCATGATCTGTATTTCCTTTTTTTCACTGTGTGGAAATGATGATAGTTTGGACTGTTTTATGCATCTTCTCATTATTGCATGGATATTTGTCAATCATATATATTGTGCTGAAATTCTCACACCTTGTTATATTTCCTCTATTTCCAAGGGATATTGTAATATTTGCTAGTCATTTTGCTTTCTAGATATGCTGCGTAATTTTTCATATACTTCTTCAACTTCATTTTCTTCATTTTTGGGGAGAAAAGGGCACAAAGAGGGTGGCTAGAGGAGTTATTTCATTCCGGAAACTGATTTTGTTGAGGGGTTTTTCTTGCAGTTATAAGAAAACATGTCTAGAAGATATGATAGCCGTACGACAATCTTCTCCCCTGAAGGCCGCCTTTACCAAGTTGAATATGCAATGGAGGCCATTGGGAATGCTGGTGCTGCAATTGGGATATTAGCAAAAGATGGCGTTGTCTTGGTTGGAGAAAAGAAGGTCACTTCCAAACTTTTGCAAACTTCAACTTCCACTGAGAAGATGTACAAGATTGATGATCATGTTGCTTGTGCCGTGGCTGGAATAATGTCAGATGCCAACATTCTGATCAACACTGCTAGGGTCCAAGCCCAACGCTACACATTTGCTTACCAGGAGCCAATGCCTGTTGAGCAACTAGTTCAATCCCTTTGTGATACCAAACAAGGGTATACACAATTTGGTGGTCTTAGACCCTTTGGTGTTTCATTTCTATTTGCAGGATGGGACAAAAACTATGGTTTCCAGCTTTACATGAGCGATCCTAGTGGAAATTATGGTGGTTGGAAAGCTGCAGCAATTGGTGCAAACAATCAAGCAGCTCAGTCCATGCTTAAACAGGATTACAAGGATGATATCTCCAGGGAAGAAGCTGTTCAGCTTGCACTCAAGGTCCTTAGCAAAACCATGGACAGCACTAGCCTTACTTCAGACAAGCTTGAACTGGCTGAGGTTTTACTTTCACCTTCTGGGAATGTGAAGTACCAAGTTTGCTCGCCTGATACTCTTAACAAGTTACTGGTGAAGTTTGGTGTAACTCAACCTGCTCCAGAGGCATCCTGAGTTCCAATTCAATGTATCTTGTTCTCCTGTGCTACTTATAGTTAGTTTGCGTTTGGACCTTTCTTTCTTTTGGTCGGACAATGCCTAATAACGCAAATGAGCTTGGAAAACTATGCCCTTAATTCCATTGCTGGACGCTTGTATTATTGTTGTTTGTTCGACACCTTTTAGAACTTCGCTTTATTGCACAATTTTTTCATGTGGGTAACTTTGTTAAATCCGATTCTAAAGTCTTATCACAAACTCCAGTATGGCTGGTCAAGAAGAAATTCATTCTGGGGGTGTATCGTCTGAAAATTAGAACAAGTGTATGTCAATCAAACACATTTCGAGAGGTCTAACCAAGTATCTACCGATGCTTCTCTTTAGCTTAGTTTTGTTTAAAAATTCCATATTCACTAAATCCCAATTGAATTAATCCGAAGCTTTTTGGTTCAAGGGTCTTGTGAAGCAAAAGAGTCTACAATTTATAAAAAGAAATAAAAAAAGTCTAAAGTCTATGAAAAAGATAAAAATGGAAAAAAATTGTTAACCATTAGTTTTAATTTGGTGAGATAAAAATAAAATTAAGTTGACAGCAAAGACAAATGGAGCTAAAATTTAGATTATGTTTAGATTTAGTAGTAGTTTTAAGTATATTATTATAATTGTTTAGGATTTATACTTATAAAATTCTTTTAAATTATGATTTAAATTTATTAGATATGTGTGTACTGGTTCCTTCATAGTAACATAATTTAATTTTTTTCACAAATTTGAATTTTCAACTAAAAGTTGATTTTTTTCTTTTAAGAGTGATTCTTAAACTCTAAGAATAATTCATAATTTCCCACTTTTCATTGTTTGTACTTCTCACTAAATTTCAATAATTCTAACCTAAACTTCTGACAATTAAAACCCTAAATTTAGTCAAATTAAAACCAATTTCCAGCTATATTGAACCTTGAAATATTAGATTTTTAGTAATCAAACCTTATAAAAACCTAGTCATACCAAATTTGAATTTTAACATTTCAAGCTAAAATCTAGATATAAATTATATATTTCAACAACTTATTATCAATCATATTTCATAATTTTATTAGTTTTAACTACTAGTTAATACATCTTCTATTTGTCCAACATTATTTTGATATCAAAGCATTGCTTCACAATAGTGATACGTGGTGGAAGGGTATATAGAAAAATACTTAGCGATTATGAGCGAGATGAAATAAATTTGAGAATTACTAAAAAATTTGGATATCGAAGATCTTTGATGACAAGGTGCTCCAAAAATCAACTTTTATGTAACAACTCTTACAAAAAATATGTTTGATAATTTTTGGAGAGAATAGACAACCTTGACATACATTTCCTAAAAGTCAAAACTTCTAGTAGAAAAAGTTATGCAAACTATCAAAGTATATTTAACGCTAAAAATAGAGAATATGGTGATAAGCAAGATGAAGGGACTTATATTGATGAACAACAAATAGTGAAAGATAAAATCTTCGCTAAAAGCCATATTTAATTCTCTTTCCTCAAATTTAACAGGTACTATCTTAGAGGAAGTGTTTATTATGAGGTGAAATTATTGATATCTCTTTTTCAATTGATCAATTAGAATTTTGAAGCCTACATGTAGAAGATGCTCAAATAATTTATGACATAGAGAGTTTAGCAATAGAAGATGATCATTACATGGAGAATTTGATAGTGAGAGATAATAAAAGCATTAAAGATGAAGAAAAATAGAACCAGGTGGATTATTTGGCAAACCCTAAAGTTGAAATAATTGAAAAATAAGTTGAAACTCTTAAACAAAAAGTTGTAATGTTAAATAAGAGGCTGCAAGAATTGGATAACAGGTTGCAACCTTAAACAACAAATCAAAACACAAGAACAACATAATGAAACAATAGGGTCGCCTATCAGAGAAATAAGTCATGTTAAAATAATAAAAATAGGAAGATAAAAAGGTTAACTAGCAACTACTTAGGGTTCATGACCTTGTTGGTTGAAAACTTGATCATGTCCTTGGTGGTGTTGGTGAAGATTATGTCACAGTGGGATTAAGGAGAAGTAGATTTGAATGAAGATGTGAAATTAACACAATATAGGAATAAATTAGAAGTTATAAGTGTATTAGTAAATTCAAAATTCAGTAATAACAAAAAGTTAATGGATTTAGCTACAAAAAGCAATAATATGTATGTTTTTGATACCTGTGTGGTATAAAAGTCATGATGTTTTGCTTTAGAACCATCTACAAATATAGTGATCAAGAATTATAATGTTGTCCACACTGCTAAACTATTCTTCAAAAAAGTTTTATGTCTTCATGGATTACCTTTACAATTGTATCTGATTGTGATATGAAGGTTATGAATTATGTTTGGAGAACTCTATAGAAAATATTGAATTTAAGCTTCAACTTTCAATTTCTTTTCATCTCCAAATCAATAGACAAAAAAAGGTGGTGAATAAAAGCTTAAGAGACTTGTTAAGATGTTTAGTTGGAGACAATGTGAATAATTGAGACCTAATTCTTCTTATAGTAGAATTTGCATACAACAATTATATAAATAGGTTAACTGGTAAGAATTCTTTTGAGATGGTTTCGAGAGTTTAACTAAGAAAGCCTATTGTTCTTATTCCTTTTCAACAAACCACATGATTTTATTATTGAAGATGAAGGTATTGTACAACCTATAATGGATATCTTTGATGATGTATGATTAAAGATAACAAACAACAACTTGACTTATAAAGAATATGCTCATCCATATTATCAATAGGTGGAATTCAACGAAGAAGATATGGTGATGGTAATGATTCATCCAGAGCATTTTGAAAAAGAAAAATATTAGAAACTTTAAACTTTATTTATGAAGTTTTGGACCTTTTTAGATCCTCAAGAAAATAAGTGTTAATACTTAAGTTTTGGAATTACCAAGTGACGTAGAAATTAATTCTATCTTTAATGTTGCATACCTAACTATTTATTATGGACATGATGGTACACAATCTCTTGTTGTTGTTAGAATAATTTTGACTACTCTTCATCTTATAAAGGAGATAGAGGATATTCTTTACAAACAAATTGTAGTTACAAGAGGTAGGATATTGACTATTTCTTATCAACTAGAAAGGAAGATCAATTTTTGACAATACCTGAATTTAAATTTTAAATTTCAAAAATTGAATGCAAGTTTATATGGTCAATATTTGTCACATTCTATGTTGAGTACTACTTCAGACAAGCTGGGAAGAGTCGATACGAACTTTAATTTGGTGGGATGAAGGATGTGAATTAAGAGTAAGATGAAGTATGTGAATTAAGTTGATGGCAAAATTAATATGAATTGAAATTTAAATTATGATACGATTCTTTATTATATAAGAAGTATTAGTTTTAGATATGTTATCGTAGTTGTATAAGACTTATAATATGCTTTTAAAATATGATTTAAATTTGTTAGGGACCATTTCCTACTTGAATAAGTGTTTTAAGAATTTCTTTATAAATATGGGCGTACCTAGACTTTTGACACGAGTATGTACATAAGGGTTGATAATGGTCTGCATGGAGTATGTATATGGGGGTATATGCGGGTGATAAAGGTGGTATTGTTTGTAGTTTAGATTGAATGAGTTTGTTATTTCCTTACATGATCATTATCAGCTTGTTATTAGGAGACATGGGTGTAGTAGATTCACATCCTTATTTACGTTATTTGTATTTAAGTCCTATAGTTGTTATGAGAAAAGGAAGGACGTATTGAAATCCTATCATTTTCTCTCTAGGGCCCTCCTTTCTTAAAAATTCATATATCAATTAGTATCAAAGCCAGGTTAGCTCACATAGAAACTCGTAGCAAGACTGACGCTAAATTTTGCAACCATGTGAATGAGATCTTAACTCGCCGTGAGTCTCAAATGAATCAATTTCAATCTCACTACAAAAACCTGAATGCAACCCTCAAACAGTCCTTACCGAAGTGCAATCCTTACGACTCCAAGGTACCCGGTTAGTTCGCCATAAGTGAAACCCTTTGCCATTAGGAAAACTTCTCATTCAGCCAACGTCAATTAATCAAAACACTCCGTTATCACTATCGTTGAATTTTGCTCATTTTCATGGTGACGATCCTACATGTTGGATATACACAGCAAAGCAATATTTTGAATTTAAGGCAATACTACGCAATCAACAAGTTCCATTGGCTTCATTTAATCTCAAAGGCATAGCCTTACAATGGCACCGGTGGCTTATGAAATTTAAGGGACCATTGACATGGCCAAAATTCACTAAAGCAATCTTGCTTCGCTTCGGCCCCCCTGATTATGATGATCCCTTTAAAGATCTTTCTTAATGTAAGCAACTAACCACTGTGGAAACCTATCAAGAAGCCTTCGAACGACTCTTGAACCAGGTGGATGAGTTACATGAAAGCTTCCTTATCAGGTGTTTTACGACAGACTTATGAGACAATATATGAATCGATGTGAAGATTAAGCAGTCACATTCCTTAGCAGAGGCCATCGGTATAGCCAGGTTGATTAAGGAACGAAACCACCTTAACAAGAAAACTCCGACATTAATACATCCATTCACTACTACCAGTAAACCACCAGTCTCCCCAAATGTTTGCTTGTCAGGACCCCCACCCACTTCGTGATCAATTCTACCTTTGAATCTGCCACCAATTCGTAGATTGACGACTCAAGAAGCCCACGAGCGAAGAGAAAAAGGCCTTTATTATTATGACGATGAACGATTCGTGCCAGGACATATATGCCAACGACCACAATTTTTCATGATTGAGGATGCACCGAACCATAAACCAGTTGAAATGGCCACAGTCGAAGAAACCAAAAAAGGAAGAGAGTCGTCACCCGAATTATCATTACAGGCAATCACGGGAACCTCCCATCCCCACACCATTCGAGTTCCTTGAAAACTTCGGAACAAAGATCTTACAACACTAATTGATGGAGGCAGCACCCACAACTTCATTGACCATGCAGTGGTAACCAAGTTTGGGTTAGCCGTGGACCGAAAATAGCGGTTCCAAGTTATGATGGCTAACTATGACATAATATAATGCATGGGTATGTGTATGTCATTAACCATCTTTGTATAAAAATCTTACGATGACTTTCAAACTAGATGGCATTTCATATATTCTATGTGGACTATGAGGAACAGGCTTATAAGAGTTGACAGAAAAAGAACTGCAAGGGCTTCACAACTTGGGATTTTTTCTTCACACTCAACCGGTGCACAACTATTAGGTCATTTCTGCCTATCCAGGGGACCTACAACGATTCTTGGATGAATTCGTATGGATTTTCTACACACCACAGGAATTACCACCATAGAGGTAACATGACCATCAGATTCCTTTACTTTCGGGAATTGGATTGGTGGCAATATAATTATCCTCATTATCAAAAGAATGAGTTTGAAAGGCTGGTACAAGAACTATTACTTACTAGTGTGATTTGACCAAGCCGGAGCCCTTTTCCCTTCCTAATTTTCTTAGTCAAAAAGGCAGATAGAAATTAGAGATTCTGCATGGAATATGAAGCTTTGGATGGGATTATCGTGAGGGATAAATTTCCCATCCCCATGATTGGCTAGCTTTAGATGAATTACATGGAGCGATTTTCTTCTCCAAATTGAACTTTTAAGTCGGATATCACCTGATCCATGTCAATGCGGACGACGTTCCTAAAACTGCTTTTCGCACCCATGACTATCATTATGAATTTGTGGTAATGCCGTTTAGACTGACCAATGCCCCAATTACTTTTCACAACTTAATGAACAAGATCTTCAAACCACATCTTCAAAAACTTATCTTGGTTTTCTTTGACGATATTCTTGTTTATTCAAAATCCTGGAAAAAGCATTTAAAGCATTTACATATTGTTTTTACAATTTTGCCTACAAATAAATTGTTTATGAAGGCTTTTAAATACACATTTGGAGTTACAAAGGTGATGTATTTAAGAAACATTATCCCAACTGAAGGTGTTGTAGTGGATCCTTCTAAGATGCAGGTTGTGCTTGATTGGCCCATTCCTACTTCAACCAGAGTTGTCCATAGGATTTTAGTATTAGCCGAGTATTTTCTAACACTTTGGAGGAATTGCGTCTCCACTGTATCTAATCTTACTGAAAGATGGGTTCTATTGGAATGAAGCAGTCTCATGAGCTTTTCAACAGTTAAAGGAAGTACCCACCTTACTGCCAGTTCTGGCCTTACTAGATTTTTCTCACCCTTTCATAATTGAATGTGATGCAAGTCGCATAGGAATTCGAGCAGTTTTGTCACAATAAGGTTGACCAATCACCTATTTCAGTGAGGCTTATCAACACTCTCTTGGTCTACGTATGAAAAGGAAATGATGGCCTTGATGAAATCCTTTAGGAAGTGGCCCCCGTATCTACTAGGACGCACTTTTACAGTTCAAACTAATTAACAGATTCCTAAGCACCTATTGGAACAACGAATCTTAACTTCGACTTAAACATGTTGTTTACTCAAACTCTTAGGCTATGACTATATCATTGAATACAAGTTTGACTTTGAGAATACCACAACTGACTCCTTATCCCGCATGGTCGAGTTTCAGTTCATCTCAATTTTCATGCCCAAGGCAGATTGGTGGGTCAACTTGAAGAGGAGGTCCAACAGGACCCATATTATTCACCCTTGGAAACTCAGTCCTCTTTCAAACCATTTATAAAACGAGATGGCTTATGGTTCCTTAGTGATCGGGTCTACTTAATTCCACATTCACCTTTGCTTTCACGGATTTTGAATGAGTGTCACAACACACCTACAAGTGGGCATTTCGGTTTTTCCAAAACTTTGTCATATGTGAAAGTCTCCTGCGCTAAAGAGGGCATGCATATGACAGTCAAGAACTACATTCAACAATGCTCTATTTAATAACATCTTAAGATTGATTGCCTCAAGCTAGCTGGATTGATTCAACCTTTTGCTACACCGACATAAGTATGGATTGACATTACTATAGACTTCATTAAGAGCCTACCCACTTCCACACTTCCAGTGGCTATTCCTTCATCATGGTCATGATTGACCATTCAAGTGCTGCGTGAGTAATAGTTTAGAAGAAAAAAATGATTATTTGTGTATTATATGTTTGTTTTCCAATTTAGTAGTTAGATATGAATGATTATTAAATTAACTCAATTTGGATTAGAAATGCATAATATGAGTAAATGAATATAGTTGCATGCTTAGACAAATTGACTTGGATTTCGGTTAAAAGGACATTTGCTTGTTGTGATAGATGAATGACACCTTTCATTTGGTAAGATTTTGAGCCTTTTTGAAATATTAAACACCAAATTATGTAATTCTTTGGCAAGAGTGTTCTTTCATGATTAAGGAACTCCAGAACTTGCTTGCAAATACTAGTTCAGTTCACACAATCTTATGCAAATATTAAAATGATGAAGGTAATTAGGATTTACCCCTTTTGCTTAAAAAGCCACCATGATTTTACTTCTAATAAAACCCCTTTGAGCTTAACATTACACCTTTTTTTTCTTTAAACCCAAATATCATCCTTGACCTTGATTATTTATCGTCTTCATTGTACCTACTATAATGCAAGTTGAGCATTTGAATGGGTATAACTGGGTTTACGGAATAAGTGTGGGAAATCATAACGTATAGTTCGCTATTGTATTAGGAATGAGTATGATTATGGAGATTTTCACTTCTCCTTTATATTTCTCTTCTCTTGATTTCCTTTTTTTATAATCATAAATACAAAAAAAATGACAAATGTAGTGAAAAATAAGAAGGAAAAAATAAAAAAAGAAAAAGAAAAAAAGAAAAGAAAAGGAAGGAAGAGAAGATGAGCAGAAAATGAAAAGAAGATGAAAGAAAATAAGTGTTAATTTTGTTAATTGAGAGGAAACAATTGAGTGTTTTATAGTCTTTCTTTTGTCTATGTTTAAATGCTCAATTTTTATTGTAGTTTTAACCTACAATTTTCCTTTTTCCTACCCTTAGCTCGACTCCATTACAACCTAAATAAAGGCCTTTGGATGATGCTTGTGTTTTATATGAGTGGTGCAAATTGGATTGGTAAGCAAGCTTATGGTAGATGCCTTACATGAAATGAACGATGAGTGAATACACATCCTACCTTTAAAGGCTTGAGAGGATGAAGAGTTGAGTGAGTATCTATCACACTTGTTTGATAGTTCTTTTAATTGAAGTGCTTGTTGATTTTAGCTAAATATACAAATAATAAATTATTCATAGAGTATTATGACTTTCCAATTCTTAGGTTGTGTTTGTTGAAATGATCGTTGATATCTTTTATTATTAGTTGAGAAAATTGTTGTTTACATTATTTATTTTCATTTCTATTTTACCACAATACATTGCTAACATAAAAAATGAGAATAATCGGAAATCCTAAATAACCGGCCAAGACGCTAAAGTGGTGATAAATCCTTTCAGTAAAATAGGTCCTAGAGAAAGTCCATCTATTCCCAATCTTCAGTACAAATATAAAAAATGTATCCATATATAATCCTCTGTTAATTGAATAAAAGGATCGTCCTATTAGAAATAATAAGAAAATTCATAGGTCATTAAAAGAAGTTATAATATAGAAATATATATAGTATAACACCTAATTACCTTATTTCTTCAATAAGGGAAAAAGAAAATTAAAGAACCCACGAATATCGATAAAAATACAAATATTGTTAATCAAGGAAGAGACTTCGTGGTAAAGACAACATAGACTGAAGGATTGCATATGCATCGGAAACAAAGTTGCAATCCTAAATTGACCTATTGCATGTAAATTCATATTAATAATAAAACAGGTAAAACAAATACCTAAAATTTATAAAGATTGAATGGTAGTGAACTTAGAAAATACGTAGTCTCTATGCACTCCACACCGAAAAATATGTCCCGCTTTCAACACTTGATATGACTATAAAGGAATTTGAAGAACCTTTTCTTCAAGAATGGAGGGGAAAAAACTATTCCTTTGTCACTTTCTCTCTTGTTTCCAACGTATAGAACTGAAAAAGGAGAGGTTAAAAAAAAACCAAACTTCCTTTTTTTCTCATTTTTTTTAACGTGCAAAATAGAACAAATAAAAAAACTACCTTTTTGGTTAAGAAATTGAAAAGGTGCAAGCCTTACTGAAAAAATGCACATGTACAAATTTTTTTATTTCTTCTTTTCCTTTTTCCTTCTTTTTTCATAAAAGAAAATAAAACAAAACTATTTTTATTTTATTTATTTATTTCACATAAGAGATTTTCCAATATTAATTATATTTTATATGTTAGTAAAAAATATATAATAATATGCCATCTAGATTATTTAATAAATTATCTCATTATAAATTAAGTAATCATAAACAGGAAGTATTACACTCGTAAGTGTGTGACCACATATGTTCATCACTAAGCCAGTAGTAATTAAGCCAATTAATTACTAATCAAGGTTGACTTATAACAACACTCCTTAACTACCAGATAATGTGAAGTAATAACCTTCTAAAAACGGAACCTGGTGAAGGATATTATATTATTACCTTCTAGCGAAAAAACTTCGGATTATCCTAAGGTATGGTTTAATTGTCAAACCCCATTCGATAACCAACTATTTTATATGTTGATCATTAATGATTGGTGAATCACTTTAAAAACTCCTTTCTTCACTCATTCAATCGCTCTGGCCAAGGTCTTGATACAACCATTAAAATTTATGACAACATAAAGCTCAAACTCATTACTTAGAGTCGATGTATCCCTTCTTGGCTCACCACTAATCAGATAGGTACTTAATTATATCCAATGACCATTCAACTAGCATTTTTATACACTAGGTGTCCGACATCAAAACATAATAAGTGACCTATTGATTACTATGATGATTTCAGGTCAAAGAAAAAATATACATTTCTATCCTTATGAGAATATCCCACTTGACAATTCATTGGTAATATTAACTATTGGAAATTCTCAGTTTGGTCAGTTCAATGATTATATCTCCATATGCATCATCTATGTATGTAATTTAGTGAATGAGATCTACTAATATCCATCCAATAGATATTAAGAACAATTTTAGATTAAACCCTAAAGACTTGACACTCATTATCATAATCTCCATTATGATGGCAATTGATAAATTTAATTAATGACTTATCATATTAAGTTAAAAGCAATAAACATAATATGATAATATAATTATTTGCCATTTTATTAAATAAAGTTAATAATCAGAAAACAAAGGTGTTCAATCCATTACATAACGATTGGGTCATGGGTATAATTCCAACATAGACTTGTTCCAGAAAAACCCATACTCGAACACATTATATATATACATATATAATAATTTCTTTTATTTTTCGAGTTTCAGTTTTGTCAAAAAATAAAAAATTAAATAAATGGATTCAAGTGAGATTTTTTATAAAGTACAAATAAGCTAGACCTATGCTGCGAGTTGTTTCATGTCGTAAATAGACTCGAATACTCAAGAAATCCATTGGGTGGGAAAATTTGCACCTGTTACAATTGACACAATCATTCGTTCTTGGAGCAATAGGTAAAAGAAATTTCTATCCGAGATTTAATAATTGGTCCATTCGTAGTCTAGGTAAAGTCCATGTTGTTGTGATATGAATGAACAAGAACAAATAGGTTTTAACCAACGTAATAAGGATACCAATTGTTGTTTAAAAAATGTCATATTTTCTCTTTATTTATTTGAAAAAGCTCAACGTACGGAATAGAAATTTTCCAACCGTCCATGTAAAGAAATGTTACAAATAATGAAGAAACTAATAAGTTTAAATAAGAAGCAATACAAAATAAACCAAAGATGATACCAGAATATTAAGTTTGATCACATGCCACTCTCCATCCCTTCGTCGATTAAAATGCCTATTTTCTAAATTCTCATAAGCCCCAAGAATTCTTTGCAGAGCATGTTGAATAATTTTAATTGATTCTATCATTCCACCAATTCGGAATAAATAATAAGCTAATTAATCGCCTTCTTTTTGTCACTGTATTTTCCTATCAAATTCGTCTAAACACTCATAATGATCAACTTTACGAAGATCCCACTGCCCCCCCCCCCAAAAGCTCGTAGCATTGGTCCAAATAACCCCCAATTTATTGCTTCATCTGCACCAACAAAACCTATTCCTTCAACTCGTTCTAAAAAAATAGAATTTCATGTAATAAGTTTTTAATATTCCGCAATGCCTATTAAAAAATAATCGCAGAAATATAAACATTTATCTATCAAGCCATGAGGTAAATCAACAGTTACTCCTCTAATACAAAAATAATTATGTATCATTCTCAAACCAGTGGCGACTTCGAATAAATCATATACTAACTCTCTTTCTCGAAAATAAATTATATACTAGCTCTCTTACTTAAAAAATATAGAAGAAAGGTGTTTGTCCACCAATAACTGCCATAAAAGGGCCAAGCCATAACAAATGAGAAGATATATATAAACACTCATACACGACTATGCAATTCATCGGTTAATTCATGCACGACTATGCAATGTTGACTTGAACGGCCGTGCATGAGTTAACTTGTGTTAAGTCACAACCATGGCTTTCATACATGGCCGTGCAAGTTCAGTATTGGTCGTGGCTTAACACATTTAACTTCCAAAATCCCATAATTACAAACCCATAATTACATATTGTTTTCTTAATATTTTTGTAGTTAATGAATTACATTGCAGTAACATATAAGAACAAGTTGTTTTCTTAACATTTTGCAGTAAATGTAAGAACAAGTTGTTTTCTAAACATTTTGCAATAAATGAATTATATTGCAGTAAATGAATGAACTTCAGTCTGCTAATAACAACATTCGGGTTTCACCTAAATTTACATTAGACTCCTCTTTTACAAATACAAAAATTTTCAGTATAAAGACAACAACCATAGTTCTCCTTGGAAATACCAACTCCTAAATTATTTGTTTCTCCCAAATTTTCAAAACCAAATGTTTGTTATGCCCCTTTCAATCAACATGCATTTTAATTAATTAATACAATTATAAACATGTAATGCAATTATTAATAAAAATTGAAATTAAAAAAAACTTTCTTCAAATTATCATAAGTAAATCAATCATGCCCATTGAAGGTGGGATAATAGCACTAATACTTTGTTTACTTGTTTCTACATCAATGACCTAACATGATAAATCATTCTACGATTAATAACATATTACGAAAAGAAAATATTACAAATAATACCTGAGAATTTGTTCCAGAATGATGATGAGTACTGTAAAGCATGATTGTGTTATCCATACAAACACCAATTGGCTGCATTTCATATTTGTCATAACCAAATGGTTCATAAATACAAATTTGAATTCAGTAAATGATTATGCCCAAAAGATAATATTAGAAATAGAACTTGAGAATGTGGTCTACAGTCTCCATGCTTGTAAACCATACTTGTAAAATTCATCGAAACAGAGAATGGTTGCATTTGCTATTTGTCATAATAAAAAAGGAAATTTTGTTCAAAATAAGTATCACAACATATGCGTCATTACTAATTACTGAAAGCTAACCTGATCTTGATGTAATATAGGATGTAATATGCCGGAGATAATATGGGTATATTGTGAATTATCTTCAAAATCCTGAATAGAGTAGATAAAGCAAAAATTACTTAAAATTATTAGTATATAAATTATATACATTAAAGCTTTGAAAACATGAAATTAGCAAAAATATAAGCTGAGTACTGGAAAGGGGGGTGATTGTCAAATCTGACATATTTGTTGAAGTCTTGCATTTTTTTTACATTCTTTCTCTTCCTTGAACTTTTCTTTAATCCACCCTTCAATATCTTACTTGATGTAGTTTTTGTCTTTATTTTCACATCTCTTATGTTATTATTCCTTTGACCAAAATTAATATCAGGTTGATTGATCAGATGCATTTTAGTATTTGACCGTTAGGTCAACTCTTCATGTTGTGATATTAGATTCTCTTCATCAACTATTTCTTCACCTTGCAATATCTCATCAACTATCTTCAACATGTTGAGAAGCTGATCTTTCAAAATTTTAGAAGGATTTATCCTCTCTACTGCTCTTGTCACCAATCGCATGCTTAATGTACATAATTCTTTGTACCTTATACTGAACATTTTAGGATCCATTTCATTTTCTTTGATAGTGGAGTTTTTACTATCAAGGTACCACAATTTTGTTTTCCGTGTCCATCTTTTCAAAATATACTTACTCGATATTCTCAAAATATTTTTCAAGTTTAAAACCTTCAACACATGAGAATATAAAATGCCAGTAAACTCAAACTTCCGACAACTACAATGAGCTTCATCATTTGATGAATCATAAGTGACTATAATAAAATACCTCTTCCTTACAAGAGTGATCTCATTTTTTACAACCACACCATCTTCACCGTAAAGACGAAAACTAGAATCATGAGAATGATTCCATTGATCTTGAAAATATGTAAATACTTTTGGCAAGTAGACAGTAGCTGCATACGTTAAAATTTGAACAGGTGCTGACAATGTTAGAGTGCTTACATTACTTTTAAAATCAACTATGACTCATCAAATCGACGATCATCAATAAGCCTCTGGAACTGATTAAAAAATTATAAATGTTATGTTGATAACTCACGTACCTTTTTACAATGCTATTCACGCTTTCACTTCGTTGGGTGATGGTCATGTCTGCACAAAATATTTGGCGTCTATAAACCAAAGCCCTTTTTTCCTTTATATGAAACATACAACCAATCATTATCTTCAAGTTCATATTTTTGCAGCATCTTATTCTATGCATTGGAAAAATCTTCCTCTTCTTCGTAGTCATATATGCATGAGCTGAAATCTCATGAAAAATCTTTAAACTGAGAAAAAACATCACTCAAATGAATTGCAACATTTTGATAAATGTGTCAGATATACAATTGATGATGAATTTCAGGCCATCTTGAAGCTAATGCCTTTGCGATCACCGCATCCTGATAAGTAAGAATAGTTGTAGGCTTTTTCTCAGACATGACTCGACCAAATGTGTCGAACAACCACTCAAATATAAGAGCAGTCTCATTATATAGGAATGCAATCTCATTATATAGGAATGCAACACCAAAAACTGTTGTTTGCTTATGATGGTTCACACCGACAAATAAAGCAAGTAGATGACCCTCACCATTCTTCTTGTAAGTAGTATCGAAGCAAACAACATCACCAAAGTCTAAACAGTCATTCCTTATCTTTGCGTCTGACCAAAATATATTAGTTATCAAATCATCTTCATCCACTTGAATGACATAAAAGAAATTAGGATCTTCAACCTACACTTTATACAAATATTCTAACATGCCACCTGTATCTCCCTTTTTCATGTCTCGTGTTCTTTTAGATCTTAAATAATTCTTGTAATCCTTCGGAATAAAGCCAACATTATTTCTCCTATCTGCTTGTCTCATCATAAGATCGTTGGATGCTTTTGGTAGAATTCCCACATCATTGGCCATTTCAATTTGCATTGTTGTAGCTGAAGATATCTTTTTGTAACTTCTATGCAAATGTGTTTTGTTAAGACTTGAACGGTAGTTATTGTGATCCTCGACAAATTGAATCACTTGAAAATTTCCAGTTTTCACACTTTTAACTTTCATTCTTGCCTTACAACCAAATCTTGTTTCTGAACATAGAGCTCTTACATACAAATTTCTTTTATCTAGCAACCTTTTACCTTTAGCACTACAATAAAAAGCCTACAAATCAATTTACCAAATTTGTCTTTGTGACTTTTGCTTCTTCTTATTCCAAAGCTCATATGTTTGGCATAAATTAAATAAAATTTACAAGCTTCTTCTTACGTCTCGAACTGCATGCCAATTTTTGGTACTAGCTCTCTTGCAATAGATCAATGAACTTTGTTCAAATTCTCCTAAAATTTTGAATTCACCAAATCAGTTGAATTCATATTACAAGTCTCATTGGCAGCCAAATCAGTTGAATTCATATTTCGAGTCTCATTGCCAACCAAATCAGCTGAATTCATACTACTACTCTCATTCCCAGTGCCAATATCATTCTTACACTGCTCCTTTTCGATTTCATAATCTAAACGATAGTATGGAGTATATCTACCTTCCATTTCTACACCTGTCAAATTCAGAACCGAAGTACCATTGTTGCAATGTTTACAGATAAAATTATTAACACAACGAAAAAGGATTGTTAAGAAAATATTGGGATGTTTTTTAATTTGCCATGCATACCTTTTTTAATTCCTATAACAGAAAAAGTTATTGGAGAATTAAAGGTTTCACGATAAATTCTTCCCATAAAATGAATAATATGTTTTCGTAGTTCTTAACCACAAGTCAATATTAAGCAACTCAACCTTTACAATATACATTAATTATCACTTACGTATATGTAAAAACAGAAACAAAAAAGTTAGATACCAATGAATTCCAAATATCTTCAACACTTACTGTAAGGAAATATAAATAACAAATTCATTTTGACAACTTTCAGAAGCAACGACTAAAATACCTTATGTCTCCACATTAAATTTAATAATAAAAGCAAACAAACAAAATGATGCATTCTCGACAACAGAGTCAATTGGTCTGCTGAGTCAATCCTCAATAATTGATTAGAGAAAGAGGAATGGTAAAAAAACAGCTCAATAATTGGTTAAACATAGAGATAGAGAGAGATACAGAGAGAAGGAATGATAATAAAAACAATTAACAAAAAAAACAAACAAAAATTATTTGAGAAGAAACTTGAAAATTGTCAAAATATTACATTTCTTTCCCTACTGTGATCTTCTACTTCTTTACTAGCAAATTACATTCATCAAAATATTATCTTTCTTCAACTGCTGTGATCTTTATCAACAAAGTTAATTTGCTTTGTGAGAAGGAAAATAAAGTTTCAAAGATATGAAAATCGGATCACGTGCATAAACAAACATGGCAGGAAATCCTAGTTAAACATTGCTTTGCAAATGAAAAACATGTGTCGATTATAATCATCATCGTTATCGTAATTTTATTTGTAATGAATATATTAATATTGTATTTTTGTAATTTAATTTTCATTTTAATTCGTTAATGCACAAATAAATAAATATAAAAAATTTATTCAATAATATCCACTCTTTTTTACATTTATTTCTTAATTTCAATTATTATATTTTTTGTTAACGTTTGTATTAATTAATTCAAAATTATGATTGTTCTTCCGTAAAAATTGAAAACCCACGGCACTGCATGGTCGTGCTGCAGTTGCACGGCTGCACAGTCATTCATGCTTTACATGCTCCAATATTAGAGAGGGTTACAAATAAAATGATAGGAAATGTTTCATGTTATTCATGCTTCATCTTTCTCAGATAAATTTACAAGGTAGAAAGGAGGTGAAGAGAAGAGAGTGAAATTTCTGAAGTGATACAAAGAAGACTGACAGAAGACATCCGCTGGTTCGACTTGACTAATAATCTATGCATTTTGAAAAGAGTAAAATTTAAGAATAACGAAAATATTTTTTAGTTAAGACGGAGTAAGATAGGAATATATTGGACAGAAAAAGAGGGTTGATAATGGTCTACGTAGAGTATGTGCATGGTTTGTAGTTTAGATTGCATGAGATTGTTGTCTCCTTACGTGGTCATTACCAGCTTATTATTAGGGAACGTAGGTATAATAGATCCACGTCCTTATTTACATTATTTGTATTTAAGTCTTGTAATTGTAATAATCAAACTTTAAAAATACCCATTTATAACAAATCGAAAATTATATTTCCTGAATTTTGTGAGTTTTAACTATTAATTAATTCTTTTCTATTTGTCTTACGTCATTTTGATCCTGCATAATTTTCTCTATTCTAAAGTCATTTTTCTTCTCGAACTTATCGCTTTTCCTTGCATGTGAAGAGGGACAAAGGACTTACCATGATCGATCTGCCAACTTTCCTCTTGAGCTTGTCCAGCTACGGCCCAAGGAATTTTCTCCTCTGTTAAATTATATGGAGTGCATGCCAACCAACGTCCAATACACAAAAACAAGCATAGACAATGGGACCGGGTAAATATGCTGCTTCTGTAGGGTTTCTGCTACTTTGTGGTTTTTAGTAACCAAGTTATGGATAAAGTAAAAGATGTAAGAGACTTCTGATCAAATTAAATCCACTCTCTATTATTTTGATTTCTTATTCATTACCAAGATGTAAAGCCATAAAGCATCATTAAATGTTAAAACATGCCAAAAAGTTATTTATCTCAGTGTGGAGAGAAAGAGAGAGTTTTTATTAATACAGAAGACCAATGCACTCGCATTTTGATTAAGTACATTGATTAAGTACTACTTCTCAAACTATAAATTGATGAAAAAGAAGAAATCAAAACAAAAAAGAGGAACAACATCCTGCAGAGCAGCTCGTGGAAGTACTTCTTCTTCTTCTTCAATATATTATCCCACACATGTTATTTCTTCGAACTTCACTGCACACTGCGACAGTGAATAACAAATTATTAGGATATTGAACCTTGAGTAATATCATAAACTTCAGCAAAATAGAACGTAGTGATCGTGGTAATTAAGGAGTAACTAAGCCTTTTCATCTTATGTATGTTAAACAAGTTTTATGTACCTTACTTAAGCAGGACAGGTGAAACCAGGAGGCGCAGTCTTGCCACAGTCAATGAGAACCTCAAGAGCAACAGGTATCACAACGTTAACATTGAGAAGCTTAGCTTTAATGGTGGTACAGAGGCACACAGCCGCATCCAAGTTCACAAGCCCTTGAAGCACAGGGCAACATGCATCTTTAGCGCTGCTCCCGACTCCAATGTGAACGAGGCCACCTAATACGTCAACACATGCACCAAGCTTGAGAGTGTCAATGCGGCAAGTCCCTTCCCCTGGCTTTGTTGGTGGTGGAGGACATGGAGTTGGCGGTGTTGGTGGGTAAACAATGGGAGGGCTAACAGGAGGTTTTGGTGGTGACGGTGGGTATACAATCGGGGGACTAACAGGTGGCTTGGGTGGAAGAACAGGTGGTTTTGGTGGTGACGGTGGGTATACAATCGGAGGACTAACAGGTGGCTTGGGTGGAAGAACTGGTGGCTTTGGTGGTGACGGTGGGTAGACAATCGGAGGACTAACAGGTGGCTTGGGTGGAAGAACTGGTGGCTTTGGTGGTGACGGTGGGTAGACAATCGGAGGACTAACAGGTGGCTTGGGTGGAAGAACTGGTGGCTTTGGTGGTGACGGTGGGTAGACAATCGGAGG